>OU343220.1:172551267-172665200 GCA_910596185.1 Chrysanthemum makinoi
AAATTCTTTCATTTTAAAACACAAGTAACCTTGTATTAGTTTTAAATGAACTTTGTGGGTGTGTTCCTTGTAAACCCTCACGAGACTTCACTCGTCCACTTGGGACACCAAGTGGTTTAAAAGGCTTGTTGCATTCGCTAAATGCAACCGTGATTCCTACGAAAGTGAGTTAGGTTTATTTTTCATTTTATTTTTTCTTTTTAGAATTATGCTTGTCGGATTGTGATTTCGGGATTGAAGTTTGCTCATGACGCTTTAACGGAGGCACGACCTTTCTCGTGAGCCTTCTTCTTTTTGAGCAAAATTCGGGAAGTTCTCGCCTAATTATACCTTTTCTTCACCTTTATTTTAATGCCTAGTACAAAAGGGACTTTGTACAATTCAAGTGGGGGACGGAGTAGAATTATTCGTGAACTTTATTTCACCCTCAGTTTTCTAGTTTATTTTGAAAAATTATGCCATTTTTAAAATTTTGACATGTTTTTCCGAACCTAACTAGATTATCCTTAGCCGAGCACATACAACCCTTGATATTACATGGTGAGATTAGCCTTATCCGTTTCCTATATTTTACCCCAAATCCACCAAATTATGAGTGTGCCTATAGCTTGTAAACTTTAGAACTTGCATCATTTCGAGACCATAGACGAGGTATGTTGAGTTAGCTCGATATATTGGACTTTTCAGTTTTAGAAGGCAGTATTATAGGATTATCACCCAAACTGCCTACCATTGTGAGTCTATCGATTAGTCACCTCGACTTTCGACCCCCATGTGAAACCCTTTTGTTGCACTCACCTTTAGTGCAAGATACCCCTAGATACACCCTTCCGAGTCATTCCTTTCATTTGTCACCCATATATATGTTTCGTTACACCCTTTCACCTTAGCCTACCCTGTAGTCTTTATTTGTAATTGGGAAGTCATCATTTGCCTAAGTTCAAGGTTCAGGTGGAAAGGTTTGGAAATCACGCTTTCATCGACAACATTTATGAAGATCATTGAACACCCCCGAATTCCATTGTTCATCTCGGGGGGATGTTATGTTACGTTATGATTCAAAAATAAAAAATAAAAATAGTTGATTCAGTTATGATTTTGTAAAGTGCAATGTTATAAGCACTATAGTATGAGCTTTATTGTTTAGTATCGAGGAGGCCACCCCGGTCACATTTGAAGATTGAGTTGGAGTAATACCAACTGAAGAAGAAGTAGTGTGCCCATCACGACGCCTCTAATACACACTACCTGCATTTCATGATCCGGGTTTTAGACTTCTAAACTTGAACTTTGGGCGGACGGTAAGTGGTGATGACTTAGTTATAGATATAGACTACCCGCTTGTTTTTCATTTTACACCAATTATACATCCCATGTCTTATCCTACCCTTTAGTCATGAAGCATGTCTAGGTGATGCAATGAGCAATCTTTGGTGTCTTGGCCATGGATTTGGTCATGTATCATTGATTTTGTCCATACTGACATGTTAGTAATGACGAGTCACTCCTTTACCTTTGTCGTGTCTACCCATATTGCCTTCGAGAACTGTTTAGCCCTTAACTCTAGTGGTGGAGATTTGTGTAACCGCCAAGCTTATGATAGAATACATGCTATGATGTATGCTTGAGTGATCACCCCTGAAATTGACACTTAGAATAGTTGAGAGATTTGAGTGTTTGTTCCCTTTCGCGAGGTGCGTTTTGTTTATTCTAGCATAAGGGATTTGTAAACTCATATTTTCCAGGTTTTGGAAGATATCTTTTAAGGAATCTATCTAATAAGGTCTACTTGAGGGCAAGTAGAGTTCAAGTGGGGATATTTGATAACATCAAATAGTCCTGAATATTAAGTGTCAATTTCCGCATGCTCTTTATTATATCATTTATGGATTTACGCTTGTTTTCCATTGTTTTACACTTTCAGTAAATTATGAGCATTAGAGCTAAAGAGATCGCGGAAATGGAAACTTTACTAAGGATTTATCACAAGTATGCATATTTTGAAGAGGTTACGGCGAATCTGTCTCTCACATTACGTAACCATTATTGCGTGACTCAAGTCCAACTCATCAAGAGGTTACGTCCTTTCCCCAAAGATTACGACGTAACTCCATTAGGTCAAATGAGGTTCCACACCGATACTTACGCCGAATATCGCATCATTTACAACGAATTGGTTTATTGAAGACTACGACGAACCACTTGTTTACACGTAACCAGCGATCTAGTGTTACGAGGTTACGAAGCAGAACTCATCTTTTTGGTTGTCCTGCTTGCATCTTCGGAAATAAATACCCCACGAATTCCAAAGCATTTTATTCATTTCATTCCACACACAATACCTGAACATGGAAAAAGCTCTAGGGAGGTCTAGGGAAGCATACTGAGTCTGTTTCCAAGGAGAAGTCACACCATTACGATAAGCTTTAGCGTTTATTATTTCTTTTACTTTCAATTCATGTATTTAGTACCTTTGAATATTGAATTGATGTATGATTAATATGAGATGCTAAGGACCCTTTGGTGGTAGCCTAGTTATGACCTTAATTGTTTGTTTACGTTTACTTTTACTTCCATACAATTATTTCTAAGTGTATGCATGCATAGTTCTTTGGTAGTCACCCCGTTCGTAGTTTTGAATGGCGGTAGAGGCCAATTGCCTAGGAGATATGACCAACTGACCCTAGGTGGAGCTGATCAGAGGAAGGGTAAGATATGACCAACTGACGACCCTTTCTACTTGTGCGATGACCAACTGATCACCTATCGTTTGGATGAACTTAAGAATTGGGGGTGTAGTGTCTAAGTTCCTAACGGCCGGCACTCACTATTTAGAATCTAGCATGTAGCGGTACTTAATGACTGGCTTAGGGCCAGAACAGAGGACTTATGACAGTTGCTACCATTTCTCTGTGGTGGCATCTTTGCTTATAGGTTAGGCGAATTGACCAAATTCTGTCCTCTCAATTTGACCCCACCAAGTAATGAAGTAAGTAGACGTGAGACATAACTAGTTGGGAGGATTGACTAGGTTAGCACCACTATTCCTCTATTGATTTCCTTTCTACCATTTAATTGCTTTTATATATTCTGCTTTAGTAGTTTAATTAATTAAAACCATATCAAACCATTTATATTCTGTGACAATTAGACTTAGTAATTATCCGACACATAGCTCTTGGGACTAATTTCTATTACCATTTACTACACTAAACACGACCGGGTACACTGCCCGTTAGTGCATTAGGGTAGACCTTAGGTATAGCGAGACACTATAAATATTAAGACCGTCAAGAAACTCGCATCGTACACTAAGTAAAAACAACGTAACTCCTAATAGTGATAGTTAACCAAAGTTCTTCAACCATCCACCCCGACTCACGGGTAACTAGATAAACCAAGTCTTCAACTCAAATTCTAAGCCCGGCAAGTTATCAAATAAGAACACGCCATTGTTGAAAGTCAACTTCAATCTCAAATAAGTGATAAATGATTAACTCCTAAGTAATCAACTTGTGTCAATGTCCAACACGTGAATAAATAAACATATAGTTGATGTATGGCTGATCCATCAATGAACTAAACAAAGATTCCTCAACATCAATGCATTCTTCCTAAGGTATACATGTAGAGACTGATCTGGAAGATTCATCAATGCATTCTTCCTTAATGTTCATGGTAAGATTAAGGTGTACATTGAGAGGAACAATAATCCGTGAAGATTTGCAAAGGAGTACCAAGAGCGATTATTACTGCGAACAATAATCCTTGAAGATTTGGAAAGGAATACCAAAGAGCGATCATTATTCATGAGTAACCGCAATATTATGATAGTCATATCAACGCCAAGGAATAATCGAGATTGGGTTTCTTTGAGTAGTCTAAGTTGTAATTTAGATGTGCATCTTGATAATTGTATATTGAAGAAGGTGAACTAGTTGAGTCGCCAGAACCGAAAGGTGGAGCTCGTGAACCGGATGATCAACATTCGTTATAGTTTGGAAGTACTCATCAAAAATATCTTGAAACAATGAATCCCAAACAATGAGTCCCAGTTATCCTTAGTAACTGAAGCATTAGGCGTTGAAGGAGATTCGTATAACCATAATTCAAGCATCCATCAACATGTAGTATATGCACTCTTCTACCCCTCAAAAATTGCATCCGAAGTTGCCAATTTTTATTTAAACGAGTGAATAAGAATACGATCAATGGTAAGCAGATCCCTTGATGACTGACATGTAGTTTATTCATTCTTCCCCAAAAATTTCAAAATGTTTGCCGCTTTGATTGAGCAAGTGAATAAGAATATACACCAATGAACGTAGATCCACTTGAGGGTTGAAAGAGCATGATAAAAACATGAAGCTTGTTGATGAAGAATGTCGATGAGAATGGTCATAAACACGAAGACTTTCTTTGAAGATAAAGCGCATCAAGCGCATTTCTTTTTATGAGGAGCAGGTCAAGGTTATTCGCAGACGCCATAATGATGAAGTACGAGGCCTCGAACTGATGTGAATGACGCATAAGCAGATTGAATATCAAGGTTGAGTTATTTGAACCCCGTGAATTTAGATACAACCATTTGTTATCCATACTTTAAGCCAAACTGTTGTGAAGGATCGAAGTATTCGCGAATCGAAAGTAAGGACTACCTGACTAACATTACAAGCTCATTTTAAGCTCATTTTTTCCAACAGCTTTCCTAAGTTTTTAAGGCAAATAAGCGTAAACTCTTTTCCAAGTTGAGCTGAGTTCATCAATTTTGCTACAAAGAGTTTGTTTGTTCCATTGACTTAGTTCTAGCTTCGTTGACAGAGTCACTTAGTTCTATGTGATGCTTTCTCAAAGACTCATTTTCTTTAGTAATTTGGCCACATAAACCGCTAATCATCATTTCATTGAATATCATCAATAGCATTAACATCGTAATTACTTGTAACCAAATTACTACGCATATCGTAAATATGTTTCTTCAAATTGTTGATAGTCGAAGTTTTTGGCTTGAAGTCGAGCTTTTAAATTGTTTATTTCAAAAATTCACTCTAAATTGAAGTTCCCGATTTTTACATGGTTTTTAGTTGAAAACTTTCCTCCTTTCTTTGTATTTCAATCATGTGAAATGCAATGTTTTTCAAGTTTGAGAATTTGTTTGAAAGTTCATCAAAAGCCTTTTTATCAACCATATCATTTGTTTTGAAATTATTAGACTCAAATTTCAACCAAAGAACACTTATCGTAATCATGTTCAAAGATTGAGATCAGCTTTGTTTAGGTATATTAGCGTATGCACTATGTTGAACGCTTATATAAAAATTCTCATACATGAAACGTGTTCATTTATCGGTCTATATCCTGCATCCACATCATGTAACAAGAGTCACTGAACCACTGTTGTGTCAAGCTTATCATTCAGCCTCGTGATTCAAGGTCAATTGATCCAACATATGATGCTTTACCCGACTCAACACTACAATCTTTGATTGTACCGACATTCATTCCCCTTCTCATTTCTACATCCACTTTAGTGTGATAGGAGTTACCTAACATCCGTTACATCATTCTTTGTTGTCTCGCATATTATGCTTTCAAAGAACACCATTCTTCTTCAACAGATACATTACCCAACTTATCACAACTATTCTCAACCTGCACTTGCACACTCATCCACGCTATCTTTTGAGTAACTCTCAATATACTCTCCACATTATCCATGAGATGAATAAGTGTCTTATACACGCTAATTTCCATTCTAGTGTGTGTTTTTGAAAGACATTTCAGTCATGTCTTGATCATAACTGATGTAAATTCCTTCTAATGAATGACCGAAATTGTTTGTAGATCACTTGAAGTGCAAAGATCGAACTATCCTTTTGAACCTCTTTGTCAAGTTGTAGTCCAATGTTCTAAGTTTAACAAAGAAAGTTCCTGTTAATGGATAAATCTTGATCAAAAGGGCATTGCATACTAGTTCCATTGTTATATAGGTGGAGAACATGAGGTGTGAGTGAAGTTGTTATATGGTTCAATGTTACTTCCTAGCATGGCATTTGTAGCCTAAGCAGTAAATTCTATTTCTTCAAACTCGAACACGAAGATCTCTACATCCTCATTGATTGATTCAATCGTCTTTAACCGCTCAGCCAGAGCATACATTATCATTGTTGTCCACAGCATCATATAATTTAAGTACTTCTGAAATTACTGGGTCAGTAGTGTAAGACATGATGTAGTAGTATACACGGGATTTTACAAGTCTATTGTAGAAAACTAGAAGGGGGGTTGAATAGTTTACCAATTAAAATTTTGTTTTGAAACTTATTGAAAAGATCAATTGATATTGATCTTAGATATGTTAATGAAATATGCAAGCAATATGTAAAGAGTAAATAAGGAAAGAAATTATCAAACCACAACAAGTTGTTTATAGTGGTTCGGTCTACAAGGACTCTTTTTCCTTGCCCTACTCCACTCCCCGAGTCTCACACTCGAGAGTTTAACTTCACTAGTCAACAAGCTCCTTTCACCGGCGGAGAAAACCTTTACACTTCGCTTACACTATTTCCGACACTAAGCTAGATGTCGAGTTCTTTCCAAGGGTACAACTACTCCCACACACAATGTATTTTGAGGACTAAAATACTAACCACTCACACTCACAAGATTATGATGGTTTGATACAACAATGAAGTATGAATCAACACTAGATCATACAACACTAAACAAACAAGACTTCCAACTTCGCTTTTGAAGCTTGAATGTGACTTGATCTTCTTTGCTACAAAAGAGATCACTAATATGATATGAAACCGAGTTAGAAAGGTTAGAGAGAAGATATGTATGAGAGTATAGTAGAAAGGGATGAGAAACTACTTGGTTTGGCTTTGCTATTTATAGCCAAAATGGATGAGCGCCTGACGGACCACGGAACCTCAAAAGGGTTCCGCCCGGTACCATTTTGGTAATTGGGGTCCACGCAAGAAGATATCAAAATCTTTTCTAAAGTCAACTATATCTAAGTGAGATTGTGCAAGATATGAAGAGTACAAATCCACACAAAATATCTAATGAAATCTTCCAATGATTTCCATGATGCAACACATGATGTCATATGTTGTATTTCTATATTTAGAAATATGCAAGTACTTAAGTAGTGTTTGGTTTTAAGAACCTAACACATTCTAAAACTACTATCATACATAATGATTAGAGTCATATCAAGATGTCACTAATCATAAATGTAAATGCTTGAATGATGAATATATTGTTTGAAAAAGCTTGTTTTAATATCTATTAAACTTGACAAGCTTTAAGCTTTTATACAAAATAAATTTACTTTTGTCATTAACAAAACTTAGGTAAAGATCAAAAATATAAATAACGTTTAATGACGATATTTGTATTAACAATCTCCCTTTTTTTGTTGAGGACAAAATATAAATTTTATTTTTATAAAAGATACAAAGTTTGTGCAAGAGTTATAAAAATATTAGTTTTAGAACTTGAAAAGGAAATGATAATGTAAGTGTATGATGTTTGACTTTTTAAGAAAGTCAAAGTATTCACTAGTTGATGCATGATGTTGACTTTTCAGAAAGTCAAAGTATGCAGTTGACTTTTTCAGAAAAGTCAAGTATTACTAATGATGTATCATGTTTGACTTTTCAGAAGTCAATGTATGCAGTTTGACTTTTCGGAAAAGTCAAAATATAAACAAGTTCTATATTTTTCTCCCCTTTTGTCTCAACAAAAGAAGAGGCGAATGTAATGAGCTCGAGCCATTATCTCCCCCTTGATCAAAGCTCCCCCTAAATTGGGTGCTTAATGGGAAGATACATGGATGAAAAAAAGCTACAAAACAAATTAGTAATAATGATCATTCACAAGCATTTCCAAACACTATGTAAAAGCAACAACACTATAATAAAAACACCATTCATTAGTTAAAATTTTCATGAATAAAGATCATGAAATGGGAACACAATGATGTGTTTTAGTACAAGAAAGAAAAATAATCCTAAGAAAAGAAAACTAGAAATGCTAAACTATGACCATCCTAATTAGATGGTGGATGAGAAAGAGCGTTGAGGCGCTCCAGGATATGATTGAGGATGAACCTCATTTCTTCTTGAAAGTCAAGGACCATAACCCGGGTCCTATCAACGGTTGGGCCGCTTGCTCACAAGTTGAGCAACCATGCCTAGGGGGTAGTATGTTTGGGGAGGTTGTGGTGGGGGAATGGTAGATGTGTTGGTGTTGGTGGAAATGTTTGGGGTGGTCATGATGGATGCAAGCAAAGCATTTTGCATTTGCATTGTCTCACTCAAGTGAGAATCCACCATGCCTTTGAATTGGTGGAGGTTGTGGAGTTCCGCTTGAATCTCTTCTCTAGTGGGATTGGCATCCCACATGCACTCCTCAATGTCCTCAAGATGAGGGACATTGATGTGGGATGATCCCCATACAAAGGACCATGAATGTCTTTGTGAATGGGGTGGAAGAGAAGAGGTTTAGCCCTAATGGGGCATTTGGGTCAAAAGATGACCGAGGTGACTCATGAGCAATCCGCTCAATTGTGCCAAAGGATGGCAATGGTGGTGGATGATTTGGCCTAGGAGGCAAGTCATCCAAGTCCTCCAAGAAAGGATTTGGTGAAGGTGGTGGAGTGGAAAATAACTCCATAGGAATGAGAGTTGGAGACCTTGGTGAAGGTGGTGAGGGTGTTTTGGATGTTTGGATGGGTGCCGTTGGAGGTGAAGTTGGTGTTTTGTTGGTGGTGGAGTGGTGATCACAATGTGTGATTGAGTAGGTGTGGCCAAGGTAAGGCTTGTATCATCTCTGGATGGGAGATGAGGTTGAGAAGACTCGGATGAGGAGCTAAGATTAACGAAGCAACAAGGCCTCACACTAATTCTAGCGGTTTTCTTGCAAGGTTTAGGAGATGATTTTGTCATTTTGACTTGTGTTTTCTTTGCTAGATAATGGTAAGAATGAAGAAGGTGTGAGGATGATCATGGTAAAACCTCTCAATTTATAGAAGTGAAAATTATGGAGAAATGTGTTTGATTTGATGTTAAACCATTGAAGAGATGAGGTTCCTAATGATTTGGAAGTGGGTTGAATGCTAGTCATATCACCCAAGTCAAGCCATTCAAGAGAGATGGAGGGAAGAAGAAAAGATTTGCAATAAATGTGTTCTAATGAGTGGAATTTCCTAATATTCAGATCACCCACGGATTTGAAGGTACCAAAAATTTGGTTCCTTCCTTTATGCAAAAGGGCTCCTTGGGTGGATTTTTCAAATTTTTGAATTTTGGTGGGAAATGGATTTCTTATATACCTAAGTGAATTATACTAGTTCTAATAAGAGTATAAGCAAGTTAGGATTGACTTATAAGCAATGGATGGTAATTTGGAATCATGAAAGAGTCGAAATTCAGAAAGTTACCTGAAGGATCCACGGCACCAAAATTTTACACGGACGGAACCCTTAAAAGGGTGCCGTCTCGGTCCTGCCTGCATGCACGGCGGTACCAACTCATAACAGACGGTACCAATCGTATGGTGCCGTCTGATCCGTGGAAGGCGAAAAACAAGACAGAGTGTTTTTAGGTGTCGGGAACCTTTCCGAAACCTGAAATTTTTCTCAAAACATGTGATACTAAACATTTCTAGTTAGGAAAAGTAAATAACACATATATAAACATAGTGGAGCATGTATTTTGAGCAAGGCTTTTGATTTTCACATTATAGTGAAAATGAGTAAAATTTGATAGCATACTTGTGCTATCCCCCTGCATAAGATTGTTAGCATTCACCATTGTTTCAAGTTATATTATCATCCTACATAATAAAAACAACTAAATTGTATCAAACATTAACGATAATGTATTGTTCCAAACACTCCTAAAGGACCCTTATTTGTCCAACTTCTTGTAGATCTTGTTCATCATCCTACCAAGGCACTTGAACATTCCCTTAGTTTGCTTGAATTCCGCTGATTCATTCTCTATCTCGGAAGAGACGCATAATACTCATGAGGCGAAGACGAGCTTGGAAGACCATCCCCGAGCTATTTGATGATGATGATGATGGAGTTGGATTTTGCTCTTGCCTTTTGTCTTAACAACTCGTGCATCACTCAAGGGCACAAAGATGTGAGGGATGAGCTCATAGTGAAGATGCAACCCTTTTGGACTTGGTGGAATTGGTGCAAAGTTTCTATAGAGACGGGTGAGGAGCATCCCGTATGGAAGAGCAACCGATCCTTGAGTTGGAATATCAATCATTCTCCTAGCGATGTAGTAAGCTAAATTGAATGGTTGACGGTTGGACAAGTTGTAGAGCATGTGACAAAGACAAGCGTTGATGTGATCCCTATTTCCTATGGTGCTAATGACGTTGGCTCTAAGTAGCTCCTCCCATTTCTTAAATTTCGGGCTTAAGTTCATTTAGCTCCATTCCATATGGATCTCGGTTTACTTTTCCCTTCGGTAACTCGGGTTGTATCACCGCTTGGGTTAAATAGGTGTTCACGGATAAAATCCTTATCGGCCAAACGGGTTTGGTAGGGAGGAGTGCGGTCATTGATTGCATCAAGAGCGGTGAGTGACCATTTATCCGAGTAGAGACAAGTCCCTCGGTTGGGAATTCCTAGCACTTGAGCAAAGTTGGCTAAGGTGATGTGTAGTCGTTTTGATGGATTCTAAACCTAAGACAAAATTCATCATCGTCTTCATCACTAAAGCCGGTCACACTAGCATAGAATTCTAACACAAACCTAGGACAAATTGGTTCATCGATGTCAAGAAGACAATCGATTTGAATGGTGGCTAGTTCTTCACGGAGATTGGTATTTTCAAGGAAGGATGAGTGAATGGTTCTACCCTCATGGAAATACCTTGATTCTAGACCCTAAATATTTCTACTTGTTCCTTGGAAAGTCCTTTGGTTTTGTGATGTTTGGGAATGTAGTTAAGGGTGTCTTTGTGATCATAGAATCTTGCGGCTACCATGGTTATTCCTAAGGACAAGAATTAATATGTTAAAAAAAAGAAAAAAATTAACTACTTTTTTGGTTCTAATGTGTGCCTATATGAAAACAATTTGGAGTTGCGGTTATCTCGACTCATTTTATGCATAAAAATGGTTTTAGTGGGTGTTTGGCAAATACCATGAGATAACCCAAATGCTCCTAATTCAATGTGGCTTCATTTGAATATACCCGAGAATGCATATTAGTTATGCAATACCTTTAGTATTCAAGAGCATGCAAGTGATGAAAATTTAACGTTTCTATTTGTATTAACAATGAAAAATTGTTTTCCTACAAGTGAGAAGCTTTTCAAAATTTTTGACATGGGGTGTTTGGTTATTTGAATAAGGCCTTATATTTATTATCTATCAATTAGTGGGAAGCATGATTTGTTTATGCAATATGATAATGTAGTACCTAATTTCAATGACTAGTTATGCAATTTGCCAATTGAATTCATATTTGGTATAAAAGCATACATAAAACCCCATGTAATGATTTGTGATAGTTTTGTGCATAAATAAGAATCCTAGACTCAGAATTAAGAGATAAAATGTAGTTAGGATACTTACAATGATGTTATCTTCTGATTAGTGGAAGGTGTCAATAATGAGCTTGGTTTAATGTTTACACGTTTTGGTAAAGTGGTTTTGAGGAAGAAGATGTTTTGTAGGTAGTAGTTTTGCTTCTGTAGACACCACGGACCAGACGGTACCAAAATTTTGGTTCCGTCTTTGTTGTCGTTTGGTGCCGTGGGTAGTACAGATAGTATACAAAACAAAATTGTTTGGTTTTGACTATTCTAATGTTTTAGGCTATGTTTATCCTACATGTTTGGTTCCATTAACCCTAAACCAAGTCTAAGAAGATTAAAAGGTTCTCGTTTAAGAGGCTTAGTTAAGATGTCGGCAATGTTGTCTTCGAGGATACTTCTCGATTGAAATGTTTCCTTTTTGAACATTGTCGCGAAGAAAGTGATGACGGATTTCAATATGCTTTGTACGAGCATGTTGAACGGGATTCTGCGAGATCGATGGCTCCTTTGTTGTCGCAAAGTATCACAATGTCGTTGAGATGAATTCCGTAATCTACAAGAGCTTGCTTCATCCAAAGAGCTTGTTGACATGCTTTTCCGTTGAGACGCATCGCTTCAGTAGTTGAGATGGTCAAGGCCGTTTGCTTCTTTGCAAACCATGAGGTGAGACAATGTCCAACAAAAGTGCAAATACCACTTGTACTTTTTCTATCGACATAGTCACCGCATGATCCGAAGTCGGCATACACTATATTTTCTACACCCGTTCCTTTGGGATACCATAATCCTAAACACGTTGTTCCCTTAATGTATCTAAAAATCCTTTTTAAGGCTTCTAAGTGTGATGCCTTTGGGTTTTCTTGAAAGCGAGCACATAGACAAACACTAAACATAATGTCGGGTCTACTAGCATGTCTTTTATTTTTAGTGTTATCTACGGATTCACCTTCCTCATCCTTGGTTAGTTTAGTGTCCGAGGACATGGGTGTCTTAGTTGGTTTGGAATCTTCAAGACCAAATTTCTTAAGCATGTCTTTTATATATTTAGATTGGTTAAAAATATGCCATCTTCTAGTTGTTTAATTTGAAGTCCTAGAAAGAAATTTAACTCACCCATCATACTCATTTCAAACTCGCCGTGCATGATTTTAGAGAAATCATCACATAACTCTTGACAAGTTGATCCGAATATAATGTCATCAACGTATATTTGAACAATGATAATATGTGATTCCTTTTCTTGGTAAAAAGAGTATTATCTACTAATCCCATAGTGTATTTGTTATCAATAAGAAAAGTCTTAAGTCGGTCGTACCAAGCTTTTGGTGCTTGCTTAAGACCATACAATGCTTTCTTGAGTTTGAAGACATGATGTGGTTTCTCAAAGTCGGTGAAACCGGAAGGTTGAGCAACATACACTTCTTCGTTAATAAACCCATTAAGAAAGGCACTTTTAACATCCATTTGAAATAATTTAAAATCATAGGCACATGCATAAGCAAGTAATATTCTAATAGACTCAGTCTAGCTACCGTGCATAAGTTTCATCATAATCAATCCCTCTTGTTGATTATAACCTTGCGCTACAAGCCTAGCTTTGTTTCTAGATACTATACCATTTTCATCCATTTTATTTCGAAAACCCATTTCGTTCCAATTATAGTTTGATCTTTAGGTTTTGGAACTAATTTCCAAACATCATTTCTAACGAATTGGTTTAACTCTTCTTGCATGGCAATTACCCATGATTCATCTTTTATTGCTTCATTTATGTTTTTCGTTTCAATGGTGGATACAAAACAAAATAATTACTTTGATTTTGGGCTTGTGACCTTAAGGTTCTTTGATTTAGTTGTCCTATGACCTTTTCTAACGGATGACTTTTGGATTCTTTGATGTTTACAATTTCTTTATTTAATGGTTCATCTTCCTTGTTATTATTAATTATTTCTTGACCTTCTATCATTTGACTTTCAACTAAGTCATCATCTACCAAAGGTGATGTCTTAGAGGGAGGTGGACTTTCGTCGAATGTTATGTTCAACGATTCCCCGACTATCATTGTTTCTTTGTTTAGGACAATGTAAGCTTTACTAGTTTGAGAATAACCAAGAAATACACCTTCATAAGACTTGGGTCAAACTTGGTGAGATAATCTTTAGTATTAAGAATAAAGCATTTACAACCAAAGACTCTAAAATATCCTAGAGTTGGCTTTTTACCTTTATAAAGCTCATATGGTGTTTTGTTTAAGAAAGGACGAATTAAGACTCTATTTAAAATATATGTAGAAGTGTCAACGGCGTTACACCAAAACTTTTGAGGAATGTTTTGTTCATTAAGCATTGTTCTACTCATTTCTTGAATTGTTCTATTTTTACGTTCTACTACTCCATTTGATTGAGGTGTTCGTGAGCCGAAAAGTTATGTGTTATACCATTTGTATCACAAAAGTTTCCAAATTGAGTTTCGTTGTCAAATTACCGACCATGATCCGTTCTGACCGACACAATTTTAACACCTAGTTGATTTTGAATTTTCTTGCTAAGAATTTCAAATTTATCAAAAGCTTCATTTTTGGTTTTCAAAAACAACGTCCAAGTAAACCTTGAGTAATCATCTACTATGACCAAAGTGTATAAGTTGCCTCCATATCTTCTTATAGCGGATGGACCAAACAAGTCCATATGCAATAATTCTAGACACTTAGATGTGGACACCATATTTTAGATTTGTGACTACTATGGGTTTGTTTACCAATTTTGCAAGCGCCGCAAAAGTGTTGGTCATATTTTAGTTTTGGTAAATTCCTAACTAGCTCTTTTGAAGATAGGTTTTGTATAAGTCTCATATTAGCGTTACCTAAGCGTCTATGCCAAAGAGATGAGCTATCGTCTAATGTTGTTAGGCAAAGTTTGTCATTAGATGTTTTATCTATTTTCATGACGTATATGTTATTTTTCCTAACTCCTTTAGCTATGGTGATACCATCTTTTAGTATTTTACTACCATTTTCATCAAATAGTACTTTATACTTTTATCACATAATTGGCTAATACTAAGTAGATTAAATCCTAACCTATCCACATGAGCAACATTTTCAATAGTTAGGAGTGAGCGATCGTACCTTTGACAATAATTTTGCTTTTGAGATTGCTACCAAAGGTGACATTACCTCCGCCATACTCTTGGTATGATGAGAAGAGACTTTGTTGCCCGTCATATGCGTGAGCATCCATTATCTTTTATCCATCCAGGTTCCAATCCAACTTTCAAGCATACCGCTTGACTCATGTGCCATTATTAGAGCGCATCTCTTCCTTGCTTGATTCTTCATCGCCTTCACTTCTCCGTGCACCACTTACAAAAAGCTCGCTGAGTTTTGCTTTTAGGTGGCTTGGGACATTCTCCCATGAGGTGACTTGCACATTATTATCTAAAAACACTTTCTTTCACCTTTTTACCTTTTGTCATCCCATCTTTCGAATGGCTTCTTTTCTTCCAGGTTGTCTTTACTTAACTTTCCTTCTTCTAAAAAGAACTTCTTAAAATTTAACGCCATGGCATATTCCTCATATTCACCATCGAGCAAGATTCGTCATATCATCGCTGATTCCGCTTTTGCTTCTAGAGCAACGGATTTGATCTTCTCCCTTTTTCCTTTGATGATCTCCGAATCTTCTCCATCACCATTTCGCGGTACTTTGAGGTTACCGATCACTTTCTAGTGACATTATTGATAGATCTTTTGATTCTTCAATGGCGGTCACTTTAGCTCTCCATTTGGGATGGAGTGCTCTAAGAAATTTCTTGACAAAGTTCTTACTACAAAAAGATTCATCAAGTGCTTTAAGTGATGTAATAATAGTATTAAAGCGAGCAAAGCCACAATCAATGGTTTCATCTTCAGATAACAAATTGTTCAAATTGTTGAACAAGAAGATCAATTTTGTTATCCTTGACTTGTGAATTACCTTGATGTGTAACAATCAAAGATTCCCAAATATCTTTGGCGGTTTCACACATAAAAATTCTTTCATATTCTTTTCTAGGTAAAGCATTATAAAGAATCATTTTAGCTTCATTATTTTTAGCAACTAATTTCTTTTGTTCATCAACGGAAATATCCTTTGTTGTAGAACTAAAATCCCTTTAACAATAATAAACCAAAGATCTATATCTTTTGATTTTACATATGTTTCAAACGGTTTTTCCAATATATAAATCCATTGGTTTCAAAGAGTGGTGGTCTTTGCATAGATTGCCCTTCTTTAAAGTTTTCGAATCCATGGATCGTTTCAAGTTTATAAAATACAATATATTTTAGAAATTCTTGAGCAACGAGGCTGTGGTACCAATTGTAGAAAACTAGAAGGGGAGTTGAATAGTTTACCAATTAAAAACTTTGTTTTGAAACTTATTGAAAGATCAATTGATATTGATCTTAGATATGTTAATGAAATATGCAAGCAATATGTAAAGAGTAAATAAGGAAAGAAATAATTAAACCACAACAAGTTGTTTATAGTGGCTCGGTCTACAAGGACTCTTTTCCCCAGTTCTACTCCACCCCCGAGTCTCACACTCGAGTTTAACTTCACTAGTCAACAAGCCTCTTTTCGCCGGCGGAGAAAAACCTTTACACTTCGCTACAACTATTTCCGTACTAATTCGCTTTAGATGTCGAGTTCTTACCAAGGGTACAACTACTCCCACACACAATGTATTTTGAGGACTAAAATACTAGCCACTCACACTCACAAGATTATGATGGTTTAATATAACAATGAAGTATGAATCAACACTAGATCATACAACACTAAACAAACAAGACTTCCAACTCCTCGTTTGAAGCTTGAATGTGACTTGATCTTCTTTGCTACAAAAGAGATCACTAATATGATATGAAACTGAGTTAGAAAGGTTAGAGAGAAGATATGTATGAGAGTATATTAGAAAGGGATGAGAAACTACTTGGTTTGACTTTGCTATTTATAGCCAAAATGGACAGGAGCGTCCACGGACCACGGAACCCTCAAAGGGTTCCGCCCGTGTACCATTTTGGTACCGTGGGGGTCTGACAGCAAGATATCAAAATCTTTGCTAAAGTCAACTATATCTAAGTGAGATTGTGCAAGATATGAAGAGTACAAATCCACACAAAATATCTAATGAAATCTTCCAATGATTTCTTTGATGCAACACATGATGTCATATGTTGTATTTCTATATTTAGAAATATGCAAGGACTTAAGTAGTGTTTGGTTTTTAAGAACCTAACATATTCTAAAAACTACTATCATACATAATGATTAGAGTCATATCAAGATGTCACTAATCATAAATGTAAATGCTTAAATGATGAATATATTGTTTGAAAAAGCTTGTTATAATATCTATTAAACTTGACAAGCTTTAAGCTTTTATACAAAATAAATTTACTTTTGTCGTTAACAAAACTTAGGTAAAGATCAAAAATATAAATAACGTTTAATGACGATATTTGTATTAACATCTATGATTTAAACCGATAAATAGAATCTTTCGCGGGATTTTACTAAAATCAAGACCAAACCGTTAAGTAATGACCCATGGAACGTGTTAAGATGACTGATGGATCGACACAATGATAGACAATTGTGTGTTAGGACTTATGATTGTTTGTAGGATTAGCTGAGATGTTGTTTGGTTGAGATTTGGATTGGTTGATGCACGATTTTATGGAGAAATTTAGGTCTAAAAACTTAAAAACCTCAATTACTTCCTTTCGGAGGGACTTTTCTTCCTAGAGACTTGTCTACCTCACCATATTCAGGCTGTTCCGCTCGTTTTGAGTGGTATTTCGCTGAAAACGGAGTTACGGATCAAAAGTTATCGCCGTTTGAAGTTTTGACGTAAAAAGTCAACTTTTGGTCAAACCGCAGAGTCAAAACGCAACCTGGACAAACCGCTTCAGTCAAATCGCATCATTGGCAAACCGCTTCAGTCAAATCGCACCCTTGACAAATTGTTTAATGTACAAATCGCTTAAAGCAGACAAATCGCTAAATAGACAAATCTCTTAAACAGACAAATTGCTTAAATAGACAAATCGCTAGACAGAAAAATCGCTAAAATGACAAGTCGCTAGAGTGACAAGTTGGTAGATTGACAAATCACTAGAATGACAAGTCGCTAAAGTGACAAGTTGCTAGAAAGCCAAGTCGCTGGAGGGACAAATCGCTAGATAGACAAGTCGCTAGGAAGACAAGTCGCTAGTGACAAATCGCTAGACAAAAGAGTACGTCCACTACCTTGTCCTTTTTGTCACTTTGTCTCAAAAGACAAATCGCTAAGTGCACAAATCGCTTCACAGAAACACAGACAAGTCACTTTATCGTAGGGACAAATCGCTACGAAGAAAGTTAGTACGAGGCACAAGTCGCTAGCATGAAATATTAAAAAAAACACCACTTTTCAATCCAAAAACAACCCAATCACACTGATTCAAGCCTTCCAAATCAAAACCTAAGCACTTATAATGATTCTAAACACAAAAGTACAATCAAAATCCAAACTTTAACACTAGAGATGATCCAAATGATGCAAATAAAACCACTAGAAATCCAAGAACATGTAAGATGAATGATCAAACCATGGCTCTTGATACCATTTGTAACATATTTGATTTCATAAACACGTCACATAACACAATATGGTTCGAATAAAATAGAGTTTTAGAGAGAGAAAGTGGAAGATGGGAGCCTTTCTAGAGAGAAAAAGTAAACAAAAGAAAGAATGTTAGATTGAGTGAAAGGTCCAACCCTCTACCTTGGGAGGTAGAGGGTATTTATAGATACATACTAAACGTCCTCCTTCGAACTGTGAATCAGGCATACAGTGGGTAAAGACCCGTCCTTCCTCCACGGTGTTACACTAAGCTAAACTAAGCTAATAACTAACTAATAAACTACTAAATAACGTAAATAACGACAAGTCTACGAGCTAACTTATGCTAGATTATATTTGGGGTGACCGACTCTTCACTATGGAATTTCTAATTCCTAACACTACAAGACTCATAAATAAAGAAAAGTGCTTCGTGGGAGGCAACCCATGCTTAATTGTTTGCTTGTTTGTGTGTCATATATATTTTCATTGATTTTTTATTCTCATGTTTGAATTTGTGAAAATGTTTTATTTTATCTTTAAACTCGTCTTAATTACATATAAAGGTATTTTACAAAAAGGATAAGTGTAGGGAGGATTACACATGTTTTCAAAAGAACGTGAACATGAGAATTATGATTATTGAAAAGATATATATGTGTGTTTGTTAGAGTTAAATGCTTGTATCGAGTCATAATGGATGTTTTGCAGGAATTTTTCCAGATTTTAAAGGTGTAATTTTTCCAGAATTTTTCTAGAAAAACGCAGCAGACCAGTTTCTGTCAGGAAAACCTGACGGCGTCAGGAGGAGCAGAAACATCTTAGCTAACTTTCTCTCGTTTTCTATGCTACTCATAAATTTTTGGAATTTCTCGGGTCTTAATTTTCCAGAAAACCAGCAAACATCCATTCCATAAGCATTATATCCTAGTGTAGTATAGTCATATGTAGTTTTACCGCCGATTTTACGCGAATGTTTCATCTATTTTCTTAAAATGTGCAGGTTTTATTTATCAAGAAGAAGAAATATAGTATTGGATGGAGCTTTTCACACATACATTCTTCTTGGAAAGAATTTAACCACTATTTCACATGGATCCTACCGAGCTAATCAGGGGAGTATTAGTTTCTTTTTCTTTAAATTACCTTCCGTTATCATAACTTTGATACTTTCGGGGAACATTGGAGACAATGTTCAGTTTAAGTGTAGGGAGAGAGAATAAAACGGGAACTTTGAAACTATGCTTATCCTTGATCATTTGTCTTGTCCTATTTCATTTGTGTAATAAGCTATGAGAAATATCAGTTAGGGTAATTTTATCACCAAATTTAAAAAATTTCATGACTTGTACGAGTGGGTCTTTATTCTTAATAAAGCGTCTCATTGATAGGAAGTTATATGACTAGCACAAAAAACCCTTTACCACTCAAATTCCACCCCAAAAATGTGAGGTTCGTCCATAGATTTGTAGGAATTAAAGCATTCACCTTTAATGCTTCGAGAGTGTACCGGTAGTATAATAGATTCTAGAACTTGTTTTGTGATGCATCCCGAGATCGCTAGTGAGACTACACTTTTGTAGTTAGGAATAACTAAATGATAAGAGGCATTAGGATAACCCTTGTTTGATACCCGTATTATAATTATTTTGAGTAATTCCCCCACACCCTTGCGTTGTACTCATCTTTAGTACACGATACCCCTAGTTAACCGCTCAGAGCCTATCCTTTTCGCGGTTCTCGTGATGTTTCGGTTTTCCGGAATATCAATGAAGAGCATTGTTTACAATCCACCCCCAAATGTACACCAAATCGCCTTAGCCTACCTTGTATACAATCACTTTTAGTGCATTATTGTTATCATACTAAACCCTTAGTTCAATTATCTAGTTACTTGCATGGTTGCAAAGTTGAGTCATATCTTTTGTACACAGTTTTGGGATGATTGGGACTCATGGGTAAAGTTAAATTTTATGGAGTGACGGGAAAGAACGTTAAATTCAACTTCCATTTATCTACGTAATAATGTACTCCAAGTGTTTTAATCTTTTCAATTCGGGTCAAATTAGTGTTAGAGTAATAAAAACTCAAGTGTATGGACGTGCCTATAAATCCCTTATATTTGGATGTTATCGTAGAGGATGGTAGAGTAAAAGTGTATGCCCAAAAAAAATATAATAAAAAAATACGGGCTACCATCCTACATCTATCTTTATATTTATGTTTGTTTGTTTCAAAGTTATCTAGAGTTTAGTGAGTCGAGTCTTGGCTTAGCAACGCCATTCTTTTCATACTTGTAACAAAAGATTTTTGACTTGCCACCACTAAATCGCAAACCCTTTGTTTTCCCTACCGTAAGCCTAACGTTACAACCCTTTAAAAGACCTCTTAGATAGTTTTTCCTAGGTGCTTACGCCAAAGCGGTGGAGGTTTGATCTAGTCTCAAGCGTATGGTAATCTATGTACTATGACCGGTTAATGAGTGTTTATCTTCCATTTCCATTTGATGTATTTCATATACACCCGAGAGATGAGAGTATCCAAACACCACTTGTGAGGTGCTAGTATATAATTTTCGTGCTTGTTATGACTATTTCGAGGCTTATACTTGTTATGAATGATGTTAAACCATTGCTTTACGCCCCCTAACTTATAAATTGATTTGCCAAAAGCACATTTGCTTGAGGACAAGCAAATACCAAGTGTAAGGATATTTGATAAGGATTTAAAACGTACACTTTTAAGCGTCATTTAAGCCCTTAATCGCTTACTTTTATATCCGTTACTGCTTAATTTCGTTCCTTTTCACTTTTTAGGTCTGTTGAAGGCAAAATGCTGGAATGATGCTTATTTGAACGAAAAGGAGTGAATATGTAAAGAAAATGGCTAAAGTCAAGATCAAGACACTCAAGCTGCTGGAAATGCACCCGACGACGTCCCACACAAAGGGTGACGCCGTCCCTGATTTTGTGACGACACAGTAGCGAAATTGTTATTTTACACCTGACGGCGTCAGGCTTTGAAGAGCAAGGGCGTCACGAAGACTTTTCATCCCAGACGCCCTAGATCCAGATTCAGACGACGTCAGAGTTGAAGCTGACGGCGTCACAACCACAACGTGACGCCATCCCAAAGTTGACTTGGCCAAGTTGAAACTCTAATGGCGGCGATCTGACGTTGTTGCTGTTGTAAAACTATATATAGAATTCAATTTTCAGACTTTAAAAAGGGTAGACTTGTGGAGTAAAAACCTAAAATGATTGTAGTCCGGTTTGGACAGTATTTTAGGGTTCTAATACCCTATTTTACATGGAGATAAATTATTTATTCCCTTGATTTCATTATGTCTTCGATTGAATGTGTGTATGCTTGCATGTTTAACATGTCCGGCTAATTTACTTGTGTGTTTGCTTAGATCTATGAAACCTAGCTATTAAATATTGATTGGTTGTCTCTTATCTTAACTGTAATTGGCTTAGGAGTGCTTAAAGCCATCGTTGTGTTTTTAATGCTTGATTAATCTTTGTTGAACATTAGTTTATAATTACTAGTGTAATTGTAGGCTAAACATCCAAAGATAACCTTAGTGTTAAGTTTATGAATCCTAGAGATTTCGTTGTCATTAACCTTAAGGTAGCTTCAAAGAGTTAGAGATAAAAGCACACCCTACGACCTTAGAAAACACAACGCGTTAAGAATAAGGACGTGACAATTCAACCACCAATAAAAGATAACTAGGGAGTAATAGTATCTAGGTAGACACATCTTTAATCATCATATGAGCACACTTCAAAAAAGACATAGACTACCCCTATATTAGATAATTAGATAATTAGATAGTAGAGTAATCGGTAGAAGTAACACCCCCCAAATTCAAACCCCGAGATCGTACCTTTAGTTTTCTAAAAAAATATAAAAAGATAAAAAATAATCTTCCTCAACCTCGACCTTAGCGTAGTAAATTTCTCACTAGCATTCCTATTCCCCTAGAGAACGATATCAATCCACGAGGCTTACCCTAATACTTCACTACAACGATTAGGTTCACTGCCTAGGTGGTTGAAAAACTTGCTCGAAGAAAAGAAAGTTTCCTTTGACCCCGAACGCACGTTGTACACGTATCAACAACTCTTGCAAACCTTTGCTAGCCTTGATATAACCCTTGTAAAATCCTTGTAATCTCATCTCTAATTACCTTTTATAGCTCTTAATCTAACCATGGAATCATCAAAGTAACACTAGATTTATGTAGAGAATAACTAGGCCTTCATCTTCTATGTATAACTTGGAACTTGGAAATCAAATAAAGAGTGTTTGGTGTTTGTAATGTTATGAAAGACCAAGAGAGGAGGAGGGGGTATTTATAGGGTCTTGAGGAGGTTAGTTACACTAAGGTATGGTCTAGAATGAACCACATGATGCATACTTGGTTGATTTTTAGCCTTAAGACTTTCTATGGCTCCTAATGGAACACATGATGCTCTAAATGTTCCATGGATCTCACCAAGTCCACCATATACACGTTCATAATAATTTCGAATGGACTAGGTGGATGAATCTTGGCCTTATATAAGTTACGGAGTGAGTTTTGGTCCTGTTAATCGCTAACTAAAAGTATTTAAGTCACGAAACTTAAAACCAGGTATCCTTAAAATATGAAACTTATAAATATGTTAAAAATTATCAATATACTCTATATTAGTATATTACATTAGTGATAAGTTTTATCGGGGTGCTTAAAGTCGTAAAAACCTAAAATCGTAGGCTTAAAATGCGTAAAAAGCGTAAAATGCAAAACCAGAAAACGTAAAATTTCAAAACTTATGAAATTGTAGTATGATGTGAGAAACCTATATTTCTCTTGTTTGTAATGTTTTAGGGACATATCGGATGCCTAAATGTCGTTTAAACCTAAACGTAAATCTCAGACACGGTTTCGTGAAATTTGCAAAAATGACCCGACGAGTGTCAAATTCTCAGGTTATCACTAAAATAGGTTAACTTACGAGAATGTGAAATAAAAATTTCCGAAGTGAATAGTAAAAGTGGCTAGTAACAGTGAATAGTAAAAATGAATAGTAACTCGAAAATGTGAATTGTTACAACATGGTCCTCCAATATATTAGATACCAAACAAGGATTTGCATACTTGACCCATTTTCTTTATTTGGCCATCTGGGATCAACCACATTAGTGAGCTAAGAAATATGCAATCCCAAATTTGATACAAGATCAATTTAAAGATTTAATGAAACATGACTAAGTTTAAAACCACGTCATTTCTTGATAAAAAAAATATGCCAAATCGCACCATAGCCATTGAGCTTCCAAAATGTTCTCAAATATTTTTTGATTCATTGTTGATAAATACAGATGAAATGGAAAATGTGATGGATGGATTGAGATAAGTATGTTGCTGTTTTGAGAAGGTTGAATGTTTTGTTAAATACAATTTAGCCAAACAAACACCCTCAAATTCTACATGAAAAATACATAAATTATGCATATTTAAAATTAATGACGTGGACAGATAATAATAATAATATTTAATTTTCAGTGATATTATCATATTTAAACAAGTTTCGTTACCTATAATAAGAAATTAAAAAGTTCTTTTCTAATCTTAGGAAAATTTGAAAAGTTCGTTTCTATTTTATGGATTTAACCATATTTGATATTACCAGATTTTTTTATAAAGATGATAGTGTTGGTGTTATAAGTTTTTTTTTTATGGATTCGAATTTATTTATGGTTTCATTACAATACCTGTTTATGTGTCTAATAATAATAATAATAATAATAATAATTTATGGTTTATTTATGGTTTTATTACAATACCTGTTTATGGTTTTATTAGACCACATACACGTTTTATCCTCATTCCACCTAAACACACACACACATCAAATTCTCTTCTTATTTTTCTTTTTCTCTCACAAAATTCAAACCACCACCATCACCATAAAACCATCCGTATCCCACCACCACACCCATAAATGCCACTACCACATATATGTCATGGTGGCATTACGAAAGGCGCCACCACCATTGTCATCAGTAACACCAGCTCAGTTGCTCGTTCAAGCTCTTGCGTTTTGGAGTAATTGCGGTTTGCCCTGGGGAATTTTGACATGCGGTTTGGCTCGTGTATTGTCTTGCGGTTTAATTTGTGGTGCTCTGATTTTGGTTATTATGGCTATCATGCGTTTTCATTGTCCTTCCGCGGGGTTAAGTGGTAGTCAGGATGGCAGTGGAAATGGGATCACCAAAACTTCGTTGATCACTCATCTTCGTGATCGTCATTTCAATAAGGACGCGGTAGCTACTACCAAACATTCTCTGGCTACTAATCTTGTCGTTTTTTAGGCGGCTGAAGTTACTTTGAAACGAATGGGTCTTTGGTTATGTGGGGTTTGTTTTAAGACACATAGCCTCCGTTCTAAGTGCAGGCACGGTTGTGACTTTGTGTCCCCCCCCCCCGACTGTGGTGATGGTGTTTTTAGATTCGTTATGTTTGATCTTGTCATGCCACATGTTCCTTCCTCTGTTCTTCCAGCTCCGGTTGAGGAATTGGCGTTGGAAGAGGGTCATGGTTTTGGTTTACCTTTTCTGGACACCTTGCTTTCTAAAGGGCTGCACATGGTCAAGTCCATTCCTCCCTGATGTCGATTGGGTTTTTCTCGCACATTGAAAGGGGCTTTCGATAAGGTGATCTGCACACCTGCACACCAGATGCCTCTCTGTCTCCTTAAGGACCTTTTGCCCAAGGAATAATATGGAGTGTCGGTCTGCTATTAAGCGTCAGCGCCAAGATGAGCAAATTACCAAGGCTATATGTTCATGGGGCATGCCTGGTGGTATTTCCCTACTTGTTAGAGAGGTTTTAGCTGAACCACCCCCATCATGGTTTGATATCGACAACGACAATTTAGACTTGGGTGAGGGTAATTTCAAGCAATGTAAGAGGAAGATCGGGGATGGACATTACACTGCAGCCATCAGGGTTCTCTATTCATCTGGTGTTGCTCCTTATACTGATGCTACTCTTGATGATTTAAAGGCTAAACACCCTTTCAAGCCTGCTCTGAACTTGCCAAACATACCCATTGATCATCATAACCTTATTGCTTCTTCAACTATGGTTCTCGACATGATTAAGAGTTTCCTCCGTGGCACGTCTTGTGGTAGAGATGGTTTGCATGCCCAACACCTGGTGGATTGTTTGAGTGGTGCTGCTGCTGCCATTTCTGATGAGTTTATCGCTTCTATCACTAAAGTGGTAAATATTTTCCTTGATGGCAAATGCCCTAGGGCATTGGGCGAGTATATCAGCCAGTGCCCCTTTCACACCGCTGATTAAACCTGGAGGGGGTATCCACCCGATTGCTGTTGGGACCGTTTGGAGGCGTTTTGTTTCCAAGGTTGGTGCTTCTATGATTAGCCATTCTTTAGATGGTTACTTGAATGACCTACAGTTCGGTGTTGGGGTTTCTGGAGGAGGCGAAGCTATTCTTCATGCTGTTAATCGGTTTATTGAAGACCGAGGGGATGAGTTTGGTTTCTCGATGTTGTTGGTGGACTTCAAAAACACTTTCAATTTGGTGGACCGTGAGGTTATGTTACAAGAGGTCCGCCTTCATTGTCCTGCTATATCCCATTGGGTTGAGTTTTGTTACTCCAACCCTGCTAGATTATATTATGGGGAACACACTTTATGGTCACACCAAGGCGTGCAGCAAGGTGATCCACTTTGACCTCTCCTTTTTGCCTTAGTGCTACATCCCTTGGCATGAAAGATTAGAGACTCTTTTGATCTCTCCTTTCAAGCTTGGTACCTGGATGATGGCAAGATTAGTGGGGATACTTTGTCTGTCAGGAAGGTTTTGGAGCTTATTATGTTAGATGGACCGTGTTATGGTTTACACCTCAATGTTGATAAAACTAAGGTTTTTTGGCCAAAAGAAGATCCTAGAAGCAAGCTTGCAGGTGTTTTCCCACCTAATATTACTCGGCCCTTACATGGTGTTAAATTTCTAGGTGGACTTGTTAGTGTTGATCGTGAGTTCTGTAGTGAGCTGGTCTTGAAGCGGGTTACCATTGAACTTATGGATGCCGTTGCTAAGCTTAATGATCCTCAATGTGAGTTGTTGCTCCTTCGGGCTTGTGCAGGTATTTCCAAGTTATATTTTTCTATGCGCACATGTTCCTCTCAGGTCTTTGAACTCGCTCAAATTTCTTTTGATGCGGCACTTCGTTCTTCTTTGGAGCGTATTATCACTGCCTCCGGACCTGGATTTGGTGACTGGCAAAGGAGATTGGCTACTCTACCTTTTGAATTTGGGGGGCTTGGTATATATGATGCTGGTGATGTCTTGAATTATGCTTTCCTTGCATCTCGGCTCCAATCTGTGACTCGGATCCTCTGACATTCTAGCATTGTAATTCACGGATCTTCCTTTGATAATGCCATGTGTGCTTTCAATGAGAAAATGGAAAATGGCCTTTTGGACAACTCATGTGAGATTGCTGCCCCCAAACTCATGAAGAAATTGGCATATGTATATTTCACACATGTCGCTAAAAAGGTCGAATCCACCTTCTGCTTATCTTTTAGACAGATGGCTTTATGGAGATCACAAAGAGAGACCCACTCTTCAGACTGGCTCAGAGTGGTTCTGATTTCTGGGTTGGGACATACCATGAATGATAGAACTTACCATTGTGTGTTATGTTATCGGCTAGGCATCCCTTTGTTTTATACACAAATGTCGTGCTCAACTTGTTTCAAGGTATTTGCGGGAGACATTTATGGGGACCATGCTGTATCTTGTGTTGGTATTATCGGTATTAAACATCGGCATAACATTGTTCGTGATATCGTGGTTGACATATGTTCTCGTGCGATGATTCCTGCTCGTAAAGAGGTTGACATTGGGCTCTGTGGTGTTAAGGACCAACCCTTACGTCCAGCTGATATGTTGCTCTATTCTTGGGACGGGGGTCAGGATGAATGTGTTGATTTGACAGAGTCTGTTAATACAAATAAGCCGTAAAAACGTTTATTTATATTTTACGATCTTCTAATGTTTTGTCGATAACAAACATAAAATCATTTTAACGAAACAAATAAAATACGTAAATGGTTTGAGCCAATAGTTTACTAACACACTTACATTTTCATATAAAACACTGAACAAGTAATAGTATTTTCATGTTATAGTAATGCATATGTTTAACAACTAGCATTTACATAATGGGTATATATATACATACTTAGTATGTATTGTAATGGGTAAGAATCGAAGTATTTGACCCATTAACTAGACACATTGAATGTAGTTGGGTAAAACCCAAAATCCATGACCCATACCCATGGAGCATAATCCATAACCCATGACCCATTGCATGACATCATGCATGAAGTCATAATGGGTATTATCCATAACCCATTGAGCTAACCCATGACCGATTAACTAGATGCATTGCATCTTCTAGATACATTGTATCTATGTAGATACCCATTATCCAAAGTCTATAACCCATGACCCATGATCTATGACCCACAACCCTTTTAGGAGGAGCGTACTACGGATCCCCAGGAATACACTGGACGGATCTGTTGGAATCACTCCTAAACCTAATTCAAGTGTTAGTGACTCATATTTAATAGTTAGCTTAATATGGCCTTTATGTTAGTTATTAGCCTTAGGCTTATGTAGAAGGCCCATAAGCCTAGGCCTAGTCCAATAAGGAAAAGGATGGGAACTAGGAGTGTTGCCCTAGCTTCCCTCCTATAAATACCTTGTTATAACCCTCACTTGAGGGTTGGTTGTTCAATTCACTCTCTTTCACTATAGTTACGCCTAATCTTTCTTTAGTTTTATACGCATAGTGTTTGTGTGAGTTGTTCATCCGCCTCTATTCTTTCTATTCTACTTGTGTTGCATAAATTGGGAACCTAACAGGGTATCAATCTACTAGTTGGGTGAATCGTTATTGCTTTTGAAGTGGGTTTTGGTCCTACGCGTAAAGCTAACGAGATACTTTGGTTCGCTTAAAAACACGTTTTTTACACTTTTTAATCCAAGATTCTTGTACTTTCAATGTTTTAAGGTGTTAAAATAATTGTTTTTGGCAAAAAGTTTCAAACTTTATGCGTGGATCATAGTTTTTAAGCTTGTTTTTGTACGAGGGTTTCATCCTACGCGTAACCGTTTTAGGAGTTTTGGCTCATCAAGTTTCACACTTTTGTGTTATTTTGGTGATATTGAAGCTATCTCATCACAAAATCTGGTTTAGAAACATCTTTGGGCAAAATCATTTTTACGAGTAAAGCTACGCGTAACAAAACCCTATCTTACGCGCGAACATTATCCGTGGTTTGATCTTCAGTTTCATGGTTTACTCCGTGTTTTCTTGCTTGGATAAGCCTGAAAATACGTCGACTTTGGATATCTTTTGCACTGTGATAGTGTAAAAGATCATTTGGGATAAAACCCTAAAATTACGCATAAGCATCAAGCTTACGCGTAGAAAATCCTACGCATAAGATTTATCTTACGCCTAAGCTTAGTCTTACGCATAAGGTAATCCTACGCCTAAGTTTTCTACGCCCAACTTCTTGATTTACGCATAACTTTAGTGCTTTTTCCTTCCTTACGCGTAAGCTAAACCTACGCGTAACTCTTGCTGTTACGCGTAACTTTGGTGTTTTACGCATAAGTGCTACTTGGTTTATTGTGATTTCTACGCCTAAGGATACTTCATCAACAAAGGTTCATTCGACTACAAAGATCCATTTTACCAACACAAGGTTTCAACATGTCACAACTACCATACTCTAACTATTTTCCCTTACACTTATTCTCAACGTCAACAACAACTAAGTCCACAACATCAACAATGGAATCAACAACAAGCAATTTATCAACAACAATTTAATCAACAACATACTCCACAACTTGCTGCAATTCCACAACCTCAAATGGTTCAACCACCACCAAGTCTTCAAGTTCAACCCTACACAAATGAATTCAATCAACATCCATCAAGGAACACTATGAAGGAACCCACTTGGTTTGCAAAGATGTGTGAAGCTTTAGCAGCCAACAATCAATTCATGAGGCTGGATCACTTGATAGACCTCTAATGCTCACTCCAGGAAACTACGATCAATGGGTGATTAGGTTCTTTAGGTTTTGTGATCTGAAGAAGCCACATGGAAAGTTCTTAAAGAAGGTTATCTTGGAAGGTCCATTTCAGATGCCTACTGTCATCGTACCCGATGATCCAAATGCTAATCCACCAAGAGATGAACAATCCAACATTGCTACTGTTGTTGACCTGAATGCAGAGGAACTTCTACACTATGAAGCTGATGAACTTGCAATGCAATATATCCTTTTAGGATTACCAAACCCAATTCTTCGAAGTGTTGATGCTCAAAAGACTGCAAAGGCAATGTGGGAACATATTCATCTTCTTATGGAAGGATCTGCACTCAATAAGGAGGATATGGAATCCAAAATTTACTTGGCTTATGAACACTTCATGATTGAACCTGGAGAGACACTAGAGTCTTATCATCATCGATTCTCAGACATCATAAATGATTTGGATAAACACAACATCATCATGCCAAGAATTGCAGTTAATACTAAGTTCCTGAGTAGTCTTGGTCCTGAATGGGAGAAGTATGTCATTTTTCTCCGTCAAGCAAAGAACATGCATCATTCTACATACGGATTGTTGTACGATTACTTGAAGCCTCATGAAAAGGAAGTTGATAGGGAAAGGATTCTCCGTGCTCAAATTGCTTCCATTCACATCCGAAAATCAACAACTTGCCTTGTATGCTCAAAACAGTTATCCTCCTCAACCAGTAACTCAACCAACTGCTACAATCACACCATATGATCCTTCACAGCAACAATCTCAAAAAACTCAATTGGTTCCATACAACAACAACAATGCTCAAGCACTTGTCGGTGAAGCTAATGAGGAATCTGATCCGTTCAAAGCATTGCAACAAGGATTTGTTATGATTGCTAATGCCTTTAGCCGTTATACCAACAAATCCAACAACCGTATTCGTTCCTCATCTAACACAAGGAATCAAGCTGTTGTGAACAATGGACGAGTTGAAGTTCAGAATCGTGGTTATGGTCGTCAGATGGCGGTGGTCAAGGGTTTAATGCTATGGTAGGAATAAATGAACTCAAGTGGTGGAACATGGAAATGCTCAGAATGGGTTGAATGGTCTTCGATGCTACAATTGCAATGAGAAGGGACACCTGGCTAATGCATGCCCAAAGCCGAGGACTAGGGGCAGTGCTTATCACAAGGAGGCTTTACTTTTGGCTCTTAAGGATGAAGCTGGTGGAACTCTCACAAACAAAGAACAAAGTTTTATGGCAAATGCAGACTCAGATGATGATATGGAGGACTTGCAGGCCAATGCAGCTGTTATGTTGATGGCTAATATGCATGAGTTACATATGAGTGACACAGACCCAGTGTATGACACTGATGGCTTGTCTCAGTACCGAACAAACCATATTCATCTCGATCTAATATCTCCGCCAACATCCTGAACCGCAAGGCCAGAATGTTCAAAATGAGTCGTCCACATCTCATTCGACGATTTTCAATAGACCCGTAGTTATATTTGACGATCAAGATGACCTTATGGTTTCCCTTGATAATCAAATTGATTCCGTGGTTATACTTGAGGATCTAAGTAATGATCATGTTGTGACTCACGTTGAACACGCCGAACTTTTGCCTCATCCAGATTTTGCTCGCTTAATACAAGACCAACAAACCATAGTGGAAGAATGTCGCAATTAATCAGACTTGAAAAGTAAAATGCACTGTTAACCAAGGATTTTGAATGTTTACAAAAGCAACTCAACTTTTTCAAAACTCAAGAAAACGTGAAAAAGGTTTTGAAGCAGCCTTTGCAAAATCTCATCAAAACGAAAAATATTTAGAGAGACAGATGCGTGATCTAGCCGCTTCAAGAATGCTTTGTCTGCAAATAGAACAACTGAATTATGAACATAAAAAGCAAATTAACGCTCTCACCTTGGAAAATCAAAAAGCTAAGGCTGAGTTGTTAACTTGTCAAAAACAGTTCTCTGCATACAAAAAGCATTCAACGAAACGAATAGATGATCATCTTGAAGAAATTATCGGCTTGCAAAACAAACTTAAAGAGTTTAAAACTGTTGTTTACAAACATGGTGAGTCGGTCACAGATATTGAAAAGTTTACTTTAAAACCAAATCCAAATGGATATGGACCGAATCTTGCTGATTACAAACCTAAGCTTTCAACCAAAGCATTCAAACCAAATCCTGAAGTTTCCAGTGCAGAATATAAAATTGATAATTCTATTATGAGTGTTGTTGAATATCATCGTCAAGAGGAATTAGATGCAGAAGACGAGAGTCGATCAAAATTAGAAACTGTTTTACAACAAACCTTTAACTATTCAAAAGCGTCACTTTCACACACCAACGGATTCTTCTAACACACCAAGGATTATCATAAAACATCTGAGTCTTCTAATGTTAATCCCAAACCAGATTATGCACAAACTTATGGTCCTTTACCTTCCATCGGTGAAGTAAACTCAAAACCTTAAAATCGCAAAATTCTTAGATATTTTGACCTTTCATGGCTGACCTCAAAACTTTACAACATGAGATAGAATATCATTCTGAAATCAAAGTTCAACATTTTCAATCACTCTGGCGCGAGAACAAATAGACATTTTTCAGAAAAATCTTTTACCAAATGTTAAAATTTTGAAAAATTGTGCATTGTCTTGGGAAAAGGACTTTCATAAGGAACTTGGAATGATGAAGGTCGTTTTCGAGAAAACAAAAACATCTATTTCTAATACTAAACGTAAAAAGAAAATGTTGAGAAAGATGTTGATCGACTCTTGGAAGATGTCATCTGTGCTGATGTCCATAATGTTGTTTTATTGAATTCTTTGTCATATGCATTTGATTATATCTCTGCTGATACTGTTGATTCTGTGGTAAATGTTGAGAACACTGATAATGTGCTTCAGATCGAGTCTTTAAAAGTTGATAATGAACGATTGTCAAACGAGCTTTCTAATGCAAAACGTCGTCTTAATTGGTGTCAAAAAGATATTCACGATCAACAACTTTCTTTCAAAACAAAATCGCCCAGTTTGTGCAAAATCTTCTGATCTAAAAATTGAGCAACTGGATGATCAAAACGTGTCTTTTAAGTGTCAAATCTCAAAATATGAACAAGAACTTGTAAAAGTTAAAAAGGAATATGGTGTCATATTTGATTTACTCAACAAGACTCGTGATGAAGCATCAAACGAACTTGATCATTATCTTGCACACACTAAAGAAGTTATGCATTTTGCTGAAATGTTCGGTCTGAAAATCAAGATCTGATTCACACTATCTTTAAGTTAAGAGAAATGTTAGGAAAGTATGAACAACTTCCGCCTACCGTGATTAAGAGAATAGCCCCAGTACCACTTAGTAATCGTGAACCTAGAATCCCTACTGCCAAATCACAAGTTGCTAACGTGCTTCCTTCTACTGAAACAGAATAGTTGCGTTTTTCCAAACGTCCGCACTTCACAGCCTAGGAGCACTACAATCAAGAATAGGAAGTTTGCGACCTAAGAAAAATCAATAAGGAATGCTAAAGTAGAAGAACACCCTAGGACTATGAATAAGACTCATGCTGCTTCCACTATAGATATTGCGGCCGCAAATGTAATAGAAATAGTGATGTAACGAATGCTAAACCTTTAAGTACTTTTGATATTCGTCCGATGCACCTGTGTTATTTGTCAAAGTATGAATTCGATTGTCATGATAAATGTGTTGCTAAAGCTATCATCTCTCTCGTTTAACAACTTGCTTAACTGAATACCTCTAGGCCTACTAATCATTCTAAGTTCGTGGCCCGGAACCCTCTAACATTTCGGTTCCACATCTACTTCTATTCCATCTGTGGTCGCATGTGTAATGCAGTGATGATCATCGATTGTTGATAGCGGATGTTCCGACACATGACATGAAATTTTAAACTGTTATCAAACTTTATTGCAAAGTTCATTGGCACTGTCAGATTCGGAATGATCACTTCGCAGCTATCATGGGCTACGGAGACTATATCAATGGGAACATCGAAATTAGCAGGGTTTATTATGTGGAAGGCCTCGGTCACAATCTGTTTCGTAGGTCGTTCTTTGTGATGGAGATTTGAAGCTTGCTTTCAGGGAGAAATCTTGTTTCATTCGTGATCTACAAGGAAACGACCTTATGTCTGGCTCGCGTAATTCAAGTCTTTACACTATCTCTATGCAAGACATGGTTGCCTCTTCTCCCATCTGCTTACTTTCAAAGGCAACATCAACAAAATCCTGGCTATGGCACCGCCATCTCTCACATCTAAACTTTCAAACCATCACCAATCTTGCTCGACACAAACTAGTTGAAGGACTCCCACGATTCCGGTATTCTAAAGATCACCTTTGCTCAGCTTGTGAACAAGGGAAAAGCACTCGTGCTCATTTTCCTTCAAAGTTGGAACACAGCTCTCAGTATGTGCTTCATCTTCTTCACATGGATTTGTGTGGCCCGATGCGCGTGCAAACAATCAATGGCAAACGCTACATCTTAGTAATTGTTGATGACTATTCACGCTGGACTTGGTTCTACTTTCTTCGAAGCAAAGACCAAGCTCCACATATGATCATCACCTTTCTCACGAAAATACATTCAGCTCCAAACACCGTCAAGAAAATCAGAACAGACAAAGGAACTGAATTTGTTAACAAAACTCTTCGTGAATTTTATGAGAAAGTGGGAATTCAGCATCAGACATCTATTGCACGCACACCAACAAAACGAGTTGTTGAAAGACGAAAATGAACGTTAGTGGAAGCTGCAAGAACAATGTTAATCAATGCTAAACTCCCAGATTACTTGGCGAAGCTGTATCTACTGCATGCTATACTCAAAACCGGTCTATGATTACAAAACGCCACAACAAAACACCTTTCGAGCTTGTCCACAATAGAAAACCGAATCTCAAACACTTTCATGTATTTGGATCTCTTTGCTATCCGAATAATGATCGTGATGACTTTGGAAAGCTCAAAGCCAAAGCTGACATTGGAGTCTTTATTGGATATTGTGATAATTCTAAAGGTTTCCGAATCTGGAATCGTCGAACAAAGGAGGTTATGGAAACGATTCATGCTCATTTTGATGAACTTACGGAAATGGCTTCTGAGTATAACAGCTTGGAACCCGGTCACAACCGCTTAAACTTCCCCCAAACCCCATCATCAGCTGATACAAGCCCTCAGCTTACTCGTCAACAAATGGAAAGATTATTTGCTCCTCTGTTCAGTGACGATATTGATGAACGTGCTCCAGGTGTATCCGCTGCTCAACCTGATAATACTCTAATACCCGATACACCTGCTACAACAACTACTGTTGAAGATGCACCACCAGTTGACTCTACAACAACAGTTGAACAAACCGCTTCCAACAATGATGAACCGGCTGATGATGTTCTGAATGAAGTACCCCACCTGCAGATTTTGATCCAAATGCGTTCTTTAACCCGTTTACTAATGAGACTGCTGCACCTGATGTCGCGGAATCTTCAACAAGCCATTTGAATCCTCAAAATCTGCACAACGTATACCAACATCAACCCTCTACATATCGATGGACAAAAGACCATCCTCTGGAAAATATTATTGGCAACCCGAATCAACCAGTCGTTACGAGACAACGTCTTCACCCAGACGGTGAACATTGCATTTATGCACTCACTGTCTCCAACTGAACCAAAAACATTAAGGATGCCATGACAAAAGACAACTGGATTGAATCCATGCAAGAAGAACTCAACCAATTCAAACGTCTTGAAGTATGGGAACTGGTTGAAAGACCAAAGGGGTCTACGTCATTGGTCTCAAATGGATTTGGAAAACAAATTGGATGCTGAAGGGAACGTTATCAGAAACAAGTCACGTCTGGTGGCTAAGGGTTATAGACAGAAGAGGGTATTGACTTTGAAGAATCATTTGCTCCGGTTGCTCGTCTTGAGGCTGTTCGGATATTTCTCGCGTTCAGGCTCATATGAATATGACGGTCTTTCAGATGGATGTCCAAACTGCGTTTCTAAATGGACAACTAAAAGAAACGGTTTATGTCAGCCAACCAGAAGGATTCGTTGATCCCGCTCTCAAACCATGTCACAAACTGAACAAAGCTCTATATGGTCTCAAACAAGCTCCTCGGCATGGTACGATAAGCTATCATCTTTCCTCATTGCCAATAATTTCACCAAAGGTTCGGTTGACCCTACTCTTTTCATACAATATCACGGGGCACATATCTTAATTGTTCAAATTTACGGGGATGACATCATTTTTGGGTCTACACATAAAAGTACTCAATCGCTTTTGCAAAACTAATGAAGAAAATTTTGAAATGTCCATGATGGGTGAACTTACGTTCTTTCTAGGATTACAAGTTCAAATATGCCCTTGAATTGTTAAACAAATTTGGAATGAATACCTGTGACACCTATGCCACACCAATGGCACATACCAAGAAGCTGGACGCTGATTTGCATGGGAAATTGGTTGACCCTACCAAATACCGTAGTATTATGGGGTCTCTCATGTATCTACCAAGACCTGATATTGTTTTTGCCGTATATCTTTGCTCTCGTTATCAGTCGCGACCAACTGAAACCCACCTCTCGGAGGCTAAAAGAATCCTCCGATACATCAAGGGAACCATTAATTTGGGGATCGGGTATCCGAAGGATTCTGGTTTTGAACTAATCGCTTTTTGAGGCCAGCTGACCACGCAGGATGCCTAGATTCACAGAAAAGTACTTCAGGAGCTTTACAATTTCTTGGTGATAAAGCGGTGTCCGGCAATCGAAGAAGCGAGGATTGTACATCACTATCATCAACGAAGCAAAATGTAGCCATGTCAGAATGTTGTGCTCAAGTCATTTGGATGAGAACACAACTCAAAGACTATGGTTACGTATTGACATCGATGTCTTTGCGACAATCGGTGCTATTGCGATCTTATGCAACTCAGTTCAGCATTCGAAATCAAAGCACATCGATCTTCGATATCATTTCATCAAGGACCACGTGGAACAGGGTACAGTTGAATTATACTTTGTGGGTACAGAATACCAATTGGCAGATCTACTCACCAAAGCCTTGCCTCCCGCTAGGTTTAATGAGTTGGTCCACCGGATTGGTAAGCGGTGTTTGACTCAAGAGGAATTGGATGAACTCTTAAAACAGTCTTAAAAAACAGTCAAACACCAAAACCTCTTTTGTAAATACTTTTCAAAAACAAAATATAAAAATATAAAATCAGATAAAACATCAAAAACATATTCTTCTATCAATCTTTCTTCAAACATGGCAAGTACAACTCTTTCGTCAACACTCAAATCTTTCAAAATTCAGTAATTTTCCGATCAAGTGTTGAGGGGGAGAAAATAAATAATTAACTGTTTCAAAATAATTATGTACTTGCATGTTATCCTATCCCGGTTTTTTCTTTTAATAATGATGGTCACATTTCTGGTTTACTGACACTCCTCGGACTAAAATTTATAACCTTTCATTATTTCTTAAGTCGAGGGGGAGTGTCGTCAAAGTTATTTCCAAATATTCTTCGTTTGGTAACCAAAATGGAAGTTAAAAGGCTTTGGATGAAAATGGAAAAGGTGGAGGGACTAAAACTGCCAAAAGCTTAAAGTCATTTTAATAAAACTCCTCCACCTAACACTTTCACTTCACATTTATTACACAAACCTAACTAATCCTACGCATACAAATCAATCTTCAAATCCGGTGTTCTGATCTTCAATTTGTAAGTGATTTTGTGTTCTTAACAACTTTTTAAACAATGGTTTTGAATTTCATGTGAATCCAACGGTTAAAACTCAAGATTCAATGACTTTTGTGTTTTACGCCTAAGGGTTAGAACACATGATCAGGCGTTTTGTGTTTGAGGTTTAAAGGATTGTGTCAAAACGTTTCTTTTACATCACTAACATCATTTTAATCCTCAAAATGCACCCAGATACACGAATTGATGGACTTTGGAAATTAGGGTTTATGCGTGGGTTTGGGCGTTTTCATATGTGAATGTTTTTGGTGTTAAAGATTGTTGTATAATGTTATTTTCAAGTTGAATTAATCATATCTAAGCCCAGAAACACTAATGATTCATAAATTGAAAATTAGGGTTCTAGTTCATACGAATTGGGATTTCTTGATTGGCCTTGAATTTGATGTTAAAACTTTGATAGAACAACTTACTATGCCTCTAAGACTTACCAGAAACACTTTGGTGCTAATCCTATGGCTATATTTCATACGCGTAATCTTTGAACTTTAGGGTTTAAGTCTACGCATAAGTATTCTTGCGCGTAAACTGTATGATGAGTTTTCTTGCCATGATCTGTTTTAGAATGGATGTATGTGTTAATATAGTTGCTATGATGACTTTATTTCAGGTCTGCTACACGTAAAATTCAGAATCAAGGTCATTAGCACTCTACGCATAAGGATCACCTTACGCGTAGAAGGTTATGCGTAAGAGAAATCTTACGCGTAGCGTTTACGCATAAGGTTCTACAAAGGGACTATGCGTATCCTGTGAAGGATATGCGTAAACAGTGACCACTACGCATAAGGTCTACTCTTACGAGTAAGCCTTACGCGTAAGGTGTTATATGCGCTTACGCATAAGCTCTACGCATAAGGTCCCCTTTTCCTACGCGTAATATTTCGTTGATCAAACCTTCATTATGAATTGTTACGCGTGCAAACTTGTAAATAAATAAATCATAACGTCACGAAACCAATAAATGTCACTAATAAACTTAATCGTTTAATATGTTGTGAAAAATAAGTGATAACATAAACTTTAAAACTTAAAGTTAACTAACTCACGAAACTTCTCTCGATATCATTGGACTATTAAACAAACAAGTGACGTTGGACTCGTAACAATCATTGTCATATATCATTCAATAAGTAGACAATAAAACCTTCTATTGACTAACATTATGTCTTTCGATATGTTGGTTCTGTTGGCTAAATGTGTTTCAGATCACGACATGGAAGCTCAAATGAATATGGATGCACCAAATGTTCTCACCATTGCTGATATCTTCCCGCATGGCTATCCAATGAAGATTGGAAAGAACAATCTCAGAGTTGACTTTGAAACTCTCACCTGCTCGGAATCTTCTTGTCTCATTGCAGTGGATATTCTGAAGAATCATCCCTATCAGAACATGCTCACCCACTCTGCCACTGTTCCGGAGATCTACATACAGCAATTCTGGAACACAATGCAGATGGTCAAAGGTCAAAATGCTGTGACGGTGACGCTCAATCACAAGCAGATCACCATCACTCCTGCAGACTTACGGGCAGTTCTCCTCATTCCTGACATCATACCAACTGAATTCTCTGCTGCACCTACTGAAGAGACTGTCTTGCAATTCTTGATTGATATTGGGTACGACGAAGCTTCAGGAGTAATCATCAAACATTCTCATGCGGATCTGAAGAACATTCCTCAGCCTTGGAGAACCCTTTATATCATCATCACAAAATCCATTTCTGGTCGTGACAGCGGCTATGACCATCCCAAGCTCGTGGAACTGCAAATCTTTTGGGCTCTAATCAACATGAAGCACATCGAAGTTGAAGCTCTGATTTGGGATGACATGATGACATTCCTCAAAAAGCTTGGCTCAAATATTCCCTACATCAGATATACTAAACTGTTGATCCAGAGAGCACTTGGGTACAACCCTGACATCCCCAAAAGAATCAATGACCCGACAATCATGACATGTTGACCAACCCACTCTAACAGTCAGATTTAAGGAGTCAACGACTAAGAAACAAGGTGTTGTGTTGCTGGATCATCTTCTCTCAGATGAACTCAAAAAGCTCTACTTTTATAAGAGATATTTGGTTGCTGTGGAAGAAAACAAAGTTGGATTTCTCGATGAAAAATCTTACTGTACGCCTTTAAGGAAAACCAGGAAGAGGAAGTCAGGAAGTGCTGCAAGCACTGAGAGTCGAGAGAAGTTCCCCAGGAGGAATCCTCCACGAAAGAGGACAGTTCCCGCCAAGGAAGTTGTTCCTATTCCGTACCTAAGTCTGAACCGCAAATAAAGCTAACGGGACGAAGACTCGAGAGTACTGCCAGATGAAGAGACTTTCTACTCTGAAAGCTGCTAAAGATGACACTACAACGGTATCTAAACCTTCTAGTCCTCCAGCTGACCAAGGAAAAGGGAAGACTCCAGTACTTGTGCCTTATGAAGAAAGCTCAGATGAAGAGCAACCAGATACATCATACAGGAAGAAGTTCAAATTCCTTAGACTCCAACACGTTGCAAAAGAATTTGCTAAAGATCAAATGGGTGGCCCGGAGGGTCAAGTGGTGGAGTTCAACCTACACCAAATTCCGATGCGGTTAATCGACCCGATAAGGGATCTGGTGCCACCACTTTGGTACAACAACAAACACGTGTGGAGGACACTCTTGAGTATGACTTTGAAGAACCAGAAAAGGAAAAGACTGAAAAGACTTCGGTGATGAAACAAAGGCACGATGATACTACTAAGTCTCGAAAAGATGATGATCTCTGATTATGATAAGCTTCTTCTAGACAGTCCAACACGTCCCAAGGAGAAAACCTCGGAACCTTCTAAGGACCCCGAGTCTCCTCATGTCTCTTCGTCATCAGATTCTTCTTCTCATTCTTCACCACCACCATCAAAAGGACCAACCAAATCATCATCCAAATCAGTGAAGAAGCCAACTGCATCCTGGATGTCTCATGCAAAGTCACGAATCATTAAAGCTGTCAAACAGGTCAGAGAGAAAAATATTACTAAGAAGAAGTTAGATTTTCTTGCTGACCAGATACAGTATCTTCATGATGAGCAAGACGAGATGAAAGTTGAAAGGGAGTATGTCCAGAAGCTCATGAAAGATGATCTTCAAGGGAAAATGGACGAGATGATCAAAAGATACTCTCACAAGTTCCTCATGGAGGTCGTTCCTAAAATGACAAAGGAGATGTATACCAGACAACTTTATCCGAATCTCTTACACCTAGCCAAGCAAGCCATGAAATCAACTCCAATGAATTTGAGCATCAATCCAGTTGAATCCACAATCTTCTCAGATAATGAATTGGTGAACCGGCTAGTAGCTCAAATGTCGAAACGCTCTGCAATGTTTGCCTCTCACGAAGCTAAATTGTTTGAAGCATTGCTAGAATACTAACTCAGGTCAGCATTCAGAGAAGAAGCTTTAAGGCCTAAACGTTCACGAGACGACGAAGACAAAGATCAGGATAAGGATAACGAGCCCAAACGCACGAAGAAGTCTGGTGAATCATCCTCCATTCAGTATTCAATGCAGCCTCCACCCCAAAGGACTCCAGCTCAACAACGATCCCCTCCTCGCTCTTCAACTGAAAAACCTCAGGATTCTGAGACACCACCCCAGACTCAGAAAACCGGTGATCACTTTGAGTATACGGGTGGTAACGATGAGGAAATCCCTGAGCCACAACAACAACCCATCTCTCCTGACACAGCTAAGAAACCAGAATCTTCAACCAGGCTAAAGAAAAAGAAAAAGAAGAACAAGGCGCCTATGACTGACGTCTTATCATGGCTGGACGAGGATGATACTGAATTTGAATGGTTCTCGAAGCTTGTTGATTCCACTCCTACCCATCTGAAGGTCAAGAGGTTACAGAATGTAGTACATTGGAGCATGCGAAACTACTGCAAGAAAAACTCCGTGTGAAAAAGATGACGAAATCCGAGTTTAAGCAAATCAAGAATGAAGCATTTCAACTGCTAAAAGACAGCTCGGAAAGTGCTATTGAAGTCGAGTATCACCTTGATAAAATAGCACGAGCCATGTCTAACAATATGGATTGGCTCAACCCAGAAGCAAACATCGACTTCACCAAACGGGACAATCCTCCATATTACACCGACTGGTCCAAACCTCTACCAACAATTGGCCAACCAGATCAGCCTAGGATTTCATTCTGATATTTCTTCAACAAAGACTTGGAATTTCTTCTTCACGGTGGCGATGGTTCAAGGAAATACGCTACATCACTGACACTTCCATTCCCAGCATCCATATACTCTAACTGTATAGCCATCGAGGAAAGAGTTAACCACATGTTCTCCAACAATGTGGAAGAGTATGACCGTGATGCACTGTATGGGATTCACCATTAGCCGGAACGCCGAAGAATCTACTACAGAAGCTGCCAGGTTCAGAAGTCTCAACATGAAGTGTTCAGTACTAAGAGTATCGTTGCCATAAAACATGTTGATCTTTCGTCTAAATGGGACAACACTTTCCTCAAGAATATTGTGGTCAAAAGGCAAGACGAAAGGGATTATGCATTCTCTGAAGCGGACTTTGAGAATTTGTCTATCAACGAAATTGAAGACATGTACCTTGCCAAAGTACAGGGTCGCATGAGATAATTTTCAACTGAAGTACAACGTGAATTCATCAAGTCCTTGCTGATCTTCATCAGACGAATAGTCATCAGAGAACGTGTAGAAGATCTCCAACTCACAGTTGAATCATATCAGACCCGTGTCAACTTCACTCCACCTCAGCTAGATCTTCCCGACATCAACCAGCTTTCACAATACACACTCATCAACCAACCATTCGGAGTGGTTTACCTTAGTGAAACACTACGCAACTGCTTGATGGCGTGTAGAGATCTTCACAAGTTTGGGGATCACACATTGAAGAAGGTTAGGGACGGATTAGCTTATAGGTTGAAGGATATTCATGAAGGAATTGGGTCTAAAAAGCGATGGAATTCTAAGGAAAGAAGGGATGTGAAGAGGATCATCACCATGATTGATGAAAGGTTGTATCGAAGGGATCAGTTCATAACACTGGAAAGCTTTGTAGGCGGTCGTCCCAGGATTAATCTCGCCAGATATCAACGCCCAGTTCGCATTCCTGGAAACATTGATGGACTTCCTGGTACCCCTTGAAATGCTTCTATTTCATAATATTTTGGATGTGTGATGTTTTATATGTCAATGGCTTGTGCACACATAACAGTGTACAACCCGCACTTGTAAATAAAGGACCCTGTGGTACGCTTCAGTGCCACAATCCTATACAAGGAGCGAAAGCTTCTTACTTTTGAGTAAAACCTATCAAACCTTTCTCTTTTCAAGGTTTTGCTCAAAAGGACAAGTACTTCCCCTTATGATTTTCAAAACCTCAACCGTTTATATCACTTGTTGAGGGGGAGTATTTGACTTTATAACTTTGTTCACAAATTGTTCACAGTGGTCATCTTCCCACAAAACTCAAAATGGTCATATTTATTCTCAACATTTCTTCAAAAATAACACTTATATGCCATTTTTGAGGGGGAGAAATTTATGTGATAAGAAATATGTTGTGTAACTGCAAATGAATCTTTGTGCTATAGACTTAACCAACGAATTGACGAGATCTTAACTGTTAGTAACTCGAAAAGATTTCTCCGGGACGGGTAATAATTTCAAGCTAGTTCGCTAGTGATGTAAACGTGTCTCGCAAAGGACTTGTCCGAGTAGAATGTACAATTCGAGAAACTCTTGGTAGACATGATCTTTGACGGGTTTGACAACCTTTCGAGGTTTGTCCACACCTTCAAGATAGTTATTAGAGCTAGTTGTCATCTAAAAGCTGACATTGTAACTCTTTAACTATGCAACGTAATCGTGTCTCGCAAGGGATTGTCTATCTTGAGTCGATCAATTCAAAAGTGCGCGCTCTTCTCTCACCGTGCAGATTTCTGTCTTAACACTTAAGCACGTGTGGAGGGGGAGTATTTATCCTAAAAGATAAAACTCTCAAAGTGGTTCAAAATGTTTTTCATTCACAAACACTACGAGAGATTTTCTTGAAAATGGTTTAATGGCAATGGAGTTATAAGGTGATTAAGGTTAGGAATAACCGCCCTATGATCCGCCAGAGCCGGAGGGATCTACCCAAGGACACTACAAATAGTTAGAATTAGAAGTCCTTAGGTATGATTATAAAAAGGAGAAAATGAGAATCGGAGAAAGAAGGAGTTGAAGAATTAAAAAGAAATGCAAATAAAAGGGTGAAAAGAAATAGCCCTCCAAATTATTCAACTTAGGGCAGACACTGGGTTCAATTCATATGCTACTGGTAGTCACTAGATGACACCGGTATTGAAGATTAAAAGTCGTCATGGACCCAGTGACGCATGCACTAAACCTTCTTAGCCACTCAAGTTTCTCTCAACAGAAGCTTGTTTCATTCTCACAGGGAACCCTACGTAATCTATTGGCTTTCTCTTAGAGATTGCTGGTATTGAAGAAGGAGACCCTCTCCCTAGTCTCCGCTCAGGAAAACCAAAACGCACTATTGAGTCTAGAGCCACGAGATTCATCAAAAGATCTCTTAGGTACACTTGGCATTTCATCACTTGGTGTTCAACAATAAGAACATCAGTGGTACGTTATCGAGTCCTTCACGGATCTTAGCAATCTGTTGAGAACATTTATGAGAGGTTCACAATTGTGATCCTCAGTGATTGAATGGAAACTCCTGCCAGGGTCAACATCAAACAGCCCTGACAGCAGGTCACTTCGGTAACTCCCCGTGGATTACGCTTAGTGTGTCTCAAACGGTCTACAGTCGTGAGGTGATGCTTCGGTGTACCTCAGCGACTCATCTGAACCATAGATGTACTTTGGTACATCGTGTTATCTCACTTGTGGGAATCCGGTTCAGGAACGGCCTTTATGAGAATTAGAGTTGTGTTTTCACACTATGCTGTTAACACTCTCGAAGTTCAAACTTGTAAGTGCCGATATCCGCTTATTACTAACTGTTTTCATGTTTTCCTCTTATGGAAGCTCTGGAGCGGAACGATTGTGCAGATTCTTCACATGCTCATGCCAACATCATCACTAATGGAAGTTCTAACTAAAGCAACACAAAAGTCAGAATGATTCTTCGTCAAACCAAAGAATCTACAAAGTTAAAGACTTAAAAAACTTCATCAGTACTGAAATCCAACGTCAAAGAGCGTGTGAGCATGTTGAAGAATGACGTGGAGACACCTGGAGCAGCGAAGCGAACCTGAGGCGACTTGATGCGAGACAACAACAACATATTATCACTTTCATCACAAAAGAACAATGATCAAAGAACAAAGATAAAGATGACGTCAAAGCAGAACTGTTTAAAGAAAACAATTTCTCTACACTGGAGAGATTGTTCAAATCAAGGCAATTCTTCTCACAAGAAAGAAGAATGTTAGAAGACGTCAAAGCTACTATTACATCAACGCCTTCACCGTTCATATTCATTCATCACCAACACTTAGGGGGAGATTTTTGGAATCACTCCTAAACCTAATTCAAGTGTTAGTGACTCATATGTAATAGTTAGCTTAATATGGCCTTTATGTTAGTTATTAGCCTTAGGCTTATGTAGAAGGCCCATAAGCCTAGGCCTAGTCCAATAAGGAAAAGGATGGGAACTAGGAGTGTTGCCCTAGCTTTCCTCCTATAAATACCTTGTTATAACCCTCACTTGAGGGTTGGTTGTTCAATTCACTCTCTTTCACTATAGCTACGCCTAATCTTTCTTTAGTTTTATACGCATAGTGTTTGTGTGAGTTGTTCATCCGCCTCTATTCTTTCTATTGTTACTTGTGTTGCATATTTGGGAACCTAACAGGATCCCTCAAGCAAGGGATCCGTGGGATCCGTGGAACAGTAGTGATTTTTTGTCTATAAATAGTGAGCCATTTCTTCATTGTAACTCACCCTTTTCACACACATTCTCTCTTATTGTTGTAAACTCTCTAACCTCAGATCCAAAGGATCTTTTTATGTAGTTTTGTGTGAGTGTGATTCTCTAGGTTCCTCTTAAAGGCGAGATCACCACCTCTTGAAGTCGAGCAAGCTCAAGTCCATGGGTTGCCAAGCTTCGTCATCATCAAGACTATTGATGTTATCTTGTTGATCGTTCTTTTCTCTCTCATTAAAAGTGTTGTGTTGAAAACATAGGTGAAATATGTCTAAAGGGTCAAGTCGAAGGCATTAGTGAAAGGTGCCGAAGATCCGTGTCAAAGGCATTAGCTACCATCAATCATTTCTCTTGATCATTTAATACCATCTTCATTTAAGACACTTAAGAAGACTAAAAAAATCAAGATGTATAGGTACTAGACCTCACGAAACATCATTTTCCTCTTTTCTTGGTTGCTGACAGTCGGATCCCTAGGATTAACCTAGACGGATCCCTCATTGGAGGGAACCGTGGGAACCGGTTGACAGATTCAGCTAATCCTAGCTAAAACAATCATTTCAAGATCTCCTTCCTAACTTGAACACTCCATCTTACCTCAATTAAACTTCTTGATCAGTACAAATATGAAGTTGATTCTTGTGCATGCAAATCATTACATTTCAAAGGATCTTAGTGGTTTAAGCCTTGAATGCACTTGCCAAATCCTTCTCTTTATAAACCATCTTGTTAGGACTTCTTAGTCACCATCTACAACTTAATTCTCAGCAACTAGAAGCCTCTATCTCACTAACCTTTTATCATTCTCATCATAAGGAAGCTCCTAGTGCTAACTCATCAACCAAAGGACCACCCAAGAAACTTGCTCGTGTTGTTCACGAAATTTCTTCAACCGAATCATCTCCCGTTAAATCCACAAACGCTAGGATTTCCCCTCCACCAACTCAACCAATCAAACCAATCCCCAAAATGATTGTTCCCACAAAACTACCATTACCAAACACTACTATACCTCCTAAACCAAACACTCCTATTTCCACTAAACCATCACCTTTGGTGCCTAGAGCCTTATCATTCATCACTCCACTTTCATCTCCACACCTCTACAACTTAGAGGACTTGCCTTCTAGGCCATCTCATCCTCCACCATTGCCAACATTCTCCTCAATAGAGAGAATAGCGCAACAACAAAATCAAGGTGTTGAAACGATACTAGCACCGGTATCCTTTTCTCCATCACCCTCAAATAGTCCCTTTTGGATTATGAAGAATAATCAAAGTCAACCAACCGATCACATGGAAGTAGATACCTCTCTACCACCATCCTCGACACATATTCCACCACCACCACCTTTGGTTGAACCACCCCCAAATGTACCTCCACAAATCCTTCCTTCTTTTGTGGAACCTCAACCCAACCTTCCATCTCAAGCCATTCCATTTCTACCACCACTATTTCCGAGCCATGACAAATATTGTTATCATTGTCAACATGTTGAAGGCTTGGTACATGAACTATGTGAAGAGCTACATTTCATGTTTTATCACCTCCTCGAACGTTTCGATGAGGTCAACAAACCTAAACAACCTTGAGCTTAAGGATTCAAGTGGTGTCCTAGTCTCGAGCTTAACTTAGATTGATTAGGAATCATATTTCATGTTTAAGTCATTCTCTTAGTTTTAGAGATATGTAGATCATTTCTCGTGTTTTTATTGAATGAAATTACATGTTATATGCCATATTGTCTTGAGAATATGTTTGTTGCCTTAATACATATCTCATTTTAATGTTAACATCACATTTTACATCACTATTGTTGTCTTAAGCTTACAGGCAGACGGATCCCTCATTTTAGCCTAGACGGATCCCTCCAGAACCGTGGGATCCATGCAACAGAAGACCTTTTTATTACTAACTTGAGTCTTATTTGCAGGAAATTATGCATTATATACTTGTTTTCTAACCTTTGTTTTGTAGATTTTCAATATACACTTGAAGACTTTGACACCCTCAACAAGGGGGAGTTTCTTGTCAAAGCAAAACAATTGCAAAACCATTTGCAATACTTTCACATAGGTTTACATTACTACTTGACGTCCTCCTCACAAAGGAGCACTCGTCAAGGGGGAGCATGTTCGTCTAAAAGACGAAACCATTTGCAAACGATATTGCAAAACACTAGTTTAGCCTTCCTAATTACTTGACGCCCTCAACAAAGGGAAGCACCCGTCAAGGGGGAGCTAAGACAAGAATTCTTCTCTTCTCTTACTCTCTATTTTTCATATTTTTACTTTTTACATGTTTTTTTTCTCTAAACTATGTGTTAGTTTCTTTTCGACGCTCTTTTTTATTCGACAAAAAGGTGGAGAAGAGAGTAAAATCTCCAATTCAAACTTTTAAGAATTTTAGTTTTTCATTAAAATAATCTTATGTTTTGTCATAAAAAAAAGGGGAGATTGTTAATACAAATAAGCCGTAAAAACGTTTACTTATATTTTACGATCTTCTAATATTTTGTCGATAACAAACGTAAAATCATTTTTAACGAAACAAATAAAATACGTAAATGGTTTGAGCCAATAGTTTACTAACACACTTACGTTTTCATATAAAACACTAAACAAGTAATAGTGTTTTCATGTTATAGTAATGCATATGTTTAACAACTAGTGTTTACATAATGGGTATATATATATACATACTTAGTATGTATTGTAATGGGTAAGAATCTAATTATTTGACCCATTAACTAAACACATTGAATGTAGTTGGGTAAAACCTAAAATCCATGACCCATACCCATGGAGCATAATCCATAACCCATAACCCATTGCATGACATCATGCATGAAGTCATAATGGGTATTATCCATAACCCATGGAGCTAACCCATGACCGATTGACTAGATGCATTGCATCTTCTAGATACATTGTATCTATGTGGATACCCATGATCCAAAGTCCATAACCAATGATCCATGACCCACAACCCATTTAGGAGGAGCATCCTACGGATCCCCAGGAATACACTGGACGGATCCCTCAAGCAAGGGATATGTGGGATCCGTAGAACAGTAGTGATTTTTTGTCTATAATAGTGAGCCATTTCTTCATTGTAACTCACCCCTTTCACACACATTCTCTTTTAGTGTTGTAAACTCTCTAACCTCATATCCAAAGGATCTTTCTATGTAGTTTTGTGTTAGTGTGATTCTCTAGGTTCCTCTTAAAGGCGAGATCATCACCTCTTAAAGTCGAGCAAGCTCAAGTCCATGGGTTGCCAAGCTTCGTCATCATCAAGACTACTGATGTTATCTTGTTGATAGTTCTTTTCTCTCTCATTAAAAGTGTTGTGTTGAAGACATATGTGAAAGATGTCTAAAGGGTCAAGTCGAAGGCATTAGTGAAAGGTGCCGAAGATCCGTGTCAAAGGTATTAGTGAAGGGTGCCGAAAGTCTGTGGTTAAGGCATTAGTGAAGGGTGTCAAAAGTCCGTGTTGAAGGCATTAGTGAAGGGTACCTCGGTGTCGGGTCAAAAGCATTAGTGAAAGGTGCCTAGGGTGTAAATTCGATATGGTGCATCGATGTATAAGATAGATTAGTTTGGGTCAAAGGATATTGATATCCTTGTTGATGTTGTAATAAGGAGTGGATCTCCTTTGGGATAGGTGTTGTGTTGTGTTGGGTAGTAGTTCTTCCTTAGTAATGGAACTCGGTATCTAGCCTTGTACCGTATAAAGTGTAAGCGACGTTGTGATAGGTTTGGTTCTACCTCGTGGAAGAACCCAGTGTCTAGCCTTGTACCAGATAAAACGTAGGCGACGTTGTGAAGGCTTCTCCGCCACAAGGAGTTTGTGTTGTGTAGTGATTACGAACTCTCGAGTAGGTGACTTGGGGAGTGGAGTAGGGCAAGGAAGGTGTCCTTGTAGCCGAACCACTATAAATACTCGCTTTGTAGTTTTGTGCTTCTTACTCTTTATCTTTGCTTTACTTATTTATATGCTTATCTATCAACATCCAACAGACACATTTAAATAAATTGATATAAGTCAATCTAAATAATTCAAAAAGAAGTTTTAATTGGTAAAACTATTCAACCCCCCATTCTAGTTTTCCACATGGTCGTCTCCTTTGACGCAAACTAACATGGTTGAATTTGTATCGAGGCGTGCGATGATTGACGCCGCACAACGCAAGCGTGTTAAGTACGAGGCTAAATGTGCAGACATTGGATACGTGTTTCTCCCTTCTCATTCTCTTCGTTTGGAGAACTTGAGAAGGATGTTGTAAACTTACTAAGGCGTATCCGAAAATTCTCGTTGACTCGAGACATTGGAGCGCGTGTTGCCGATCATATTTTTAGTAGGATTAGCTTTTCTATAGCTAGAAGAGTGAGAGCCTAACTCCTATGATTTTTGAATGAAGTGATGTTTTTATAAAAATAATAATAATAATAATAATAATAATAATGAAGAAGAAGAAAAAGGCATTTTAGTCATTGTATATTATCATCCGAGGGTATTTTAGTGATTTTATGTTTTTTTAACTAGTCAAACTAACGATCATTAAAAATTGGACCAAACCTGTTACGGGTCGTTCAAATCAAGACATAATCCAGGACTTTTGAAACTATTAAACTGAAAGTGTTATATCCAATAAACCACAAAGATCATAAATGTACTTAACTATTGTGTGAGAATGAGAATGTATATGTTACTTCTATATTTAATAACGAAATTATCTACTTTATCCTACTAGTTCCGGGTCCGAATCCCAGGCTAGTCGTGTGTGCGAGAGTTTGACTTTCTAAAATAACAAAATCAAAAATTATTGTCGATCAAAATTAATATCACTTAAATACATTTATACGAAAACAACTAGACAAAGTATTGGCATATCTATTTTAAGACTAGAGATGGCAGCGGGGCGGGAAATGTCGGGGATTATATTTACTATCCTCATCCCTATTTTCACTCTCCATCTTCATCCTCGTCCTCATCCCCATCAGTGAATTGCTTTACATCCCCATCCCCGCCCCCAATGGGGATCGGGGGATCCCTGTGAGGATTCGGGGATTTTCAATCTTTATGAACTAACATAAATTTTTCACCAACTCATCAAAAATATAAACAATTTTAACTCATAAAGTGTTTCAAGAAACGTGCGTACATCACACATAGTTGGATTCATTACGATTTCAATTCAACTTTAAAGCATCCTCAACATTGTAACATCACATATAATATAAAAACAGTATGTGTCATGCGTCTATTCGGACAAAATAATAAGTAATATGCAGTTGGTGCTTATGCTTCTAATTCTAAAGGTACTTGATTCTATAAATAGCATATATGCATATAAATATACATGTCGATACTCATAAACATATGTACATATACATATACAAGTTAATCGAGTATGGATATAACATATAAATTCTAAATACTTATACACTAAAAAGATCGGAGTCGGGGTCGGCTTCGAGGATTTATGTTATCCCCATCCCCGCCCCATCCCCGATTTCATATTTTGGGGATTCCCCATTCCCGTCCCCATCCTCGGTCAACTCGGGGATTCCCCAATCAAAATGGGTTTGAGGATCGGGTCCTCATCAGATACGGATTTTTTTTTTCTATACTCCATTAAGTAATCTCAAAGAGAATCACGTAAATTACCTCTCTGGTCCTGTTACCGTTTTGACGTGATCCACACGCTTTAACTTGCAATTTTATTTGAAAAAAAGTCATTTTCTATAATAATAAAGGGAATGTCTAACCAATGCCCTAAGGGCATTGGTTAAGCTTTGTCTTCTTGTGGGTTTTAATTATTATTTAGGTGGGTCCCCGTCCAAATATGCAATTTGTGTAATATTCTGAAGAATTATGTAATTAAAACCAAAGAAGAAAGCTACAAATCTTAGGGCATTGGTTAGACATTCCCAATAATAAAATATATGCACTTTATTTGACTAGTGATATTGACCGCTCAGAATAATATTCAAATCCTGAATACTTGCTCATCTCAATAAGTTAGGAGTCAAAACTATTACTCGTATACGGTAAGTATTTCTTTTCAACCGACACGCTTCAATGAAACTATTTGAAAAGAAAATTGGTTAATACAAAAATTAAAAAACCTAAAACACATATTAGTATTCCGAACTTAACAAATTATATCATTTAAGGTATGTTTGGTATGCGTCAATGGGAATCAATCAATGGATTTCATTCTATGTATAGGTATTTGGTTAGTTAACATCAGAATAAAAAAAAGGAATGATACTAAATAGGTTGCTATACTTAAAAGTCACCTAAAAGGTGTGGAATGAAAATTGATTCCCGGGCCCATCATTTTCCCTCACATAATTTAAAAACATTTTTCATCTAATTATCCTACCAAACAACATTTATGATATTGATACCTTAGTTTATAGTCATTCCTATTACACCCCTATTTCAAATCCATACCGATTATCATTCCGGACAACAAACCAAACGGCACCTTAGTACTTTGGACTATTAAGGATTCAAAATAATACTTCGAACTTGACAAATTGAAATTACTACTACCCTCAATGTTTTAAAATTCGGTTTTTTAATTCACTCGATTCGCCGGTTCACCGAGTCACCGGTTCACCGGCAGGGTAAACCGGTACTATACATGTGGGAAGGGATCCGGTAAGGAAAAAAAACTAAAATAAGAAGAATAAGAAGAATTTATAGCCACATATTTCAAATAAGGGGAAGATTTTAAAAAGGAGATGCATCTATTTTAATAGATGCATCTGAAATGTGTGGTTGTAGTTATGGTTGTGGTTTCTTCTTATCATTCTCATTTTAATTTTTCTTCTTATTTGATCATAACTCATACATATGTATACTTTTCATAACATTCTTAATAAATATTTATCCAATTTCGATCTTACATTTAATTGAACCGGTAAAAATAAGATGACTCTATTGGGTTTTAGTCTTTATTTTTCATATCTACAATACTAAAAAATGCAAAAACAATCAATTTAGTTTACAACAGATTTGTAGTTCTAGTTTATAAAAACGAGATGACTCTATGGTGTTTTAGATGGGTTGTTAGACAGATAGGTTACTGAACTTTGCGACTTTGTTCGCTTAAGTTATTCAAGTTTTTTTCTTTTTTCTTTTTTTTCAAACGGGTTACTGAACTTTCATTACCGGAAAAATAAGCAACTGGCTGTTTTTTTTTTTTTTTTTTTAATGTTGTAGCAGGTTGCCTTTCACTATTATTATTTTATTTTCTTTTTTAGTTTGGAGTAAATTGCAAAAAAAACATCCTTGTGGTTACATACACGGTTCAATCTTTTTGAAAGTGTAGGAACTAGGAACAGTCCCTGTGACAAACCTTTGGTTCTATTTGCATCCTTGACCTAAAGTTAAATGACTAAAATGCCCTTTGTGTTTAACCCCCACTTTATACGCAAGTTTTTTGTATTTGATTTCACATAAAATTCTTCATTTTCACTTACGTAAAACAACAAAACCCACCAGCACACACAATCTGAAAAACAAACATAGAATATGAATCAACAAATTATAACCTCCTAATCATTCAACTACAAAAACTCATAATTTTCACAACCCTTAACATATCAAACACAAATGCAGTTAATAGTAAAAAGCATCGCAACCAAACCATAACCCAAAATTAAACATTATGTGTTTGTGTATGCCCGGATCAAACCACAGAACCTTCCAAGCAGAAGGTCCAGGGGGTCACGTGGTAGTTAGCTATGTCGGGGTAGGATGACGATGGTTGGGGGTTGGCTGTTGTTGGCTTAGGATGGTGTGATGATATGTTTTGATTTACAAAAATGAGGACATAATGTCTTTATTGTTATTTTAGGTTTATTGCAAGAAAATAAGAAATTTATGGTGCGTTTTTTCACGAAATGTTTTGTAGAAAATAGGGAAAACATAGATAGCGTCCAAATTAACTGTTTTCTAACAAAATGTTTTACAAAACACAAAATCCTCTATTTACTAACTTAACAAGGAAAATTAGAAAACAAATTTTAGTTGTTTTCCTTGTTTTCTTTTGTAACTCACAACTCTCCATCCCTTTTCTTCAAAATAGAAAATACAAACATCAACTAAACGCGTTTTCTATATTTTCAAGTGTTTTGTGAAGATAATTTTTCCTTCCAAATTTTTACAAAACTAGAGATAGAAAAAAAGAGAATTTCTTCTCCAACTAAACGCACCTTTAGTGTTTTATTCAAAGTGTTGGTTGATTTAGCATTTTGACAAAGAGGAGATTTTGTATCACAATTGAATTTGACGATGCCTTATATATGGAGTTGTTGACTTTTTTGTTCTATGTGTTTTGTGTTGTGTTTCTTGGTGGAAATTGAAAGATTCAAGAGATGGTGAATTTAGTGGGTTATGGTTATTGTATAAAGGTCAAAGGTGGGAGGGGAGTGAAAAAGTAAAGAGGTTAAACAAATCATAAGGATAGTTTTTGCAATTTATCCTAAATAATAATTAAAAAAGTAAAAAATAATAATAAAAAAAAATCAATGTGCCATTTCTTTTAGTGTTAGAGCACTCCGATTCTTGACGCTATAACGCCCGTTAAAGGCTTCATTAACGCCGTTGGAGGCGTTATCCGTTGGAAGGCATGCGAAATAACGCCGTTGGAGGGGGGCGTTGGCTCCTTATCGCGGCGTTAAGGGCAAGAAGAAAAAAAAAATAGTGTGTGTGGAAATTGAAAATATGAAATGAAAATATGAAATGTTATTGGTGTTATTAATGTTATTGTGATGTTATGGTTGTGGGTGTTTTTTGGGGATGTTAATGTTAAATGTTAAAGCTGATATGGCGCTGACGTGAACGGTGTTATTGGTGTTATGGTGTTATGAATGGGGATGCTCTTATTATACAAATAGGTTATTCAACTTTGCAATTTAATCACCTAAGTTACTTAAAAGGCAAACTCCCGGCAACTGGAAAGAGGTGTAACGGGTTTGAACAAGTTTCATGTTTTAAAACTCGTATACTTCAGTAACCTGTTTGAACAAGAAAAAAAATTGGGTAACTTAAACGAACAAATTCGCAAAATTTAGTAACCTATCTAATAACCTTGTTTAGAATCTTATCTTTAATTTGTTGTTTCATCAAAACTTAACCATATAAGTCATTATACTTTAACTTTTCAATTAAATTATAAATATTCTAAATCAAATGACAAAAGTGTTTTGCTAGTTTTAAAGGAAAGAAAAGGTTCTTCTTTTTACTCCAAATTAAATTATGATTTTAATCAAAATTTGTTTCTACAATAACTTATATTATATATTCCCAAGTTTTGTATTGTGTATATAAATGCATTCTTTTAAGCTTCTACTAAATACATATTATGTGTGACTCTTAAACACAACAGAGAATTAAATGACATATCATTTTATTTATCTTTCTTGTACTTTGAAATGAGACCGGGGGAGGTAAAAGTTTGAATCCGAACATAACTTTCATTTTTGTTGACACGCAAAAATGTGTTCCTGATATGTATATTCAATGAGTATTGCTACAAGTCAATGTTTTGAAACCCGGGTTGACCCGGCCGGGTTAACCGGTTGGACCGGTTCCGGGCAAAAAAAACGAGTCAAAATAACCCGGGTTTCTAAAACCGGGTTAACCGGTTAGACCGCGGGTTTTGATGACGGTTCATGAAACCCGACCGGGTTTGGTTTTTTTCAATTTTTTTTTATAAAAACCGGGTTGACCCGGATTGACCCGGTGGTTGAACCGGTTAACCCGGGTTGACCCGGCGGTCGAACCGGTTGACCCGGTTATTTATTTTTTTATATTTTTTTATGGAAAACCGGATTGACCCGGCGGTTGAACCGGTTGACCCGGTGACCGGTGACTCGACCGGGTCGATTATAAACCCGGGTTTCAAAACATTGCTACAAGTATACAACTTTCACAACAAAAAATTCACATAATTGTCTTCATGTGATTTGTCAATATAAAGTCAAATGCATTCTCTTTCTCTCTCTCTTTAATTTCAATATACGGAGTATATTTTATCATCACCTTATTGTGTGAAAGTTTTAGTGTGAAAATTGTGTGAATGTAGCAATCCTTTTATTCAAAAGGGAATTGCTATGTATCTTTTCAAAATCTCATAATTGCATATATAACCAACCAAAACTCATAATTACATTTTTATTCTTTTAAAGCTTTAAAATTGTCATATATATGCAAATAATTATTTTAAATATATATTTAATAAAAAATAAAAGTCTAATAATTATAATTGAGATATAAAATGACGATTATACATTTATTCTTATTAAAGAAATACAATTACAAAATATCATTTTATTGGTTTGAATTTTATTATGTTATGTGATCTATATATACAGGAGTTTATGTTTAGGTGGAACGATGGATAGTGCAGTTGATATTCTTATTCAAGATTCGTCAATACTGAATACGGTTGAGTCTTCGAATATGGTTACTCTTTCTTTTTCTTAAAAATGGTTAAAGAATATTTTGTAATTGTAAAGAAAATACAAAAATTTAATAATAATAATAATAATAATAATAATAATAATAATATTTTTCGGCTCCCCACTAATTTTTTGTAAATCCTATGATTTTAATGAAGTGATGTTTTATAAAAATAATAATAATAATAATAATAAAAAAAATAAAAAAAAATAAAAAAATAAAAAAAAAATAATAATAATAATAATAATAATAATAATAATAATAATAATAATAATAAAGTGATGTTTTTTTTTAATGAAGTGATGTCTTTTTTTTAAATAATAATAATAATAATAAGGGTATAATCATCATTTTACATATCAATTATAGTTATTTGATATCTTTTTCTATTAAGTATATTTAAAATAGTCATTTGGATATATTTGACAATTTTAAGACTTTAAAAATATGTATATGCAATTTTGAGTTTTGATTGGATATATATGCAATTCACCGCCCTTTATTCAATATCACATTTGTGATGGATTCTCTTAGAAAATTGATTTGCAATCTTATTTCTACTACTTTATTTTATTTCTATCCTCACTCCTTGTAAGGCCAGAGGTCCTTTTTAACCTTTGGTAAGGTAAGATTGTCTACATGTAACACCCCCAAAATCACAAAGTGACAGCGGAAGACTAATTGGGGTATTACATAGAGGATCATAGTCATAAGTTACAGAAAACGACTCTAAAGAGACGTTTTTAATAAAAGTTTGTTACCATTTCATAAACTCAGTGTTCAGAACACCAAAAGGAGATGCCACATGTCTTGATGTTACATAAAAGATAGTTTAAATATTTCGAAATGATAACTTTAATTTAAAACAACACCACAACTTCTAGCTCGTGACGTCACTCCACACCTTCATGATATTCTAATTTGTACGAGATAAACATGCTTAAAAAGATCAACAAAAATGTTGAGTGATATTCATAGGTTTAAATAATAAGTTGAACACAAGTAAGAGATGATAATTGCTTCGAATACAATCACCATGGAAAACATAGATTATTATTATGCACTAAGCTCATGACACCAACTGCATACACCTAATTAATGGTGTAAGTAATAATATTGCCCTCAGAGATGGAATTGCCAATTCCATAGCTAACCAAATATAGTGCGCCCAGTTATTTCGATAACCGAGTCGGGGTCGTTAATTCCCATAGTACTATCCACAATATTCGAGTTCACTCGCAAGTGATTAATGGTTCATGATGTAAGGGACTTATGGCAGACAACTTAGGCTATAATAATAATGATCACGGCAAGCATACTGATTTAAGAAAAACTTGTGTTCAGTTTATAGCATGCATCTCCCTCGCGGGGTTTGAAAAAAAACAAGTAAAGCGAGGTATGAACTCACCTTAGCAACAAATTCCGAGTAGTGTAAAGTCAAGTAATAAGAGCACTTGAAGTAAGTCACGCAACCTATAATTAGTATGGCAAGTCTTAGTTTATTATTTTCATTCATGACTTAGTGTATTGAAAACGGTTGAAGCATTCTCAAGAGTTTGTGTTTATTATCGCTTGTGTGGCAACGGTTAAGTTAAAATAGGTTTCAAACGGTTGTAATTTTGGCTCTAGGAAAAGTGCTCACGTATATAATTATATGAAAAATAGTCATGACGAAAAAGCCCTCGGTTTGAAAGTAACCGAATGACTAGTACGGAAAAATGTTCACAAATAAAGTGTTTGTGGGGTTTATACGGCGTCGGCAAATAATAAATATTTACGTCGAGTATTTAAAATATAAATGTTTACGTTCTACAATATTTATTTATATATGGATATTTATATATATGCTATACTAAATTTGTGAGTGATAGGTACAAAAAGTCTATGTTATATTTAATATCTAGTTTTGTATTTAATCGATTTTATGAAAATAACTAGGTATGTATTTTAACAAAAAGATTTGGACATGACCCGTCCGTAATTATTAGTTTTCCCTCATAAATCAAGTGTTTCAAAAATACTCTATGTTAATATATAGTTACTTGAAGTGGAGGGGTTAGTTTTGCCAAAGGGTGATAGTTGCAAGTGGAGGGGTTAGTTTTGCCAAAGGGTGTTAGTTGCAAAATAAAAAGGAGGAGAAACTGCCAAGAGAGGGTCTCGAACAAGTGACCTCTTGCTTGAAACCAAGCGTGCCTACCAACTGAGCTAGTGCTCGTTTCATGTTTATTCCCTACATCATACGCTATATAAGGTGCAGTTTTCTGTGTCATATTATTAAGCAAAAACATCCAACTGATCGTGGGGTTTGCATGGTTTCTTTTTGGTTTCCATTTCTATTTCTCAGTAAGTCAAGTTGTGAGTATTATTTTGCATTTCATTTTAGTTTGTGCAAAGCCTTAGCATGTGTTTAGTGTAGCCATCGTACCATGGGTTCAAGTGATAGGAAAACGAAAACTAGTTTATTTTTAGACCAAAAGTGTGACTTAGGAGTGGGGTTTAGTTAGTTTTCTTAAGGTCGATTAAGGAGTTACGACTTAATATGAAGTGTCTTTATAGTGTCGCTTATCAAACAAATTCGGGTGTGGTTGTAAAAAATGGTTTGTGTTTATACGCATGAAGCTTAGGTCCAAAGGTAAAAATAAAGCACTTGAAACCGAAAATAAGCTTTAGTTAAGCTAATAGGAAAACTTTTCAAAGATGAGCCAATACTTAAGTAAACTTTAGATCCATGTTTTCTTAGTCGCTTTTAGTTCGAAATAACTCAAAATAGTCTCAAGTCATGAGGGTGTCGAATAAGTAAACAAATAAGCACTAGTTTATATTTTCCGAGAGGCTTACAAGTATTAACAAGTTCAAGATTACCACACAAGTTTTTAAACGCAAATCTTAGTCACCTATGCATGTATATCTAACGTGTATATACATGTCGTGCAAGGAAAGTTTTTAAAGAACTCATTTTCTAGTTAAGCATTAAGCATAAACATGTTTGTAACTTAAATGAACAAATGAAAACACAAAAGTAAAGAAGTTTAAGTCCTTACAGTGGGTGGGAGGTTTTTGTATGTCGAATGAGATGTCAACCCAAGAACCAAATTCTTTTCCTAACCCAAAACTCCAAGTATTTGCTTACCCAAGTTCTCTTAACAAATTTTCAAGCACTAACTTAAGCCAAAGTGAAGTGAATAGTTTTTGTAAAGACTTGTGGAATGAATGTGTGTTTGTGGTGATGTTCGTATATAAGCAAGGAAAAGAGAAGCAAAAGAAAAGGCTAGATCTTAAAGAACCCAAGAACACATTGGTTATTTTTGTGCATGGTCCTTTTAGATCTAATATCCAAGTATTTACATGCAAAGTGGCTTTTGTAAATGCATATGCCATGCATGTGATATGGCTGAGATTCCTTGATTTTGGCAAGTCTAAATGTCAAATGGATTATAACTTGCACTTTTTCTTTGAACCTTAATATCCATTTAATAATATGTAAAGATACTTTGGAAAGTTCCCTAAGTTAAGCATGTGACAAAATGAGTTTGGTTGTGGCTGCATATACGAATCTTTGGGATAAGAGATACATTTCGAAATTTACATAATATTTTATATGTCGCTTGAGCTTAAATGTGTGTCGCGGTGTCGGTTTGGCGTTTTGGCGAAACGTGTAATATATAATTTAGAGTACGTTTTTATAAAGGTAAAAAAAATAAATAAATAAAAATATTAATTCTAATTTATAAAAATATTTATTCGACTTTAGCCATAACTAATTGAGTGTCGGTACGCGTGCGGCTCGTAAGAACGAAAATTTCTTGGAGACTGATTTAGCTATCAGTAAATACCGGCATGATTAAATAAGATTACTCGGAGTTGCGTAAATTTTTATGCAATAAAATGAAGCGTACATGCTAAAATGCTCAACTTGGCTCAAATAAATTTTGATGAATAATCTAGTTTATTAATATGAAAGTTGATGATAGTGAAATTTTACAGGTGGCTACACTACATCTCAACCTCCCTCATATACCGTGGAAGACGATATTGGGACCCATAACCCGTGGAAGACGGTATTAGGAGTTACTTTTTATAGTTCTATCATATCACATCTTATTTTGTCAGCTTATACAGTAGTGTGTGCAAATCAGAAAACAGTGTGTGCAAATTATCTCCCATTTTTAAAATTACATTTAATCTATTTATATTGCATATATCAATTAACCATGCAGAAAAACGCAAAAGCAAAATATAGATAGTTATGTAAAGCGCAAAAAGAATAAAAAAAATTGAGCAAAATCGTTAACAAAGACATCTTTCAGTACATTGTAGATAATGACAACGAGTAATTAATTTATAAACAGAATATAAAAAGATACTAATGTTGTTAAAGATAAAATGAAGGGGGTTACAAGAAACCAATTATACCGTAGGTATATTTGTGTGTATGTTATAGCATATATTTTGCAATGATGTTTTTATTTTAGCATATGTGTATAAGATGATACTTATATTATCGTAAATAATTTCGCGTAACATTTTATCGCAAATAAATTAAACTGCGAGATACCCACCGCCACTCAGTACTCTACTGGTTTATATAGCGTACAAAATGAATTGTAGAATAAATATTTGCCTTTAATTCTATCATAAATAAGGGTCCTGCTATATACACCAAAACAATTTTAAACATTGAAAATCGTGCTACCTTTTTCTCATACGCAGTAGTGGAATAATTATGAGGACTTCAAGTCTAATAAATGTAGTCATAGATTTAGCTGCTTGAAACTCGTTATAAAGATATTTTCTTTTCTTTTTAATTAATATTTTATACTGTAATTATATTCACAACCTTTTTTTCTTGTTTTATTTTTCAGTTTTAGTTGGATTCATAATTTTTTTAGCTTTTAAAATTCTTTTTTCATTGCCATCTCTCGTAAGGAGATATTATAATATTCCTTCCGTGTTACTAAATAATAATATATGAATTTCTAATCTTACTTTTTGTATAAAAAGTCTATACGAAGTTTAAAAAAGTAGTACATTCTCTATACGAGTTCTTTTTGGTCACATACCGAGGAGAGATACAAATAATGTTCAGTTCATTAAATCATATTTTTCATTTTATTACATTGTCTGTAATAATGAGTATAATATTCCTTTGATTCAATTGATACTCAAAAGAAATAATATTTACCGTTACAACAATTAAGGCTTACTTTTATACGGATATAGATGACATTTTCTTTAAAAAAATTATGAGACGGTAAAAAAACCTGAAAAATAAATGAAAATGCCAAATACAAGTTTGGTTATTGACTCAACATATAAAAGTGAAAATACATCTGGATGAGAGGACACATATGTTAACCGTCAAAATATGTTTCGCATATATTATTATATTCCGGAAAATATTAACCTAACAAAGTAAATATGTAACGTTTTTATATTGTATTTCAAATTATTTGTTTTCAATAAAAATTTGTAGTATTTGTTCGCTAATTATATAAGTATGTACTCCCTCCGTCCCAAAATAATTGTCCCCCGACAAAAAACACATAGTTTAAGAAAAATGCATTTATTACAGCTTTCTCTTTATTACTTTTTGACAGAATGACAGTTTTACCCTTAAGTAATTAATTAAGGTACTCTTTAAAGTTTGTAATAATAATTTCAACCAAGGGCAATATAGTAAACTTGATCAAACATTCCTTTCTATATTTAGCATGGACAATTATTTTGGGACATACAAAAAGGGAAAGATGGACAATAAAATTGGGACGGAAGGAGTATATGACAAAAGTAAAAAATAACAATGAAAATAAATAAATAAGAAAAAAGGCAATAAACAATGATTAACTAGTAAAAAATCAATGATTAGTATAATCATTTTAATGAAATTTTATTTTGATGTACCAAGTCAATGATTAGTTTCATCATATTGGTGTATTTAGAGTCCCCATAAATAATTCTAGAGTGAAATGTTTGATGCTTACATGGGACCTGAAATAAATGTTGCGTAAACATATTCAAAAGAGTATTCTTTTATTAACATCAAAATTGTGAAAAAGTTATATTCGTGCATCTAAAATGGCCTCAAAAGCAACGAAAATGATAATTATTACTCGGTATTTAATTTGGATGACACTTGAACACACAACGCTTTGAGATTAAGTACCACATTCCAGGAACCAATGTGCATTCATAAGTAACAAAATAATGTTTTCTAACAATAAACAACAAAAAGGGTTCCTGGGACAGCCAGAAATACCAATTCTTGAGGTAAGATAACAACAAAAAGTAACGTGATTGTATCGACAACCATAAATCAACATTAGCATACACCTCTATACACAACTACCCTAGACGAACCAACGGTCTCCGAGATTCTCAACGGCTTCACCATCCTCACAATGTGTCGAAGCCTTTGAAATACTAAGCGAGGAATTAAATAGAAAAAGAGGTAAATTGGATTAAACCTCTATTTACGGGACTGATGGCTCATATCAACATTGTTTGTACTAAACCTTCACATGACACTTGTTACGTTACACAATCTGTCTATCTTCGCCATCAAATTGATGGAACCATTCAGAGAACTTCAAGTAGCATTTCTATAACTTATGCAGCTAAAAGTTCTGCAAAACAAGTAAATGCGTTTTTGTTAGGGTGTCTTTCGACTCCATTTGACTTACTAATGAATATGTTATGGGTAGAAGTATAATGTACCTTGACTATTGTTGTAGTTGTGATTGTGAGGCTGCTAAGATTCTGTGAAACCGTTCTACATTAAGGCAAGATGATCTCCCGCGCGAGACATTTACTCGTTTTCTTTTCTCACGAAAGAAGAAGTCTTCTGTATCAAGCACGTAGGAGATCTGCCATTATGTAACTGATTAGAAATCAGATAAATCGTCACGAGAATGTAATGTCAATATTCATGAATCATATCTAATGATTCTATTATTATACAGATTCATGTCAAAATAGTGAAATATCATATATTGATTTATCAATTAGACTTGATTACAAACCATATTATTGTCCAAAATTTATCAATTACTGAAATGCCATTTATCAATTATAAACATATAATTACGAGAATTTAATTTCAAAAACGTATGTCACAAACAGAAAAACCATAGTCCGCATTGTATTAATTAGACTTACAAATATGTATTCAAGTGCATATCGAAGCAAAGATGATATACCTTTGACGAGCTACATGTCATCTTATACTCCAAACCATTCAGCACATAAGCGCCTTCCATGGCAAGTGACTGAACAGAAGATTCATCCGCCCCCAAGAATCGCCGTTTATTTCTACACATATGTTAGCATCAGAATATATTACATTTTGAAATTAACTTTTGAAGACAGTTAACAGTCTACACGCTTTTCAAGTTCAATGAGAAATAAAAATTACCTTTGCATCATAATGCCAGATTGCTTTCTAGGAGTCACATCTGAAAGAAAATCTTTATGAATATAATTCGCAAAATGAGAATCTACAGAAACTGGAACCACTTCCGGTTTTTCAATCCCATCATCCATTAGCTGGAAAGTTATACGAAAAGGACAGGAAGACTGCAAAGAAACAACCTCAAATGTAAATAAGTAAACTGCCCCCTTTCCATAATCCATAAAGTAGAATAAAAGAAAACCTACACATTGAACTCTGAATATGTTCTCATCATGAAGGATGACGTGAGCATTTTCATAGTATACAGAATCAATAAATTTCTCAGGATCGCGAGATCTTTCATATTCATATAGTTGCAGTAGTTTGTTATCCGTTTCATCGGATACTATGCTCTGAAGCTGCAACCAAAATAGTGTAAATAAAACATTTACTCGAAACAAACGAGTTTAGAGGTGGCATAATGGAGAGGTTGGACAATGGGTTCAGGTTGAAACAAGGCACTCTTAGCACAGGTCAAAACAGGCCAAGTTTAAGTGTGCAAACTCACACTTTATTGTCCATTAATCTTTTTGTTTAATATAAAAATCAATGTTTAATTAAAGATTACAAAAACAAATTTATTACAGCTGTAAATGTTAAAATAACTTATCAAAAATGTTGTGCATATTGGAAAAAGAACTTAAATTTTTTTTTTCTACCCATCCCTTTTTTTGTTTAGTTAACTTAATTTCTTTGACCCATATTGACTTTGTACTTAGCAAGTAAAAGAGTCAAAACTGCCACCTCTACAAATGATGAAAGAGAGTATGAAAAAGTGTAGGCCTATATCATACTTGTTTAACGATCTTAAAAATCAACTTGTCCAATGTAAATAACACATATGATTGATTTCCAAGAATGTCCCGGCAATCATCTTCAAATTTTGAATTATCAGCAACACCGTCAAGCAAATTGTATAGAGAATTCATAAATCTGCAGAGTATAGTAATATCGTCAGAAACCGACATTCCAATTAAGATTTTATATTAAGAACTAATGACGGTAATGAAATTACATAGCGTAAAGATCAGAAGGGCTGGAATCTTTAGCAGTTCTCCGTCTTGTTTCAGCAGATAGTGAATGGAGTTTAGCAGATAATAGTCTGTCATATAACACCTAGAAAAAGACAGAAGTCACAATCACGTAAAAACAAAGATAAAGTAAGTGATCTATAATTTGAATTCCTTTTGCCCATTCTTTATTAATATAATCTAGGACCTGTTTAGCTAATATTTTATATGACCCATTTAAGACCAAATACAACCCAATCAGCTCATTCAGAAGTAGATGGATTAAAACTGCCAACTCTACCCATCGCTTTCTTTTCATCAACTACAAAAGATAAAGAGAGACTGCATGCTTACTTGGTGAAGCCTAAAGAGTGTGTAAAAGGCATCATTCCCATAAAACACACGGGCATCTTTCTTTTCACGACCACATGATGACAATGAAGCTACACATTTTGCCAATGGTTTTGCTGTCCTTGCATAACGCATACCATCTCCAGAAACATGTGTTGCATCCGTTGCGTCTCCTTCACTTTCTGCTTTACCATCTCCATCGTCATCATGGTCTCTATCTTCCTCTTCATTCTCTTCTCCAGAGACATCATCGCCACCACCAGAATCACTCCCTGAGACATCATTATCATCATCATGGACTCTATTCTCACTGTCCTCATCATCACCATCTGCCTCAATCTCCTCTCCAATATTTGACTCATCGAAATCACCATTAGGTGACAACTCGCCCTCTTCTTTCTCAGATTTTGAGGGATTGGAAGAACTTCCATTAGCTATTGCTACGGGTCTTGGGATATCCCCGTGCTGCAAATAAAATTGATTATATAAGATAAAACATTATTGAGCCTGAAAAAAGGGAACATCAATGCAATGTAATATAAAATTTTTACCTGTGAAACAGGATTGTCAATATTTGATTTGGATTCATGACTATTCGTACTAACACTACTTGGTCTAGATGGAGTCGTGTCACGCCCCTTAGAACCATTCTCTAGTAGCAATCTGTTTTCCTTGGCAGTATCTCCATTGACTAGATTGTTCTTTTGAGAATTTCCAACTGGCGAATTACATTCATCTCCGTTGCGGGCGGCATTTGAGTGGTCAGGATTCATGGTACTGCCATCAGAATCTCCAACACGTGCACCAATGTTTTTGGTAGATCCAACATCTTCAACTTTACCAGAATTAGAAGGCTGGGAAGGTACACCGAGCATGGGTTCCAAGAAGGTTGTCCAAAGATTCAAAATCTTGTTCAGTTGTTCCTTGCTTGTGGAAATTTCTTCACATGAATACTTTATAAGTTTAAATGCATCTTCATGGATGTCATTATCCGTAAATTCAAACTCAAGATTTGGCATTATATAGTGTCTGCTTCCAGAAGCAATACTATGGAGGAGATCTTCATCTTTCTGACTACTTTCCTTTATTTCTTTAATCTCGGCCACCAACGCTGTTTAGTAAGAGAGACGATTAGTATTTGAAATTTTAGATAGACCGAGCATCTAACTAGATCAGCAGACATTATAGAAGAACAATTGACTTACATTTCGTGCTTAAGGTTTTTGAATCCTGTTGCTTGAAATAGAAGCTGCGGTGGTCAAGTGACTTGTAATGATTCTTAGCATAAACATCGGCCCAAACCTTGTTGAAGTCAGATTTACACTTTGTCCACTCTTCTTGCTTTTGTTTGAGGCGAGTAAGCATAACTGGCAATGCAACTGACGGGTTTCTACGAAGTGTTTCAGTGACATCAAGACCATGATCACCATACAACCGCTCCATGCACCGCAAATGCAAAGCTACAGGTAGACATACAAATGATTGAGATCCAGAGCAAATTCGGGGTTGCAATCAACGATGATCTACTTTTAATGGCGACAGCTTCCTAAATTGTTTATTCCTAAAGATTCAGACTATTAGCCAACCCAGCCTGACCTGCCCCATTTTGAGCAATTCTAGACAAATATTACTTCAACCTAACCTATTTCAACCCATCACCCAACCCGCTCATTTAGAGCAAATCACTATAGATGAAAGTGCTGGTAAGTTATAAAACACATACCATTAAAGTGGTCTTCTATACGAATGGGAATTTCAGGACGTGTCTTGTTAATGCTGTTTATTACTTCCTCAACACGTTTAGCAGTTGAATTCACAGACTCCAACAGCATATCTAGTTCAAACCTGGTATCATCATCAAAGAAATATACAAGTTAAGTCAGTTGTCCAAAAACCTTTTAACAAAATAGCACTTTTAAGTTATTCTGAAACAGATTCTTTTAGATCAATCCCTTAGAAAAAATTATATGAATTTACCTGTCATCCTCGCATCTGAATAAACTCTCTTCATACTGGTTTCTACGCATATGTTTGAAAGAATAATCTTCACTACCAGAAGTCACAGAAACCCAGAGATCATTCAGTACTTGAGTACCAAGCTCCGATCTTTGGCTAACTGATGGTATTGGATACTGTCAAACATGAGACAAAGATAAAGTGTGAAATATGATACAGCATTACTAGAAAATAACCAATAACCAAAAAAATAAATAATAATAAGATAAAAGGATGCAATAATCTCACGTCATCAGGAAGAAGCCTGTAGCTGGGTGTACAACGCTGACAATCAGAGAGGTCAAGTTCTTGTATAGATTTAGCCCAATATTTCTCTTTGTATTTGTCCTTCTCTTTGGAAGCTTCAGCTTCACGCCTCTCTTTCTCCTCTGCTCTAGTTGATTTAGATGCATGCGCTTCACTCCATAAAGATTCTGCCACAATTCAAAGATCCAATAAGCAAAATAACAATATGACATGAACTGAAATGACAACTAGAGATGGTAAGGTTCGGGGTAACGGGGTTAAAACATTCATTTTTAACAATGGCCAAGAATGCAGGCTTACTTTTGTCCATGACACCAGCAAGGAATCCATCTACAAACAAAAATTTCAGCGTCAACTAAGGAATTTAGATGTAAAATATAAACTATGAGAGTTTGGTAAGTTAGTCAAATTCACCTATATTTTCACAGCGCTCCAAAAATGAACTAAAACCTTCCATAAGATCTGGGTGCTTTCCAAGTAGATCAGAAACCTGAAAATAGAGAAGTCCCAGATTTGAAAAACTCGTAACGAGGGTCCATTTATCAAAAAAAATGTAGAGCATGGGCACTAAGTTATTCGACAGCCACTGTCTTTAAAATTCTATAAACAAAAGATAAGAGTGATAAAACAAATGGGGGATCTAAACCATATGTGAGAAATATCTATCCAATTGACTTTAGATGGAACTGAAACATATCACATAATAACGAAAGATCCCTTGAGAAGGCGTCAGAATATATATTCATTACAATGCATGAGCACTTTTCAAGTGTAGACTTAAACTTCAACTAGCATACACCAATTCAGAGTAGAGTGGTAATTCTCAAACTATGACACAGAGAACAGGGAACCCATGTGCTAATGCATCTTGGTTGATCAAGATCAAAACTAAGCCATATAATACAGCGACTCTCATATTTGCTGACACATAAATAGCCAACAAGCTTAGATATGTAACACAAAGTTGGTATTGCACAATTTTGAATACGTCGGAATATGTTGACATACATCTAATTCACTTTTTCTGTTACTCAAGCCAATAGCCCGTTCACACAATGCATTGTCTTCCACATTCAATACCAAAATAGAGTAGTTCTTTTATACAAAACTATGTTTTAACGTAAAATGATGACAATATGTGTTAAATGCCTAAAACATGTAAATTAGCATACCAAGCTCTGTAATTCCTTTCTCGTGATTATTTCTGTGCTAAATATATGAAGGCACTTCAAGAACGCTTGGTAATCATCTTGATTACGTAATCTGTCCTTCACTTTCTCGCAGAAAGTAAATTCTTGGCTGTACATACCTGTAACGATAAAAAAATAAAAATAAAAAATTAGTCTACCGTCAGATTTGTTTAACTACAATTTTCCTTCATATAAATAAACGGAATAATACTCATTCTTCGCAACTTAACGAACGAATTACTAGAAAATTATGAAAGAATTTTGATAAATCAAGCGAATACGTAAACCTTTATCAACTGTTTACCAAAACAGTTAACTTACTTTTTAACGAATCTTTATCACCACTAGGGCCTGCACCTGAACTGACTCCATAATCTTCAACCTTGGTAGATTTTCGTTTTTCAATACGAGGCATGTCTCTACTAGCATCAGGATCAGGCTCTTTGTAATCCTGATCAGAACTTCTCCTATCCCTGCTCTCCTTTTCAGGCCGCTTTCTCTGATCCTTGTGAAGTTTCATCGCAGTTTTATCATCCTCTTCATGTTCAACATTTAGGTCTCTCTCAGCATGCGAAGCAGTGATCTTATCTCGCTTGACTCGCTGCTAGATGGCATCAAAGACTTGGTCCACATGAAAAAGATATATAAAAAAAATATATCAGATAAATCATCTACATTACCTTATTATCAATCTGTACTTGTTTAACTGGAGCCAGAGCTGAGCTCCTTTCATCATTACGATTATTTGACTGTCGCGCTAAAGAAGCGCGATGTGCAGATGCAGCAGCAGATGCATCTGGCAAAAAATTTGTGAACTCATCAAGAAGATCAGGTTGACCATCAAAAAGCGCTGCAACCTGAATAAATGACAAAATGTGACTAACCAACCTAGTATTTCATTTGAAAATTATTAAGGTTAAATCTTCAAAAAAAAAAAAAAAAAAAAACTCACCTCGCGGTAAACTTCATTTATTCCTTTGTGTTGTTTCCGATACATGTTCAAGATATCCAAAAATGACTTGTAAACACGATCATCATTCTGGAAACGTTTCTGCAAACCACCAGAGTTAGAATGTACACTCTAAAAAACGTACACTCAAAAAAACGCATACTAATGTTCCTTTTTTCTTCCAAAAGTAAGATAGGTGTTTAACCTTTATTTTGTTTACAAAACTTATTGCCTCTTCAAACTCCACTGATCTTTTTGGAGGCTCGTCGTCTTCAACATCCGTAATTTCATATCCTTTAGGCAAGAAGGTGTTAAACCCAAAAATAAGATTATTATGCCCTTTAAACAGCCCTTTTACCCTTGTCACAACAGCAATGGTATCGATTCTGCATCAGGAAAGTTATTAAACAAGTTAAACTCAACAAAACTATTCATTTCTCTATATATAATAATGTAAATATAAACTACAGGTAAGAAACTTATGTACTTTTGAGCTTTGAACTCCTTCATTACGTCAAGAAACATGTCGTATTTTTCTCTCTGGTCATGAAACATGTCCTTAACTTGCTTTAAATACGATAATGCGTCATTGGTTGTGAGCTTTTGTGAACTACTTCCACCTCCAGCCCCTCCTCCGCCTCCTCCTGCACTTGCAGCTGCACCTCCCGCCACCTCGCCAACTCCTTCATTTACTTGGACATGGGGTTCAGCGTGTCTTTAACATAAACAAAAACGGTCAAAAACTCACAAAAGATCACATGATATCAAATGTTAAAAATAAACTGCAAACCACAGATACTAAACATTTACAAAACCACAGGTTATAATACTAATGTATACTGCATTTCAGGTCATACAACACCTCCAATTAACTTTTCATTTCATTTCACGGCATTCTAACAAAATCTGATACTACAACCCCCCACCCCCAACCGGAACCCTAAAAAGCACCATAACAAAATACTACAGACAAAATAATAAATCCACCACAGCATGTTTTTAATTATTATCCAAATCACAACAGATCAAAGGCCTAGCAACTTAAATCACAATATTTTTAAACAAATCCATAAAAACAACAACTAACCATACAATTTTACAAAACCAAAAAAACATATCCACCTAAAAAACAACATCCTTAACAAAAAAACAAAACATTAAAAGAAAGACATACGATGATGATTCAGGTGGTCTAGGAGAAACAAAAGGCCGCTTAAATTGAGAGTTGTTACTATTATTGTTATTATTATTAATATTATTAAAACCATCATCTCGCACTCGTTTCATCCCTTCCCTACAATCACACAACAATTCTTGTTAACAACAATAATAATCCTTAAATCAAAAAAAAAAAAATATTTAAAAAAAAATGAATAAAAATAACCTGTTAAATTAACCTGAGGGGACACAAATTAAGAAAGATCTAAAGAGAAAACAAGTTAATAAAACTTTTAGATCAGCGATAATTTGTGTGTTTGGAGATTTACGTAACAACAACAACAAAGAAGAACAACAACTAGTTTATATAATTTTATTTTTTACAGAAAGAAAGAAAGAAGTAAGGAGGGAGGTTTTATAGTGAGTCGATTTATAATAAAAACCAGATTGAAATTTACGAAATATGAGGAGTGGTTTTCTTTTCTTGAGTTTTAGTTTAGTTTGTTTCATGGTTCAAGTGTTTCTTTCTTTCTTTCTTTTAACTACTTGGGCTTTGCTTTTACAACATCTACCAGTTTTGGGCTTGTCTACCATTTTTTCTTTTCTTATACACTTCGTATATTTCTATTTTTATTTTATTATTTTGTGCTGTACTAATTTTCTTTTGATTATGTTAAAGGGCTTGTTTGTTTTAAATTCCTTGATAAGTTATGTTCATAGATAAGCAAGTGTTTTTTTAGCCATGGTTTCAATCTTTTGGTCGCACAATCCATAAGATTTGAATTTGCCGTTACACAAATTCAAATAATGTACGACTTTTTAAAAAGTTGACATAACCACTTCAGGTTTTTGTATCCAGCAGAAATTGAACTTGATACTTCACATATTTAGTGTGATAGTCACAAGTTTTTTTTTTTTTTTTTTTTTTCACTAAATCATCCCTTGTTAGTTAAGCACATGTTGTTTGTATTATATGTTGAACGAAGTATTTGAAATGTTTAGTAGGGATTGATTTAAAATAAGTTAGTGTTTTAATAACAAGAACAATAGTCTGATAACTTATGTAAAGTCACAAACATGTCTATACTGGCTTAGCATGTCTATATTGGCTTAGCTAATTAGCTTATATAATTATCTTAGTTAAGACAATTTAATGAAAAGCAAACATCACTTAATCCAAATTTTAGAATGAGTATTATGCAATATTATTTAAAGTGTTCTGTTGGTGTCTAATCAATCAGTGTTAAAACTTTAAAGATATAGTTATAATGAAAATAGTTTTATAATTTTACTTGAAAAAAAACTTTAGTTTATCAATTAGCTTTAGGATGTGACAAGGTACACTTTAACAATGTGAAATATGATCAGTGTGAGGTTCAAAATAAGTAAGAGATTACCAAAAATAACCTTGTTATAACATTTTCTAGTAAATTAAGAAATGGTTGTTGTGGCATAAACTTTGTCGTTTGATGTGAGTTTATTCGTGTAGCATGATGTTAGGGTTAAGTCTTATTATAAATGAGATAATTATTTTAAAGTGTATCTTAATTATTATTATTTTTAGTTATGTGTAGCAAATTAATTTTTTTGCAGATTGATGTATCAAATTTGTCATTTTTGTTAATTTCATATATTTTTTCACCTTCTCAGCTCGTTGCAGATTACCATACATTAAAATAAAAATGTGCCAAGTTAGCTAACTTTATAAACGATTATCTTATTTTTTTTCTTCCAATTCAAGATTTGGTCTGATTGTAATTCGGGTTATTTGGCTAAAAATCAATATAACTAAATTTAAAAAAGAAATATCAATTATTTGATTTAGGTTATTCGGGTCAACCTAAAAACCGAACTAAATTCAAGTTTGGTTTTCGGTTTGGTTAAATCAAATTTAAATTCGGTTCGGTTCGTCATTCGGTTTGTTCCGTATCATTCGTCTGGCTAACTTAAACAAACGAACACGAACAACCTTTCGTTCGTGTTCGTCCGGTTCGTTTACTACTTTAAGGGTTTGGATTTGGGTGAGGTTGATTATGGTTTTGTGATGTCGGAGTGATGAATGGAGGAGAAGGAGTTCGTGTAAACGGAGTGTTTGCAGGTCTGCCATTGATAAAAGCTTGAGCTTTTAGGGTTTGGGACCGAATGGTAAGGTTTTTATTTAGTTCTAGTTTGTCCTAATGAGGGGAGGAGGAAAACAATCTTTTACTTAAACTAATAAAGAAAAAGGATAATCATTTATAAATATATCTTACTTACCAACTTTTTCAGTTTTGTGTAACGAACTAATTTGATTTTGCATATTGATGTATTGTAACTTGTTTGACGTGGCACAAACCGGCTGAGAAGGTAAAAAGTACATCAACGTGACAAAAATGACAAGTTTGATACATCAATTTGCAAAAATTTACATTTGTATATATTCTCACTCGCGAACTGGTCGGTCCAATACACGCGCCGGTTAAACTCTCTTAGTCTCCGGCATAACTCCGACGAGCTTCGTTGCACACCGGTCAAGCCTGTCGTTTGTGTACGTGTCACAACGTGACCCAAATGGGTTCAAATCATGACAGTTTTCTAACAACTCGGTGTTGACAAATGGCGGCACGTTGTATAAAGTTTTCGCACAAATACCGTTGGAGCGCATCAAGCTCAACTTCGGTGGCAAGCTCTTCGAAACCACAATCTTCTCTCTAGAAAATCAAAACTTCATAAATATCTTTTACTCCACTTGAAACAATCATCTTCAACTCCGTCGAATCACCGTCACCAAACTACCACCACGTCATCCATGCCTCGTTGTAGATGTGCAGATTCTCTAGCGAATCACCGTCACCAACAAAAAAAAATTGTATTATTTAGTAAAGATTTGGTTATTATTAGGTTTGAAAAGCTTTAGATATGATGATGAAGATGGATGCTTGGTGAGAGAGTGTATGTGTGTGTGTGTTTAAACATGTGTGATTGTGTGAGTGTGAGTAAATGTGGTTGTAGGATGAAAAATAAATGAAGAGCCAGGATTGCATCATTTGATCTTTAAATAAATTGCTTTCTGCAAAGAACTTTTGTCATTTGATCACATGTGATTTATTTTAGGCGGAAATTTTGAAAAAGAAGAAATTAGTCAAAAGTATATAGAAGTGCATATCTATAGAAAGATAATTTAATACTCGTAGCGATGGTATGATTTTTTTCACGTAACAATTAACAGTTTGCAAGATATTTAATTTAAAAAAAATGGTGAAAGTTTATTGTTTTTGTTTTGATAAAATAATGAATCTACATTTATAGCAAATATGAGATTTATATTAATCTTTTTTTTCTAATTTTATATTAGACTTAAGTCAAAAGATTTAAAAAGAAAAGAAAAATAGAGAGAAAGAAAGAAAGAATGAAGGAAGGAATGATATCCATCAATAATGTTTTTTCTTTTTTGTTGTTGTTGTTTTTTTTTTTTTTTTTTTTAATATAAAAACTAATCTGATTGTTTTAACCAATGTTTTGAAACCCGGGTCGACCCGGCCGGGTTAACCGGTCGGACCGGTTCCGGGCAAAAAAAAAGGTCAAAAAAACCCGAGTTAACTGGTTAGACCCGGTTTTAGTGACCCGGGTTAACCGGTTCTCGAAACCCGTCCGGGTTTGTTTTTTTTGAATTTTTTTAAATAAAAACCGGGTTGACCCGGGTTAACCTGGTGGTCGAACCGGTTGACCCGGGGTGACCCGACGGTCAAACCGGTTGACCCGGTTATTTTTTATTTTATATTTTTAAATGAATAACCGGGTTGACCCGACCGTCGAACCGGTCGATCCGGTGACTCGACCGGGTCGATTATAAACCCGGTTTTCAAAACATTGGTTTTAACCAAATTTTAATTCAATTTTGATTTTTATTGGTCAATTAAGAGAGTTAATTTTTCCACGTGGCAACCTTGAAGTTCCATATTGGTCTTGTTTGGTTTTCTCCAAGATAGCAAAATTGATCCGAAGTGACATAATTTATTTATCTTACTCCTTTTATAATAGAGCAATTTGAAGTCTTGTACAAACCAGGGGGTACAACTTTTTTCGCTCATGTTACAATAATATAACGTAATTAAATTTTGATTATTTATACGATAAAAAATTATATTATAAGGGCATATCTAATGCAAAGTTTTTAAAAAAACTTTTCAGTATTTAAATAAGTCATTTGAATAACTTGACTTAATGTGGTAAAAACTTTACAAAAAAAACTTTACAAAAGACTTTTAAGAAAATGACTTGTTAAACATCAAACGTTTGATAGCAAATTATACAAGTCATTCTCATTAAATGAAGACTTATTGAGGAGGGTTGTAAAGTTTTTGAAAAGATTTATGCATTGGAGAAGGATTGAGAAGATGACTTATTGAAAGATGACACTCATTGAAAAACAAAATGTCATCAATACATCAAACCAAAGACTTGATGCATTATGAATGCTTTAGAAATAAAAAACGCCCCTGATTACTTATTAGTCAACAAAATAGCAATTTCATTTTATAAAGCATGTTAAAAAGTTTAATTATATAATCATCTAAATTTCAGTTACATAACCTTTAACAAAAATTAAACAAAAATTAAACCGTCATTTAGAGCATTGGGTGTCACCTTAACTGCATGTACGGCGTCAGCATCAACTAACATTTTAAACTTTAAAAAAAACCCTTTATCATAACTCAACCTTAACTCAATACTTTGGGCTCCACTTTTCTTTAAAAAATAAATTTACAAATCCAACCCCTAAACTAATACTTTATTTAATAAACAAAATAACATTTAAAAAAAATACAAATAACATTTAATAAAAATTACAAAACTTAAAAAAATACAAATTAATACTACATTTCATATTGTATTGGGACAATATATTCACATTAGACCAGCAGCCCAAAAACTCTAGCCCAACTAATAGCCCAGCAGCCTAATACCCGCCCAATTAGAACACATTTGCCCTTTAAATACACTCTCACATACAACCCTAATTTATTTTATAGCATCCACCACCTTAAATACTCTCACACCCAAAGTTTGTAGCCTCCATCAATTAAAACAAAAACAAGATTGCAGCCCGTCTTTCAATTAAAATAAGAACAAGAAAATATTCACCACCTTAAGATTTGCAGTCCCCATCAATTAAAGTTTTTTTTATTTATTTATTTTTTATTGAACACATCTTTAACGCTGCGTTATCATGGCAACGCCTAAGCCAACGTCCATCCTTAACGCACAAGCACGGTGTAATAATGTGGGCTTAACACTGCGTTAAGCAGCTTCACGTCAGCCATAACGCGAGGGATAAAAAACTTTTAGCATAAAAGGATCATTTTTTTTGGGATTATGTATCGGAGGCCACCCAACTATTAAACTTTTCACTTTTTGGCCACTCATTTATTAAAACTAACTTATAGGCCAACCATTTATGGGTGTGCTTTCGTTTATACCAATTTTGGATAATTTAATCTTGCAAATCTTTAAAACAACGAGAATAAAGTTAAATATAACATATTAAGACAACGTAAACGAGTATTTAAATGTAAAATATCAGTTTTAGCCATTATTTAAGTGCAACTTTAGCTAGTTGAAAGTGAATTAAGATAATTTAACTAATGTTTTAAGTTTAAATTGTTAATTTTATTGTGTTGATATGTTAAAGTTAACTTTATTCTTGGGTGACTCATAAGTTAGTTTTAAAAGATAGGTGATCTAAAAATAAAATATTTAATAGTTGAACGGCCTTCGAATACATATTTTTTTTTCTACGAAGACAAATAATCAAACTAATAATAAACACCTCACGTTTCATTACATATCTCGAAAAATGTGACTAGAACCTGAACTTATTAGTTAAAGGGGGATAATTTCAGACACTCTCTAAATTGATTGAGATACTTTAAATTAGAGTGTTTGAATATTTATACCCTTATATCACTTTTATATAATTTTACTTTGTAAATGTATATATATCCAAACACTCTAATTTAAAGTGTCCCAATCAATTCGAAATCTCAGTCGTAGAAAAATTGATATTGGATCGATATGGTAAACTCAACATCCTCTATTCTATAAGAAGTGACATTGTTCTTACTCACAGGTCATGAATGTAATGACATCTAAGAAATACGTTATTTATGATTTACTAGTATATCGTAGATACTTTGATATTGGAACTTAAGACACGTGTTATTAGTAATCATAAGCAATTCACACTAGTACAAAAGAGGTCATAAAGCGCAGTTGATACTTTGATATTGGAACTTAAGACATGAGTTATTAGTAATCATAAGCAATTCACACCTACTAGGTAACCATAGCGAATAAAAGACGATGCAACACCATAATATCACTACGTTAAAATTTCAATTAAAGAGAAACACCTTAGGGCCCGTTTGGTTCGGTGGAATCCTAAGGATTCTGGTGGAATTAGAATCCAATTCTATTTCATAACGTGTTTGGTTGAAAATTTTAATTTGAATCTGATTAATTCCTTTGTGTTTACAAGTGTGAAGTGGAATGGAATGAAATTCTTCAAAATCATATATATGGAATTCAACATTCCATTATACATATGGTAGGATTGTTACAATTAATAATTCATATTATGTTTATCATTGTCATTGCTATTATTATTATTATTATTATTATTATTATTATTATTATAATAATTATTATTATTATTATTATTATTATTATTATTATTTATTTATTTATTTTATTTTTATTATTTATTTTTTATTATAATTTTTTTTAATTTTTATAATTATATTTTTATTTATTTTATTTTATTATTATTATTATTATTATTATTATTATTATTATCGATCATTTAATTATTATTTTTATTATTATTATTTTTTATAAACAACCATGTTATTAAGATTTAAAAATTATTATTTATTTAAAACTGAATATAAATTATTATTTATTTAAAAAAAATTATTATTATTATATTTAAAAATTATTATTTTTTTAAAATTAAATATAGTTTATTTATAGCTTACTTTTTAATTTATACTTTAAAAAATACAATTGTCTTTTATATAAAAAAAATTATTTATTTAATATATTAGTTTATATAATATTATTTAAAAAATTATTATTATAATTTGATAAGTAATTTATTTATTAAATAATATTTATTTTATTAATCTTAAACTAAAAAAAAAATTAATATTTTAATATAATTGTTTTTTCTCATTTCATTCTTCCAACCAAACATGCTTAGTATTTGATTTCAATTTGAAATCCAAGGATTTAATTTTAACATTCCATTCCTTCACATTCCAATTCCTTAAACATTTCAATAAAAACATTCACGCGAACCAAGGCGTTCCTTAGTAATTACATAAGTAGAAGATTCCGAGCATAGTCATTAAACCATCGGAGATCCATGCGCTTAAACAGCTCTGCGACCCCTATAAACTACAATGAAATACGAATTAAGCAAAGGCATAAGCTTTTCATGACAAAAAAAATTACTAATCGAGACAAAAAGAAAATGGGGTTTTTCGAAAACACTTAAAATAAACCGAATATTAGAAAGTATTTGTTACAATAGGTTTATATTTATACCTTAATTTTTTTTCTTTTTTTTTTAATCACAGTAATAATCACAACAGATGGTTAGTACTAATTTTTACATACAAGGAATAAAATATGTTGATACAGGGCTAAATAGTGGAGTGTTTGGCTAGGGACAAATTGATTAAAATTACTGGAGTCGATGATGCGTAAGAGTGAAGGGTATGGTAACGAGGCTAGCTCGCCAATCCCACGTGGATCCTTCGTCACGACTCGCCGGCGTTCGCCACGACACGAGGCTAGCTCGCCGGTTGAGTTTTCGCCACCCCAACGACATGGAAGAAGACAAAACGAAATTTGAAAAAGTATACGTTAATTATCAACGGTTACTTTTTTTTTTTTTTTTTTTTTTTTTTTTTCAAATTCAAATATTACCCCACCCTCTCTATAAATAATACCCATATTTTACACAAAAATTTACACTTCTCTTTCAAAAATATATTTTCTTCACCATCTCAATCCACAACAAAAAATGTCTCAAGATCCAAACGAGATGTCGTTTATGAATCTTCTCAACTCTTCTTCGTCAAACTCGTCCACCCCATCGTCCCAAAGCTCAAACTCTTCTTCGCAAGTTGGATTTCAAGCTTATCAATATCCAAGACAATCACAACCGCAATTCTATCCATCACAACCATCACAACCGCAATTCTATCCATCACAACCGCAATTCTATCCATCACAACCGCAAGGCTATCCATCACAACAATCACAACCGCAATACTATCCATCACAACCATCACCACCGCAATTCTACCCTTCACAACAACATTAATTTAAATCACAATTCAAAGTACCTCAACCACCACCAACCGAAACACGTGAACAACGTCGTCAAGGAAAAAAACCGGCCAAAGCGCCAAAGAAAAAAACTAAGACCGTGGTGAATTTGGACGCGGACAATGAGGAGGAGGAGGAAGAAGAGTCTCGAACCACAATTCGTTGCTCAAGCGAGGAAGAAATTTTTTTAGCCGAGTGTTGGGTCGAGGTTTCCCAAAACGCCGCTATCGGTAATGACCGACTAAGCGATGCATTTTGGACTCAGATTTGGGAGGACTTCAACGCTCGTAGTTCAAGGCCTACTCGTACCAAAAATATGGTCACAGGTAAATGGAATAGGATAAACGGTGATTGCCAAAAGTTCAATGGTTTTTACAAGCATTTGCAACGTAAATCCGGGGAAAATTATGTTGATCATATTGAGAATGCAAGACTTGCTTTTAAGGCTCAAACAGGGAAACAATTTACTATGGTCCCGGCGTGGAAGGTTTTGAGACAATATCCCAAATGGGACGCGCCGGACGGGATCAATGAAGATAATCTCACCGAATTATTCGGCCCTGATCCAAGAGCTCGTCCCGTAGGCAAGCCTCGACCGGCAAAAAAATAAAATCAGTGGAGTCGTCAACGAGCACCGGGGGGAGTCAATCGGATGCTATAGTGGAAGCTTTAGCTCAAGATTATAAACGTAAAGTAGACGGAGCCAAAGAAGTGTACGAGGCGAGGATAGCGAAAGAAAATGTACTCCAAGAGTGTCGAGAATTGGAGTTTCTCATACTTGATACTGAGGGGTTGCCGGAGCCAAAAAAATCAATCATCAAAAAGAAACATGACCAAATAATAGCAAAATACAACATGTAAAAGGCGAAAAATGTTGTATTTTTAAAGTTTCGTAAGGTTTTTATTTTTCGTATGTTTTTATTATTTATAGTATGTTTCTTATTATTCGTATGTTTTTCCGTATTGTAATTTTATTTAAATGAAATGAATTTTATTGTGTTAGAAAAATATGGAAAGAAATAAAATGAGAGTGGGTGAGGCCCAAATAAAGAGGTTTGAGTTAGTTGTGAATGAGGGGTATTTTTAAGTGAGTGTGTTGAAGTGATGTGACACATGTGGGGCCCAAATGAAAAAGAGTGGCTTAGCCACCATACCCTTTACTCTAAGGAGGAAGATGATGGCCGATGAAAATGAGATCTATTTGTGTGAGGCGGCTGTAAAGGATGGACAGAAGTAGGGTTTTTAGAAAAGGGAATTTATATAGGGCAAATGATAAAAGAAAGTATTATACTTGACACCATTTGCTCTTGTGGGTAGCGAACAAATTTTTTTGCTTTTGTGGGTACTATACTTTCAAATTCATCCTCTTTAAGGTATTTTGCAAAATTTTTGGACATTTTTGCCCCTCTTAGCTAATTGAAATTTTTTTTTCCCGAAGGGTAAAAATGTATCATAGTACCCTAAAGAGGATGAATTTGAAAGTATAGTACCCAAAAAGCAAAAAATTTGTTCATTCCACAAGAAAAATAATATAAAGTATAATACCTTTTTTTATCATTTGCCCATTTATATATCCTTTACTTTTTTGTGTAAACTAATTTCACTCAAATTTTTAAGGGGAACATAGTCAAAAAATTGGAGGGAAGTAAAATTTTTTTTTTTTTTGAAAATTTAATAATTTTGAGACAAAATAAATTTGTATGATTTGGATATACACTAAAACTTCTATAGATTAATACTCGATAAAATTAATAATATCGATAAAATTAATAATTTATCCGGTCCCAACTTGGGACCAGTACAAATTTAGACACCAATCGATAAATAAATACTCTTATATTTGATTTGAAAATTTAAAGGTCAAACGTAAAATATTTATAAATTATTAAATTATCGATATAATAATATATCGTTAAATTAATAAAATATCTCAGTCCCAACATCATTAATTTATAGTGGTTTTACTGTAAATGAAAACATATAATGAAAAATTTATAGTCTAGTCATTAGGGGTGTTTACGGGGCGGTTCGGTTCGGTTAGTTGGAAGATTTGAACCATCCATCGCGGAGTGAGTAATTCATTTTACAACCCGAAATTGAGTCAATAGGCGGGTAACCGGACATACGGGTACCCGAAATGAGCGGTTATCTGCGGTTCGTTTCACGGTTAACCATTTTATGCATTTAAACGAGTTTAACAATATGGACAATTACAAATGTAAACTTCCATTTTAGTATATTAAGTGATATCGAATATGTTACGGCCAACCTCAGCCGCCGGCTGCCTCCGCAGTTACACCCCGCCGTCCAGCCGCCGCTATTGTATCAAAACAAGGAAGGTCGTGTTGTTGTGGGTATTGGGTGTGATGCTCGGGTCACGCATATGGTAACACCCCCAAAATGGCTCAGCAGAAGCACACAGGTATTGGGGTGCTACTAAATTGATACCACAACATAAGCATAGAACAACTGACTTTCATAAATAAACTTTTATTCCTTCTTAAAACAATGTTTACATTATTGATTTTTGCGAAAAATGGCCGATTATAAAAAGGTGGTCCCAATACATAAATCATAATCTTCTATGACCATGCCATGCCTTTGCCTTGCGCCTCCAAGGATAAGCTATCACCATCAAAACCTAAAGATACATGCTAAAAGTGTCAACACGAGGTTGGTGAGTTCATAGGTTTATTTAAATGGCATTTCAGTATACCATTTAACATTTAGTTTTGATGATCATTACGTCTTGCATAATGTCATAAAAATTCATGTTCACCTTTTATAAAAGAATTCATTAGTGGACCATAAGTAGGGTATATGTACATTACAACGAATATAATGTCATATATTGAATCTATTACGCTAGCACTAAGTTCATGCAACCGAAGCTACGACAGTTTCTATATGCAAAATGTAGTCATACAAATAAGGGGCCCATGGCGAGTGTTTATCCCAATACAATCGGTTCCGACATGCTATATGTTTCGCCTTGACCCATGTGGGGTCAACCGAACAGGGGAGTCACTCCCAATAGATCTATTTATAACATTCGCGCTTCCCAGCAGGAATTGACGGTTCATGAAAAGGGCATTATGGGATCAAAGGACTTAGGCTAAGCTGCGTAATATTCTAAGCCAAGCATTTTGGTATGGTCCATAAAACATCTATGTGTGATGTTACTTTAAATAAGAAATCATTCACATCATATTAATCATAAAACATGGTATGCATAAAAATGCACAATTTCAGTAAATTAAATCATTTAAGTAAAATGAGCATGTATCTTCCCCCAAAACAGTTATAAAACAAGTAAAAGTAGGGGCTATGAAACTCACCTTGGCCATTAGTAGTCCGAAGGGAATTAAATCAATTAGTGGTAGTGCACGGCTCCGACACGCAACCTAATTTGGTACGGCAATTTAGTCTTTACTTATGTTTAAGATTCGATAAAGTTTAACTAAATTTATAAACTTTTAAATGTTTATGTTGTTGTTGTTGTTGCTTGTGTGGCTTTATTTAAGTTTGGTAATAGATTTTCAAAAGTTTGAGAGTTTGAGTGCATTGGCTTTTGGAAAGGTACACGCAGAAAAGGATATCAAGGATGAACGAGATTTCGGTTTGATGATAACCGAATGACGATGTACGGAAATAATTACATATGATTTTAGACATTAATGGATTATGTAATCATTATTTCAAAGATATATACTTAACGTACACACATGTACAAATATCTCTATGTATTACTTTTAGTGGATAACATAAGAGTATTCAAAAATTTAAGTAATAGCCTTACTTAGTACCTTTGTATTTAGATAATTTGATGGTGCAAGTTATGAATAAATCTCCTCATTGATGGTTATTATATAAAAATATAATAAGTTATATTGGTTACTATAAAATATAACAAGTTAATTATATTTTGACGAAAGTTGGACATGACCCATGTATAAAAATAAACTGATAAGTTTATATATATACATATCTTGGCAAAAATAGGGTATGAACCGACTAGATGTCAAAATTTTATATAGAAAGGTAAATCGTTTTATTTTGTTCAAATAAGTTTTATAATCGAAAGAGGTTTTATTAAATCTAAATAATTAATTTACGAAATGTAGATTAACGATTTCAAAAGTTATGTTACAATTTATATACTCATTAGTTCGATTTAAACTTATAGTTCTAACGGTGCAAAATATCATGTTTTGATTATAAGTCTTATTTTTGAATTTTGTTCACCTATGACAAGTTTTGTAGATTAACATACGTCACGATCATATAAGTCGAGAAAATAACGGACATGTCGTGCATATATTTGCTTATGAGGCGAGAAGTACTGGAGTCTACTACGTGCGCCTTTGTGACGGATTGTAACCAACTGGACTCTTCATAGTACTGGGCCTCGCAGCCAAGCAGCTAACCCAAGTCGAACAAACCAATTAGACCCTCAATGGAATATGGGCTTGAGGCCCATGCACAACTCATAACAAAGCAGCCTCAGGAGATTTTGAGTGGTTTGGACATAGATTGACGCGAGGAGTATACTCAAAACACAAGCATAACATGAGAATTAACTCCTATATGACGAGATTTTTACGAGTCTCCCCCCGACCATCTCTTGGCCTAGTGTAGCAAACACCTTCGGGGTGTTCAATTGCTGGCTTGGAGCAAACAAAACACAAGCACTTGTGAGGGGAGGGGGGGGGGGTTAACAGAATCAACCCGAAGCATCAGAAACAACGCGATACTAAAAGAGTATAGGGACTTGACATAGGGCTGTTTAGGTCGGACAATGGCAAGGAAATAAACACTCTTACGAGTGAGATTTTCAACATAGTCGAGGCAACCAATTAAGCTAACCAACCACTTCGGGTGAGGTGCTAATCTCTGCCGGGACAACACGAATAGGTTAGAATAAAAAAGATGTATAAAAGGGTTGAGTAGGTTGGGAATCTAAGCCGAGATAGAAGAAGGTATCAGTGACTTAAGGGTCGCGATAAGACAAAACCCAACGGGTTAATATCAAGTAACTGGAGACCAAGACAAGCCGAAACCACCTTAGCCTAAGGGATGTCTAACAGCTACAAAAATAGACCAAACGCATAATGACTCGAGTGAGATGGAAAATTAAGCCGAGGATACCAACTAGCCAAAACACAAAGTTTTTAAGTTTCCTTCCTGTTTCTTTTACCACTGATCCGCAACAACAACAACAACAATTTAACAACTTCTATAAGTCCCAATTTTGTATTATTTGAATTTAGTAATGGTTTACAAAAAAAATCAATTCATTCAAATTGACATGTTCAAACAAATTAACGTCAAATTATTAAAAACAGATCCCACACAACTCTTTAAAGATATAAAACGAAACAAGTATTGAGAGAAAAAAAATAATTAGAATCATTAATAAAATTCACAACTGAAAATCAATAACAGATTTTAATTCTTACAAGGAAGACAATGGAGTCGTGGGATAAACCGAACACAAGAACTTCAATCGAAAACAATTTGACTTGAATTCGTGCAATTGAACCCTGATTAGAACTCCCCAAGCTCCATCTAGCAAAACCCCCTTATCAATTTCAAGAACCCCTAAATTAATATGAACCCTAATTTAAGTGGTTGTGTGTGAGATGTGCCAAGAATATGTAGAGGATTTACAAGTCATTTGAAGATAAAAAGAATGGAGACAGAACCCCTAGGTTCCTTGACCTTATGCTTAGGGTATCACTCTTTCTGGCTCTTGTCGTCCTCCCATGGCCACGCTTCATCCCATCATGCGACGTCTACCAAGGTAGGTTTCCAATTTGAGAGGTTTGAGATGGATAGACTTTCCTTTGACCTTACAAAAGAGAAGGACGCACCTATATTGGTGTTTGTCTGGTTTTGGGGAGGCGCATGCGTGAATCAGAAAGGAGGGGTGTATGAAATTGAAGTTTCAAAAGGATGGAATATTGTTATATTTTGTTTTATTATTATTTGACACGGTATAGATTGTACCCTGTGTTTTGTCGAATTCTCGAGTAAGCGTACTTTTCCGGTACTCGAAAAACATAGAAATTATGTTTTTGGAAATGATTCCTCGTTTACTCTTATGAATTATTAGTAAATGGTAAAATGTGTATATTTCACTTATCTAAGTATTTATTTTTAGTTCTATATGTTACTGCGTGCTGCAGCGTGCGGGATAACTTCCTAGAACATCGGCTTAAGCTAATGTATGCTTAAATTTAACTTGGAGAATAATAAATTCCACATTTACTATATAGATACTTAGTGGACAAGTATCGTGTGTGCGGTGTCTTATTTTTCAAGAAACGAGATGACCTCTCGTTTTTAATTGATGCAGGTTTTACTGACCAGGTTTTACATTTATAGTAACTCGTCTACCTATGGACTACCTAATGCACTAATGGGCAGTGTACCCGGTCGCATGTAGTGAGGGAATGGTAAGACCGAGGTCGTCCCAAGAACGGTTGAGTCCTAACTGTCTAATTAATTAAATTAGTCACATAAATAAGTTTTAATGTTATTATTGATAATATTTAAGGTGTCACGTAATCAATTGGGCTGGTTCTCAAGTAAACAAGCTAATGGGAACGATAGTGATGCAATTCTTAAACCGAGTTCATCCACAAGTGGCATAAGTCGATAGACTCCTTTGGTCAATTCGCCTACCCTGTGGTTCTTAGAATCCTCACCAAGATGAACAGGTCACTCGAGATCATTCGGCAATCTAATAGCAGTCATTAAGAGCCGGCGTTTACTATCGCAATACATGGGTTCTAAAAGTCACTAGATTCCTGTTTCAGGTGGGGTCAAAGTCGAGTGGACATCATTTGATCAATTTGCCTTACCTATCAGCAAAGATGCCACCACTGGAGAAGTCAGGTGTCCCCTCATAAGTCCAGTTGTTCCTGGTCCATTAAGCCGAGTCATTAAGTTCCGCTACATGCTAGACTTATAATAGTGAGTGCCCGGGCGTTAGTAACTTAAACACTCACCCCCTAATTCTTAAGTTCATCCAAACGGCAGGTGATCAGTTGGTCAAATCGCACAAGAAGAAAGGGTCATCAGTTGGTCATATCTTACCCTTCCCGTCTCAGTCTACTCACTTAGGGTCAGTTGGTCATATCTCCTAAGCAACTAGCCTCTACCACCATTCAAAACTACCGAAACAAGGGTAGCTACCAATAAACTAAGCATGCATACACTAGAAACAATTAATAACGCAAAATCATTAATAATAAAAAGAATCAAAACTAGGCCAAGACCTAATTTCCACATCTCCATAATACCTTAGTGGAATGACAAATATAATTACCATATAAAACAATAAATAAACAAAGACATAACATCAAATAATTAATTGATTAATAAAAATCAATTAAATAGAACACAATAAGAATTAATTCGCCAACAATTATATTGAGAATCAAGATTATAATAAACAATAATGAAACCAAAATAATATTATGAGTCAGAAAATAATTACATATCACGCCAAAAATAAAGCTATCGATCCCCTAGTTGAGTACCGGGGCAAACCCCAGAGGGATTTGCCCCTAAAAAGCCACGACTGTTGCCTCCTTTTTTTCTTCTACTCGTACAGTACACAAAAGCCAAATTCCCTGTATTTATATTACTCCCTCCGTCTCATATTAAATGTCCATTTTCAATTTTCAAAGTATTTTTTCATTAACTTTGACTATAAATATTTATCTTTGTGTTATATAATACTTGATACAAAATATATGAATGAATTGGGTTCTAAACGTATTTTTTATTGACATAATTTTTAGCAAGTGTTATATAATACAAACAAAAATATTTACAGTCAAAGTTGAATAAAAAAGACTCCAAAAGTCAAAAGTGGACATTTAATAAGGGACAGAGGGAGTAAATATTTTGGGCACTATGCAACTTGGGCCCAGACTTTTAATAATTACGGCGTAACTAAATTAATAAGTTACGCCGTAACTCTTTTAAATTTCATATAAAATAGCCGCATTTAATTAATTACGGCGTAATTAAATTATAATTACGTCGTAGCCTTCGAAACTTTGCGCCGAAGTAATTAATTACGGCATAACTAATCCATAGAGTTACGCCGTAAGCCTCCATCATCTCATACTTATCCGGTCCGAAATAATCTCTACGGCGTAACTAAATTGCCAAGTTACGCCGTAACCTTCACAAAATAATTACGACGTAACCATAAGAGATGGTTACGCCGTATCCTTCAAAGCATCATATTTACGCCGTAACATTATTAATGAGTTACGACGTAATCTTCACAAATAATTCATAGGCCTTTGTAAATCAATCATCGGAACATATATTTGGCCTTTTATCACTTCTTTTCCGCTCAAAACGCCTCATTTATCCTGAAATGCAATTATGAACGAATTAAGTACCATATTAATACAAATGAGGCCATAAACACGGGAATTTGATATATATAAGATTAGGCTAATTTGATGTTATCATTAATTTAGATATCGGCATCTGTCAGAAAATAATTGATTTGAATTTTCTGACATGAAAAATATTATTATAATAATCCAAAATTTTTCGGGTTGTTATAGTCTATCCACCTTACAAGAGATCCGTCTCGGATCTCAGTTTATGTTACCCGATAGAGTGTCGGGAACGAGGTGGTGGTGTTAGGAACAGGTTTTGAGTTTCCCTAGGTTGTTCTAGGGGTTCCCTTTTGTGTATGGGTACCTAGGTGTTATGCCAGTAGCACATCCTTTATCTGAGGTGCCATGATTTTCTGGGGTAGGTTCATTGGGTAAAAGTTCTAATTCTTGATGTTATGAAGTTTCACTATTTTGTTAGTGCGAGCACCTCTAACTTTCCATGGTCTTATCAAAACGTACCCATTTCTGGTGTTTAATGATTCTAAAGTATATGGGTTGATTCTTAAGATTTGCTATGGGTTTGTGTGTCTTCTTCTTTAAAGGATGAAGAAACATTTGTTTTCGAATTTCTCTTTCGAATAAATGTTTACACAAGTTTAACTAAGACCAGATTTCAAAATCGATAATGTGTAAAAATGACACATTTTCAAAAGATTGTAAAACCGGTTCTTAATTATGGTGTGTATAAGAAGGTTTTCTTGAAACTTTTAGTGTTTCAGCCAACATTTTGTCTCATTTTTAATGAGGGATTTGGGAAGTATTATTATAGGATTTTTAAAGGGGAATCCTCAAAACCTAGAAACTATATTGTAGCAAGGATGTGTAGCAGGATATAACATTTACCCATAGCTACGAGTAGAGTTTAGTTGTCTAAGTTGGGTACGGTTAGAGGTTTAATAGTTGATGAACTTCATTGTTATCTATGGTTTAAGTTAGAGGTGTGGGATACATCCTAAGGTTAGGCTTAGCTACCAAGGAGAACATTGGTCATTTCTGTTTATGAGGCATTAACTTAAAACGCTTTTCGAGGGAGTAAGTAACCAATAGATTGATTCTAGAATACTTTTTAAAGTATTAAGAAACACTCTATTTTTGTGAGGTAGTAGTGAAATTGTGGTTTACTTTATGGTGAAATGGTAAGGTAGTAATTTGGTTTGTAGTGTAATTCATGAAGTGATCCATAAGGTATTTTGATTATAATGGTCTGTGGGATAATAGGAAACCGTTTGTATGACAACTCATTTATTTAGTTTGTAGGAGGGTAACAAGGTAGGCACTGTCATTCTTAAGAGGTGGGTGGAGCTTCTAGGTATTTAATTCTCAAGGTAGGGCGTAAAGTTTTCAAGTTTCGGTGGGATTATATGTCATTTATCGTGCCTTTTTAGATTTTGCCAAGGGTTTATTGTTCTTTTTGTTGCCTATTCCCACTAAAGGATCTTTCTCATAGGTGATGTGGAAGGTTGCTCCTAGAATGGCTTGTTTCATCTACGAAATGTAAGGTTTGGGGTAGGAGTGACTATAACATAACCCGATTGTGATATGAGGATATTCTATAAAGTTTATGATTAAGAAATAGTGTGACACCAGTGGGTGGCTTATGATTAATAATTAGTGCGACGCCAGTGTGTGGCTTATGATTAAGGAATAGGGTGATGCCAATGAGTGGCTTATGATTAAAGGATAGGGTGACACCAGTGAGTGACTTATTAAAATGTTACATGTTTATTAAAATATTAACATTAATCAAAATTTACTGGACATAACGCTATTATAACTATACTAAGTATTGCAAAATTCACCTCTGAGTCGAACATAGGTGATCAGGCTATGTCCCACTGTCCCTGGTTGAATATAGGTGATCAATATATATTCAACCGAGGTTCAATGAATTTTGAAATACTTAGCTTAGTTACGCTAGTAATATGTCCCAATACTTTCAAAAGTTGTCCTAAAGACTAGAACAATTATTCCATTTATGTGAGGGAAAAGGTGTAGTGCTGTGATACGTAAATATACGTATAGAGAGAATAATTATAACCTATAATGAAATTAGGTGAGCAATGATAAAAACATGTATCTTATCAAGTATGATCTCAACAGGATCATAAGTGAGGCATCAGCTTGGCAGGCAGGCACATGTCGGTCATAAGGTTAAGTTTTTGTAAAAGTGGTTATAGTCTAGGTTTTAAAAATTACCCAGTTCTCTATAACCTAGGCTCAGATACCAATCTGTAACACCCCCAAAATGGCTCAGCGGAAGAACACAAGTATTGGGGTGCTACTAAATTGATACCACAACATAAGCATAGAACAACTGACTTTCATAAATAAACTTTTATTCCTTCTTAAAACAATGTTTACATTGTTGATTTGTGCGGAAAATGGCCTATTATAAAAAGGTGGTCCCAATACATAAATCATAATCTTCTATGACCATACCATGCCTTTGCCTTGCGCCTCCAAAGATAAACTATCACCATCAAAACCTGAAGATACATGCTAAAAGTGTCAACACGAGGTTGGTGAGTTCATAGGTTTATTAAAATGGCATTTCAGTATACGATTTAACATTTGGTTTTGATGATCATTACGTCTTGCATAATGTCATAAAAATTCAAGTTCACGTTTTATAAAAGAATTTCATTAGTGGACCATAAGTAGGATATATGTACATTACAACGAATTCATGTTTCTGTATGCAAAATGTAGTCATACAAATAAGGGGCCCACGGCGAGTGTTTATCCTAATACACTCGGTTCCGACATGCTATATGTTTCGCCTTGACCCATGACAGGGGAGTCACCCCCAATAGATCTATTTATAACATTCGTGCTTCCCAGCAGGAATTGACGGTTCATGAAAAGAGCATTATGGGATCAAAGGACTTAGGCAAAGCTGCGTAATATTCTAAGCCAAGCATTTTGGTATGGTCCATAAAACATCTATGTGTGATGTTACTTTAAACAAGAAATCATTCACATCATATTAAACATAAAATATGGTATGCATGAAAATGCACAATTTCAGTAAATTAAATAATTTAAGTAAAATGAGCAGGTATCTTCCCCCAAAACAGTTATAAAACAAGTAAAAGTAGGGGCTATGAAACTCACCTTGGCCATTAGCAGTCCGAAGGGAATTAAATCAATTAGTGGTAGTGCACGGCTCCAACACGCAACCTAATTTGGTATGGCAATTTAGTATTTACTTTTGTTTAAGACTCGATAAAGTTTAACTAACTTTATAAATTTTTAAATGTTTGTGTTGTTGTTGTTGCTTGTGTGGCTTTATTTAAGTTTGGTAATAGATTTTCAAAAGTTTGAGTGCATTGGCTTTTGGAAAGGTACACGCAAAAAAGGATATCAAGGATGAACGAGACTTCAGTTTGATGATAACCGAATGACGATGTACGGAAATAATTACATATGATTTTAGACATTAATGGATTATGTAATCATTATTTCAAAGATATATACTTAACGTACATACATGTACAAATATCTCTATGTATTACTTTTAGTGGATAACATAAGAGTATTCAAAAATTTAAGTAATAGTCTTACTTAATACCTTTGTATTTAGATAATTTGATGGTGCAAGTTATGAATAAATCTCCTCATTGATGGTTATTATATAAAAATATAATAAGTTATATTGGTTATTATAAAATATAACAAGTTAATTATATTTTGAAGAAAGTTGGACATGACCCATGTATAAAAATGAAATGATAAGTTTATATATATACATATCTTGGCAAAAATAGGGTATGAACCGACTAGATGTCAAAATTTTATATAGAAAGGTAAATCGTTTTATTTTGTTCAAATAAGTTTTATAATCGAAAGAGGTTTTATTAAATCTAAATAATTAATCTACGAAATGTAGATTAACGATTTCAAAAGTTATGTTACAATTTATATACTCATTAGTTCGATTTAAACTTATAGTTCTAATGGTGCAAAATATCATGTTTTGATTATAAGTCTTGTTTTTGAATCTTGTTCACCTATGACAAGTTTTGTAGATTAACATACGTCACGATCATATAAGTCGAGAAAATAACAGACATGTCGTGCATATATTTGCTTATGAGGCGAGAAGTACTGGAGTCTACTACGTGCACCTTTGTGACGGATTGTAACCAACTGGACTCTTCACAGTACTGGGCCTCGCAGCCCAGCAGCTAACCCAAGTCGAACAAACCAATTAGACCCTCAATGGAATATGGGCTTGAGGCCCATGTACAACTCATAACAAAGCAGCCTCAGGAGATTTTGAGTGGCTTGGACATATATTGACTCGAGGAGTATACTCAAAACACAAGCATAACATGAGAATTAACTCCTATACGACGAGATTTTTACGAGTCTCCCCCCGACCATCTCTTGTCCTAGTGTAGAAAACACCTTCGGGGTGTTCACTTGCTGGCTTGGAGCAAACAAAACACAAACACTTGTGAGGGGAGGGGGGTTAACAGAATCAACCCGAAGCATCATAAACAACGCGATACTAAAAGAGTATAGGGACTCGACATAGGGCTGTTTAGGTCGGACAATGGCAAGGAAATAAAAACTCTTACGAGTGATATTTTCAACATAGTCGAGGCAACCAATTATGCTAACCAACCACTTCGGGTGAGGTGCTAATCTCTGCCGGGACAACACGAATAGGTTAGAATAAACAAGATGTATAAAAGGGTTGAGTAGGCTGGGAATCTAAGCCGAGATAGAAGAAGTTATCAGTGACTTATTGGTCGCGATAAGCCAAAACCCAACGGGTTAATATCAAGTGACTGGAGACCAAGACAAGCCGAGACCACCTTAGCCTAAGGGATGTCTAACAGCTAAAAAAATAGACCAAACGCATAATGACCCGAGTGAGATGGAAAATTAAGCCGAGGATACCAACTAGCCAAAACAAAAAGTTTTTCAATTTCCTTCATGTTTCTTTTACCACTGATCCGCAACAACAACAACAATTTAACAACTTCTATAAGCCCCAATTTTGTATTATTTGAATTCCGTAATGGTTTACAAAAAAAATCAATTCATTCAAATTGACATGTTCAAACCAATTAACGTCAAATTATTAAAAACAGATCCCACACAACTCTTTAAAGATATAAAACGAAACAAATATTGAGAGAAAAAAAAATAATTCGAATCATTAATAAAATTCACAACTGAAAATCAATAACAACTTTTAATTCTTACAAGGAAGACAATGGAGTCTTGGGATAAACCGAACACAAGAACTTCAATCGAAAACAATTTGACTTGAATTCGTGCAATTGAACCCTGATTAGAACTCCCGAAGCTCCATCTAGCAAAGCCCCCTTATCAATTTCGAGAACCCCTAAATTAATATGAACCATAATTTAAGTGGTTGTGTGTGAGATGTGCCAAGAATATGTGGAGGATTTACAAGTCATTTGAAGATAAAAAGAATGGAGATGGAACCCGTAGGTTCCTTGACCTTGTGCTTAGGGTATCACACTTTCTGGCTCTTGTTGTCCTCCCATGGCCACGCTTCATCCCATCATGCGACGTCTACCAAGGTAGGTTTCCAATTTGAGAGGTTTGAGATGGATAGACTTGCCTTTGACCTTAAAAAAGAGAAGGAAGCACCTATATTGGTGTTTGTCTGGTTTTGGGGAGGCGCATGCGTGAATTAGACACGGTATAGATTGTACCCTGTGTTTTGTCGAATCCTCGAGTGAACGTACTTTTCCGGTACTCGAAAAACATATAAATTATGTTTTTGGAAATGATTCCTTAAACATAATAATATAACATTATTATTACGTAGAAATTTGATTATAATTGTTTGCCGTTACAAATTTGGTGTCGGTATGCGTGCGGTGCCGTGATTTTCTAAATTCACGAGATAACCTCTCGTTTAAAAATCGAATATAAAAGATGTGTTATTGTTTTCGTGGATTTGATATGGATTAAAATGTTTTTGGTTTTAGTTTCGTGTGGTATAAAATTTGATTAAAGTGTGTTTTGTGGGTATGTCTTGCGTCGGGTCGGGTCATAACCGACAGAGGTTACGGGTCGAGACCCTGATTCTCATATTGTGAATCGCGGTAATGATAAACCTGTATAGGGGTGTTTGATTGTTTTCGGCTTATGTTTTAGCTTATTTCTAGTTTAGTTTTTGGCTTATACCGACTTATGCTTAGCTTATTCCAACTTATTTTCAGTATTAGGATGTTGGTGTCCGAATGGTGTAGAGTGCGTTTTTGCTTCTCGGTAATAAAAGCACCACGAGAGAAGCGGAATTGCGTTTGAGGTTTATTTGATTTTTGAGTCGTATGGTTGGGTTTGAGTTGGCTCGGTTTTAAAAAGGGTAACATGAGGAGGGTTGGCTTTTGTGCTTAATGGTTGTGTTAGTGTGTTACCAGTCAACAAGAGGGTGCATTTTGTGTTTGCAAAAATCTGTGTGAGGTGAACTTGAATTCAATGTTTCATGCTATTAAGTGCCATAAGATTCGTAAGAATAACCAATAATCATGCACAAAACCAAAATAACACCTCTAAAAACATGTCACATTTGTATGTTATCAAGATCATCCATATACAAGGAAGGTATATAGGATTTCTTCCTTATTGTGCTCATAGTTTTAGAAAGCGCGCATGAGGCGCCTCGCCTCAAGGCTCTATAAACCTTTTGTGCCTTAATGTGCCTTGAGCCTTTCAAAACATTAAATTTGTGCTAGACCAAATATGCGACGATAGTGTTTTTCTAATGGATGATCACGGTCGGTGCGATCTAAACCATTAGATCACTCATTAAGGTTTTATGTAAAACAATAATGCCCCCACTCTAACTAGATATACTTGTTCATAAGAACTAAAAATCATCTTCATCATTTTACACACTATAAAGTATAAATACATACACTTATTTAGTCTATTTGAGCATTACCCATCCTATGAGGATCATTGATCTTTTCACGGGTTTCTTTAGTGGATTAACGGGGGGAAATGCAAGGGATTTGCGACGACAATCTAAAATAATTTTTTTTACATTTTATTGTAATATATTCTCTTGCAAATCCAATGCAACTTTTCGAAATTTGCAGCATAATTGCAATGAAAAGAAATGTTAATTTATTTTTATATTTAAACTATGTTTTTCGTTGCTATTTTGTTCACATTTGGATTTTTGCAACGGAGTTGCAACAAAATGTAGGACCTTGTTTATATTAACTTTAACATACAATACTAGATATGGTGGTGGTGTCAAGGTGAGGTGGTAGTGGTGGCGTGAAGTGGTGTGGTGTAGGAGATGAAGAGAAAGATAGAAAAATGAAAACTAGATTAAGCACATATGAAACACACATACAATATTCACTATCTTTCCTACCTTACCCAAACGACACACCCTATAATGGGAGGATATGCTTTTCTTTTATAAGGAATGAACCCTTACATGGTTTATATGTTGGGACGATGTGGGATAGGTAGGATTCTAGGATTAAATGAAAGTATCTTATGGTTTTTACAACTTACATAAACCGTGCACAAATTTAAAAGGTAATTGCAAATTACGAGGTACTAATCTAAGATTGATAATCACCTTCACCAAGTCTAACACAAAAAAATAAGTGATAATTTGTTTTATATTTAATTTTTGTCTTCTGTTGCTATTCCGTTGCAAATTTTAAAAATTTGCAACCGAATTGCAACGTAAAGCAAATGATTAATTCTTTTAGATTTAAGTTCTGTCTCCGGTTGCTATTCCATTGCAAATTATGAAAATTTGCGACGGAAAATAAATTATAATTTCTTTTATAATTAATTTTTGTCTCGTTGCTTTTCCGTTGCAAATTTTTATAATTTGCAACGCCTTCGCAACGGACAAAATAAAAATAAATGTAAAATAAATTAGTTTATATTTTGCAATGGATTTGCAACCATTTTCTTTACCGTTGCTATTCGGTTGGTAATTCGTTGCATTACGGTTGCAATTTTGCAACAGAAATCTACCGTTGGAAATTTTCATTGCATTACGGTTGCGCATTATTTATAAAAAAACAACATTCACATTACATGACAAAAAGAGTATTAAATGCATGTTAACCAACCAATTAAATGCGCTTGTGACCGTTATCTACTCAAGCTTATGGAGCGACTAGTCGTTTCATAAGAGTAATAAATGTGGGTCAACAGAGTTGACCGTGAGTTATTTGGCTATCATCGTACACTCTTATGGAGCGACTAGTCGCTCCATATGACCCAATTCCGATTAGTAAACCGGTGGTTACTAAGAGAATGTGCCTATAGACATACTAAAGAAGGAGAAAAAGCAAGGAAATAGCTTTTTTGATATTTAGGTTTGCTTGTTTGGTATGTCATTGTGGCTTTGTGAGTTTTAGTTTTAATCACAAAGGGTTTCTCAGTCTCTGACCTTTTTGATTTACCAATATTCCTAGTTGTATGTTTGTTTCCTAATGGATTTTGATTTCCTTTGGCGTTGTTTCAGGCATCCGTTTTGTTTGTGTATTTTCCCTCGAGGTTCATGTGTATAGACTTGCAAAAGTGTCTCTGAGCCTTCATCGTGTTGGTCAAGATATGTGTTGTGCAACTAAGATTTGATAAAAACTACATTCTTGAGAGAAAATGAAATCTTACTTTGACTATTAAGCTTAAATAAAATTGTGAAAGATTAAGTAAATTACAAGAAGCCTTCAAATACCATTTAAGGGTTTAGATTAGCTGGAGAAACATGTTAGATCGGAATATTTAAAATGTAGTTTATGACACTAATAGCTTATTTGCATGGATTCTACCAATTAAGCTGTTTCTAACGCTTTCTTTGTTTATGTAGTCATTACAAGTTACTCAAATGTCTCCTTTATGCCTATCTATGTACTTACTAGAATAACTATATCAATTATGACTTTGATAAGAATTTTCAAGTTCTAACATAAAAAAAATGTAACCCCTTTGTTTATGATGGCTTCAATACTCAGCATAAAAAAGTGTAAAAATGATAATATTATTGTTTTTAACATATACATAGTATTATCTATACTTGTCAATGAACGATCTTATAAAAGATTAACATATTATTAATTATGTGTTTATCCGGGTATTACGCGGATTAATAATCTAGTTCTTTAATAAATTGATGTTCTTAATTTACCCCCTCTATATACACACATGCTGTCTTCTTTTTCAAAAGCCTGCAACATATGTATATATAACACACACATATATATATCGAGAGAGACACACACCTTCCTCCTCCTTTGATAGAGCTAAAATATATCTAGGATTAGAACATCCAAGTAAAGAATGAAAATGCATATTAACTATACAAAATGTTCCAAAAACGACATGCATGTCCAAGTTCCAAGAACATTCAGGTATCTAGCACAATAGGGACTAAACACCATATTCAAAGGACCATCAAACAGTACCCAGAAAAGAGGGAATGAACTACAACATCATCCATGGATGATCTGCGATCATCAAACAATACCTACATGCACTTGCAAGGGTTGGGGAAACAATCTTGTGGGGGGCTATTGCGGGTTGCAGGACCTACAACTTTCATCCATGGATGATCTGCGATCAAGCAAAGCGAACTTGATATGTAATTTTAAATTTGAAATGTTTTTAATAAAATCTTATATTACTTTTGTTAAGTATTATTTAGAAATGATTTAAAAGTTATAAATTTATATTTACCCAAAATTTCTTGAGCGGTAGGTCGAGAATCAACGTCTTTTGCCAACATCCACCTCAAAAGATCGGAAGCAGCTTCGGTCATTTTAGGCGCCTTTTTCAAAAGGTCACCTTTGTTAACTAGCTGACGAACCACATAATCAACGTCTACATTGCCAACAAGTTAAACATTAATTAGTTTAATTAAGGATCCTTTTATAGACATACCTTAGAGTTAGTGCTATTCATACCGCGTTGATATCCGCAAAGGAGAGAATACATGATGACACCTATTGCCCATATGTCACCACTTGGACCACCGAAACTTTGTCCTAATAAAATATACTCCCTCCGTCATAAGTGTCTAGTTTGACTTCTCATAGTCAAACTGGTTCAACTTTGACCGTAAATATTTTTTGTGTGTTATATAATACTTGATGAAAAACTATATCAATGAAAAATACACTTAAAACCCAATCAATTCATATATTTTGCATCAGTTATTATATAACACTAGCAAAAATAGATATGGTCAAAGTTGATCCAGTTTGACTTTGAAAAGTCAAACTGGACACTTATTTAGGGACGGAGAGAGTATAAAATAATGTTATTTTAATTAAAATGTACAATATAAAATATTTTTACATGGAAATAGAAGGCAAACGGGCCGCTAATCCTTTTTATATAGTAAAACCAAGACTATATAATTACCTCGTGTGAATCTCTTAGCCAATCCGAAGTCAATTAACTTTAACGGCGAGCTCTCCGTATCATCGGCATACATTAAATTGTCAGGCTTCAAATCATTATGAACCACATCATTGGCATGACAGTACTAGTTAAAGAAAGGGAAAAAAGTGTCAGTTTGTATCTACCCGGGTATACGTATACACATGCATGTTGGGTTAATTGGTTTGCATGGTTGGAACCTTGGTTTTAATATGTATTTATGATTTTAAGTTAACAGTTTCTTAGTTAGACTGATGCATATACACGTTGAACAAATGTAATGTACTGCATTCTACAATGTATATCATATAGAAAGATTAATCAGCCGTACCTTGATTGCTTCAAGAATATCTGCCATAATTTTGACGGCTTGACACTCTTGGTACAGACCTGTTTGCTGGATATGGTCTAGCAGGGTCATTCCTCTACATAGTTCCATCACCATGTAATAAGCATCTTCATCCTCAAAACATTTTTCCAGCATTACAATATTTGGATGCTTGAAATCACCTAAAATCTCACTTTCTTTCATGGCACAACCATAAGCTTTCTCATTATTTTTGCCAAGTTTTTTGCAGGAAAAATGTTGTCCAGAAATCCTTTCTCTGTACTCAAATACTGATCCATAGTTTCCTTGGCCTAACTTTTTAATCACTTCATATTCTAACTAGTTGGAGCTTTCACCTTTTGTATCCATCTTAACCTTTTACAGGAAATCAAAACACAAACATAAGTTATGAAAAATCAAACCTTTTTAGCTTCAAGATATATAAAATCAGCAAGATTGAATATTGACCCACTTGAGTTTTGAGTTAAAGACTTAAAAAGGACAACTGGGTTTGTAATTTCAAGATTCTATCTTTCTCTCTCTCAGAGATCAAGAAAAAGAAATTCTTAGTTGGACGGGCACGGGTCGGTCCTAACCCGTTTCGACCGATTTGGACAGGTGTAGGCTTTTGCCCTGTTTATATGCAACAGCTATGAACTTCAAAACAATGCTTCAAACAACATTTTAACTTTGATATTATATAAATACATTTGATGGTGCAGCAGTTCAAACCAATATGTGTATCTTTTTTTGTTTTTATCAAATTCGAAATTGATCTCACATTTAATGGTTAACTCCCTGCAGCTGCAATAGAGCCCCCTTATTTCCCCCTCACTTTCACAAAACCTAACCCTCTAACCTCATTTCATTCAAAACTAAACACAGCCACATCCAAACTAATACAAGAAAATCCATTCACCTAACAACACAAATCTGTGTTTCTTTCAAAGTTACAAACCCTTCCAAAAAATGACAAGAACATTACATGGGTTGTGTTGATACAAAAGTTGGACGTTCCTTGTTTGGAGCTCCGGCTCTCGTACCAATTGAGAATCGTTGCTTGAGACCTGCGCACTAAGAGACAGAAAACACCGTTAGGCTTACCGTGTGATTGTCTCCCACGATTATCCTCCGGCGTGAGAGTAAGTAATCGGTTTAGGGTTTTAGGAGAGTAGGGTTTTTAGATCGTACCTTAAACGAGGGATGTGATTCCCTTTATATACGCACGGAATCCTTGTTGGTTCCGTGTTCCTCAACCTTCGGTATCCCGCTTAAATCGGTTGAGGAATGATTATCTCCAAACATCGAGATATCCAATATTTATTCCAGAAATAGCTTTGGGTTTGGGCCTTCGTAGCCCAAACATTGATGGCGTGGCCCGATCCGTCCGGGCTTGTTAGTATTTGACCTTGGTCGGGTTCGTGACCCGAATCTAGACTATACGTCATCATGTCCCCAGTCTAGTATGCGGTGGCGAGCTGCGGATGCTAGACTAATAATCCAGGAAAAACTACGGCGTAGCCAATAAGCCATAAAAGATACCCATCAGTACATTGGATCGACATTGGATTAAAAATGAATGCCTCGGAAGTCGAGGAAAGTTCGCACCCATGTCCATCAAGGATCTCAACCACACATTGAGAGTTGGTGGGATCCACGTGTCACTCATCGCGTGGATGAGGGAAGTTATATAACCCATCACTTCACTTTCACAGCAATTCTCACGGAAAAGAAAACACAATCCGCCATTGTTCAAGAACACTTGCGCTTGCAATTCAAAAAACAAACATCGTCCAAAGGTAGCCGCGCGTGCGTAACAAATAACAACACCATGGTTAAACAATTGTATGCGACTTCACCTCCCACCTTACCAGAGCGATCTCTTAGAGTTCACCTCGTTATTTTATACCCCTTGACGTGCATCCGTTGTTCTCGATGCGCAGTATCTATCGCGACTTCCCCGAGGAAGGTGGGGTATATACACGGTTTTTCATTCGCAAATCAACGTGTGCCCTGTCCCGCTTCTCCTCATGCGATGTATTAAACTATTACAATCGCACATATCCCAGCTTGCACCGCATCGGGCGCTAAAATAACCAATTTTGAAGTGAATTGTCGATTCTTTGGCCATTAACCCAACCATCCACTTATTCCGTGCCTTCTATAACACACGAATTGGCGCATGGGTGGGTATCCTTTGCTAAGCAGCAGGTAGACTTCGCTGTTACATCGAGAAACTAGACTCGCTTAGGAATTGGAGGAGTTCTTTTTCGGGTGGATATACATGCTTTCCATGGCATTATGATTTTTATACTCGGGTACATTAGAGGGATGAGTGCCCCTTTCCCGGATCTTATGTCGCTAAGGATGCGGAACTGATAAATGCTAACCGCATCCCCATTAGTTCCTACCCGAGGAATTTTTGGTGCATATGGGCATCAGCCGTAATTTTTTTGGTATGCCGGATGAGATGCCAATCTTCTTGGCCAATGGCCGTGGTGGGTACTCATTCTTCTCGCACCCCTTTGCAATTAATGTAAGAGCTTTTTTCTTTTGTCCGCGCATTGTATAACTTGTGTGTATTTGTTGTCTTGTATTGCGCAGAGATGTATCTATTCACCGTAGTGCAGCTAGCAAAGCCCGTGGAGGTAAAGACAGGGGTACGGCCCTTGAAGGATGATGAAGAGCCGATACTAGACGCTACCGCAGAGGCATACTGGAGTGAATGTGGGAGAGGCAGGGACAAGTTCCTCCGTTGTTGTGGAAGCGACGCCGCTACAAAGCGTGCCAAACCCTCGGGTGCCTTCCCCAATAGCGCAACCGTGCCACCACAAGAAGGGCGCAGCCCATGGATGAGGAAGTGGAGGAGCAAGAGTCCGGCTAAAGCGCAAAAGGACACTGAAGTGATGGCTCCAAGACTCGAGGAAGAAACGCCCAATGGTCGCCAATGTGGAGTCATCTCGCTAGTGAGGCTGCATCCTCGCACCCATCGGCGAACGTATTCGGGTCCACGTAAGTAATCTTGAGAATACTTGTTTCTTTCGCTTTCTTTTTCTTTTTTAGTCACAAAAGCGATGCGGATATGTTCCGCCGGCATGCGCCAAGTACCGATAGAAGTTATTGAATTCAAAAGAATTGGCCAAGATCGCATTTTGTTGGTGGAGAAGCTAAGGGCTCAGATTTCTTGTGAGAGCGCCAAGTCGCCGAAGGATCGCTATTGTGCTGTCGAGACGCAATTAGCTACGCCTCGCCGAGGTAGAAGCAAAGAAATGCGTATGTGGAGAAACTTGCGGAGAGAAGATGTCGCTGCTATCCCAAATAAATCAGAGCGTGTTGAGGCAGGCAGATAGGCGCCCTGGTGGGCCCTCAAGTATCTTGAGCAGGTAAAAGGAGTTGGTTGCTCGCTTAGAAGATCTGGCGCCATCGGGCGTGCGTTGGAGGTGCAAGAGGCAACTGCGAAACTCAGATTGAGTACGACGAGGAGTTGTATCCTCAATCGATGTCTACCATAGCCGAGCGAGATGGCTCATAGGACATGGCCTTCGCCTTGCTGCACTTAAGACCCCGAGTCGCCGAAGTGGTTAATGCCTTTGGGAGGTAGTTAAGTGCGCCTGGAGCGCAAAGCATAAGCCGTGGAGAAGCTACACGAGGCGTAACCGCTAAAGGTGCCCGCGACAAGGTGCCAATTATGATGCTAAGACTTATGATCATCCGTCACGCTATGAAAAGGATGAAGGATTTAGAGCTCCCCATGATTGGTGAACTGGAGCGTGATCAAGATTATCCTATAAATGTTATCATGGCGGGTTGATTCTAGCGCCCATCATGCCGAGGTGTGAAGCACAAATGACTACTTTTTGAAGCCCCATGACTCACGCTTCAAGTACCTATCTTCGCGTCCGTGGATATTCTCAATCCTTTTGCCTTAGAGAAAGAAGTGCCTTTGAAGGAGGTGCCGGCGCATGCGCGACTTGCTAAAAAGGAGGGTATTAAAGGGAAGGCGATTTTGTGTGGGGTTGGTGCGACCACCACCGAGGTCCGATGGGGTGCCTGAAGTGTTGCTACCGTGTTCTACAGATTCACTTGTTGAAGAAGCTTAGTGAGGCCAAAGATACCTCAAACCGCGTGGGTAGCTCAGCTATTGAGCGTTGTAATAGTTGGTAGGTTTATATGTTGTAAAGTAACAATCCTTTTGTAATAACTTGTAGTTATTGAATAAAATCATCTCTTGTTGAGTTCGTAGGATATTGTTGCCAATTGTAACATACGTACTTGGCTATTTAGTCTTTGCCTAAAAGGCATTTGTGTTGTCTATAAGTCAAATGCGTATACAAGCGAGAATAATATAAGAAATTCGTGATCATGTATGAAGAGCATAAAATAAATACTAAGTATTTTTTATTTTTTATCATAGTCGTGTATGTTATGATATGCAGCGTGCTGTAAATATTACATTAAAAATCAAGTGTCTTGGTTTCTAAGTTGCTAAACGTGCACCATATGCGATGTTGCGCACCCATCGTGAGATGCGTACAAACTTATTCCAACGTCTTGAGAACAAGGTGTTTAACAAGGATACGTGATCCGGTGTTGATGGGTTTGCAACCCTCTTACTCAACAAGTTGTTTAGTAGGTTAACTTATCCTTTAACCATCGTGGGTTGATTTAGTGCATGCACGCCATGTAGGCAAGAAATAGAAAATTGTTAAGACATACAATATATGGAAATAACAAATTAAAAAGTGACACGGAGTTAGCTAGAAACCGCGGACGTTTTATTAATACTTGCAAGTGTTTATGAGAAACAAATAAGACATTACATTAAGGAAATAAAAATTAAATACATAGGTGTTTATTGGGTACTTTAGTAAAGTGCCTGAGCGCCAGCGCTGGGCCTTAGCCATTCCTATAGGTAGCACCGTTTGAGGTTGCAGATATTCCATGTGCGCTGCGGCCATGCACCATCCAAGCCTCGCAGCTTGTACGCTACTGTTCCTAGTGCTTCAGAACCTCATAGGGTCCTTCCCACTTTGTCCGAAGCTGCCGCGTTCTCGCGGTTTCGCGTCATTGGCGCCGTAGAGAAGTCACCTGGTCTGAATGAAACATTGCGCACTTTAGCGACATAGTATCCTTTCATCCTTGACTTTGATTTTGCCTCCCGTATAGCCGCTGTTCGCGCCTTTCTTCTAGCAGGTCTAAGTCGACCCGCCTCGTCGTCATTGGTTGCCGCGATTGATTTCGGTGCGGATAGTTGGTATGCCGATCTCGCCGGTATGACGACTTCGTCCCCAGACTGAGAGAAGGGAGTGTCTCACGTGCTGGTTTTGATTGAGGTTCGATGCGCCCATAAGACATGTGATAGCTCTTCCACCCACCTTCCTTTGTGCTTTTCTAGGCGTGCCTTAATTCCTTCACCTAAGCTTCGATTCACACGTTCGACTAAGCCGTTGGTTTGTGGGTGTTTAACCGACGCGAAGTGTCTGGTGATGTTCAACTTCTCGCACCGTCTTTGAAAGGGTTGTCGCTAATTGTTTCCCGTTGTCCGAGATGATTTCCCGCAACCGGTCCGCATACTATACTTTCCCGACAAAGCGCTTGACCGGTTCGCGTGATTGTTACTATTGCCTTTGCTTCGATCCACTTAGTGAAGTAGTCGATAGCTACTATGAGGAACTTTAACCCTCCTGCTGCGACCGAAAAGGTCCCGCAATGTCAATACCCCACTTGTAGAATGGCCATGGTGATGTAATTGGCGTTAGCTCGTGCTGTGGTTGGCGCGACGTGTCTATGAACTTGGCAATCGTTGCACTTCCTTATTAAATCCCGCGCATCGCGTGCATGGTTGGCCGAGTATCTCGATCTCATGGCGCTGCCACAACGGACCGTGGTCTGAGTGCATGCCGCATGAACCTTCATGGATTTATCGCAGCACGTAATTTGCTTGTAGGGGGCCAACACAGCGGAGCCATGGTTGGAGGAAGGAGCGCCGTACAAGATGTTGTCTCAAGTTCAAATCTGCGGCTGCGCCGTATCCCGCGAGCTTCCTCGCTTTTCTTGGGGTAACGCTCTTGCTTAGGAATTCGCTATCTGTCATCCGTAGGACCTTCCTCCTTTATTGGAGACTTCCGCTCCGATATGGACTTTGCTTTTCAGTGTTTCAAAGACTTGCTTTGATAGGTGTGCGAAACTTGTCGAGGCGATCTTGCTTAGTGCATCTGATTTGCGATTTTCTCCTCTTGGTACTTGCTTGATGGTGAATCAAAGCCTTTGATCGTCTTGGTCTTGTCGAGATATCAATCATATTTTCTTCTTTAGCCACGTATTCGCCCAACACGTGGTTGGGCACTAGTCGGGAGTCCACATTAGCTTCTAGGTTACGTACACCCATCCGAGCTGCAACGCGTAGCCCGATGATTAGAGCTTCATATTCTCGCCTCATTGTTTGTCGCCAGAATTCAAAACGCAGGCGTAGTGAATTCCATTCCCTCCGGTTTGTGAGAATGAGGCTCGCTCCCGAGCCATCCACGCATGAGGATCCATCCAGAACAAGATCCATGGGTCATGCAGTTCCGCCCTACTTGGTGCGGGTACCTCATCGTGTCCGCTTCTGACGAGGAAGTCCGCCGAATCCGTCCTTTGATTGCGGCACGGCCTGTAAGATATGTTGTGCTCACCTAGCAATACACTCCACTCGCAGTGGCCCGATGCGCCGTGTTTGGAGATGATCTCGCTTGATTGGTTGGTCTGTGATTACCGCTATTGGATGCGCTTGGAAGTACTGCGTAGCCGCTAGCAGAAACACCAACGCCGAACTAATTTCTCCATGGTGCTATAGTTCATCTCCGTCTTCTTGAGCGCCTTGCTTACAAAGTAGACAGGGTTTGTACTGAATCCCTATCGTTAGTAGTAACTGGCCGACCGCTCCATCGCTGCGGATAGATACATAATTAATTTTTTCCCGGTCGAGGTGCCAGTGTGGGGAGCGCTGCGTTGTTTGTTGTGCAAAGGCTGCTTCTCGCCCGTAGTCCACCGAAAATCTCCCTTTTTGATACACTTCTTGAGTGTTTTGAAGAGAGGTAGAGACTTATCTGCTGACTTAGACAATAACCTGTTAAGACCGGCCAGCTTTCCATTGAGAGATTGGACCTCCTTCAACGGCGCTGTGAAGGAAGTTCAATAAATTTTGTCTTTTTCGGGCATGGTTTTATACCGTCGGGTTCTATTAGGTATCCGAGGAACATGCCTTCGCGGCGCCAAGGTGCATTTTTGGGATTTAGCTTCATATTGATCTCTCGAGAGTTCTGAACGCCTCAATATCGCGACTAGCTCATCTTCGTATGGCTTTTATGACCGGTCATCAACATAGACCTCCGTGTTGCGCCCACCTGTTTTTCAAAGCATTGTCTACTAACCGCGGTAGGTGGCGCCGCATTCTTCAAGCCAAAAGGCATTTTTGTGTAACAAGAGACGCTTGGCTTGTGTGAAAGGCCGTTTTTTCCTCATCCTCCTTTGCCATCAGGATTTGATGGTATCCTTTGTACGCATCGAGGAAACACTTCAATGGGTACCCACACGAGACTCTATTTTCCGTCTATCTCTCGTAATGGATAGCAGTCTTGTGGACACGCTTTGTTAAGATCGGTGAAGTCCGCAACATTCGCCAGCCTACCGCCGCTTTTTGACCATTACCGGGTTAGAAAGCCGGTCGTGGTAGTAGACTTCACGCATAATTCCCGCATCCACCGTTTGTGTACTCTGCCAAAATTGCTTGGCGCCAGCCTGGGCTTTGCCGCTTCTTCTCGGCGTATTGGTGAGTACCCTTGTCGGATTCTCGGCCTATGCTCTCGTGATTGAGCGTGGTACCCCAGTCATGTGTTTTGCTCCCATGCAAAATGTCCAAGTTCTTTTGCAAAAGCGCGCATTACGTTTTGCCGTTGTCCGACAAAGGACCCTCCAATGGATATTTCCTGTTCCGGGTAGTTCGTGAATCGCAACCTTCGATTTAGAACTTTGGTTGCGCTACTGTTCGGGATTGGTGCCGCCGCATGTAATCGTTACATTCTCTATGCGTATGTGGCATTGTAAAGTGTAACAATGCCCCTTCCACCGTTGATGGCACTGCGCGCATAGCGGATATCCCGTGCCTCCCGATAATGCCATTGTATGGCGAGGGAGATTTGATCACCATAAATTCCATCCAAGCCGCCGCAGAGTGTTTTTCGCTTCCGGCGTCGACTAGTAATCGATTTGCCCCATAGGCCATATCTTTTCACCCGAAACCGGCCAACGCCGTTATGCCCGCTTAACCGATCAGCGATTTCAGTCAGCAATGCTGAAGCAGGCTCATACATGATGTTCGCCGATGCTCCACCATCAACATACATGCGATGGATGTCATGACCCCCCCGCACTAATCTCAATGGTGAGTGGCTCAACCACCGTTGTCCGTAGCTAAGGTGGGAAAGAAATTTTGTTTCCTGAAAACTCCGGCCGACCTTCGTCTAGTGACCCGCCGCCATGATTGTATCATGTAGATGGCGTCGGCCTTTTCCTTGGGTGTCTCCTTCTTGTTTCCGCTTTTCTGTCTATCCTTCCCTCCTTAATATTTTTTACCAAATGGTCCAATCTACCTTCTTTAACCAGTTTGTCAATGAGCTGGCGCAGTTGGACACATTCATTAGTGGGTGTGGCCGCTGCGCGGGTAGTCACAGAGCCACTCCCACTCGCCGATCCTCTAGAGTGCGATTTGTGGCGGTCTTGGAAAGTTTGCCTCTGCTTGCAGTATTTCCTTCGGCGCTTTTGTCACCGGGTGTACTTGTCATTGTCGCGCCCACCTTGGTTGCGATAGTTCCTGTTACGTTACTATTCGGTCCGTGGATTGTCCCCGTGTTGTTCCTGTGCCCGTAGTTTGAATAGCTTTTCTTGCTATCCGCAAAGAGCCTCCGACGGGACCGTGCTGCTATGACTTCATCAAAAGATTGGGGAATCTTGTCATTCAATCTTTTGATAAGTTCAGGGTTGCTGATCCCATTCATAAACCCCGAATTTTGAGTATTTCGGGACATGCTTTAACTTGCATACATTCGCCCTGAAGCGCTCCATAAAAGCGCCGTGGATTCTCCTTGGCGCTGTTTGACCCTAGCGAGTTCAATGGGGTTTTTCGCACACTTTTTTCGTTGAGTGAAATTTAGGCGAACGCCTTTCTCAATTCTTCAAAACCATTGATGCTTCTACGTGGAAGCTTGTTGAACCAATTACGCGCGCTTCCCACTAGTGTGGAATTAAACATGTGGCACCACACCGCCAGGCCGCGATAGTTGCGGTGATTCGAAAATTTTTAGGTGATCGCCGTGGTCACCTGTTCGTCATAGGTTTTGACATTAGCGTGCATGCGCTCTTCTTGTTTTCTCGAGAAATCACCGGCGCGCTCTAGTGAACGATCCACCTCGACGACGCCATGGGAAAGACATGTCTTCTCCTCTTGGTCACGGTATTTCTTTCTCGACTTCCGTGTCCGGTCTCGCTATCCTCGTTGTCCGAGGAATTATCGAGGACGAATCTTCCTCCTTTGGCGCATACGGCCGCCCTCGAATTTGTACTTGAGGGACTCTCACTTGGGAGTATCACGCCAAGTCCTGCCCCGGATTTTAGGCTACCAAGTCCGGCGTGGACGTTGTTGTGGCCGTTCATCTTCCTCACTTTCTCCTAATGCCGTGAGTTAGGTGTCTCTTCACCCTCAACTCTCCTCCCAATTGTTGAATACGGGGTCGGCGACTATCCCTCCCGCCGCTTTTCTGTCGCGGTGGAGACGCTCAAACTCGTCCAAAGTTGAGTCGAGCATGCAGACTCCGGCCTCACTTTTTCTTTGCTTCCTCTTCCATGAGAGTGGCTAAGGCTTCAGAGTTCCGAGACAAAACTACTTGGCTCTAGTTCCCGCACGACTTCTAGAACAGGGGTGTCCGTTTCCACCATTATGCCCTTGTTCTTATCGGCTGCCGGGTGCTTTTGTGAAGTTAGTTTCTAGCACCCGATTGAGAGGAGTAAAAGGAGTGCGCAGGGATCTCGCACTGGTGGTGGTTGTAGTGGCCGGGTTGTCCCCGAGCGTTCCACTAGAGGGAAGACCATGTCCCGCCTCGATCCTCGATTTTTAGCGCCGGTTGTCCTTAAGTCTCTGCTTAGGAGTTGATCCATGCGGCGTCTTTTTTCCGTAGGTCCGTTGCGATCACGATTTCCATGCTTCGTTATTCTAGTTCTTGGTTCTTAGTGAATGGTCCCACGGATGGCGCCACTTGTTGATACAAAAGTTGGACGTTCCTTGTTTGGAGCTCCGCTCGCATCAATTGAGAATCGTTGCTTGAGACCTGCGCACTAAGAGACAGAAAACACCGTTAGGCTTACCGTGGATTGTCTCCCACGATTATCCTCCGGCGTGAGAGTAAGTAATCGGTTTAGGGTTTTAGGAGAGTAGGGTTTTTAGATCGTACCTTAAACGAGGGATGTGATTCCTTTATATACGACGGAATCCTTGTTGGTTCCGTGTTCCTCAACCTTCGGCGTATCCCGCTTAAATCGGTTGAGGAATGATTATCTCCAAACATCAGAGATATCCAATATCTATTCCAGAATAGCTTTGGGTTTGGGCCTCGTGAGCCCAAACATTGATCGGCGCGGGTCAAATCCGGCCGGGCTTGTTAGTATTGGACCTGGTCGGTTCAGGATCTAATCTTGACTATACGTCAAAACAATAAACCCTTCCAAATCCGGATATATACATACACAGATATATACATATTGATACCTACAAGTCTACAACTAATATACACACATGTACATACGAAAATGATAATATACAAAATATCAATACCACCCTTTCAAATTCCGGGTCAACCCGGTCCGACCGGGACCGAAAAATGGTTTTTGCAAGACCGAGAACCGAACCGAATGTGCCCGGGCCGGGCCGGGTTCGGGCGGATCAATTCGGGTTGAAAATGGGGATTCTTGAAAGTATATCGCAAATAATCACAAACCCTAAATTCAATACCGAAAGCAATTACCGTTTGTAACACTATTGTTTGTCATGACAGTTGAAAATGGGAGTTCTTGTATATAGCGCAAAGAAACACAAACCCTAAATTCAAAGACTAAATACTTAAAGCATGCAGTGATTACCGTTTGTAGCAGTATTGTTTGTTATGACATTTGATAATGTGAGTTCTTGAAAATTTAACGCAAAGAAGCAGAAACCCAAATACTGAAAGCATGCAGTACATTACCTTTTGTAGCAGTATTGTTTGTTATGACACTTGATAATAGGAGTTCTTGAAAACTTATCGCAAAGAAGCACAAACCCTAAATTCAAAGTCTAAAAATGCAGTAGATTACTGTTTAGATGACGAAAAGCAGTTGATTGTTTCTTATGACAATTGGAGATGTAAAAGCGTTTGTAACACTATTGTTTTTCATGACAGTTGAAAATGGGAGTTCTTGTATATAGCGCAAAGAAACACAAACCCTAAATTCAAAGACTAAATACTTAAAGCATGCAGTGATTACCGTTTGTAGCAGTATTGTTTGTTATGACATTTGATAATGTGAGTTCTTGAAAATTTAACGCAAAGAAGCAGAAACCCAAATACTGAAAGCATGCAGTACATTACCTTTTGTAGCAGTATTGTTTGTTATGACACTTGATAATAGGAGTTCTTGAAAACTTATCGCAAAGAAGCACAAACCCTAAATTCAAAGTCTAAAAATGCAGTAGATTACTGTTTAGATGACGAAAAGCAGTTGATTGTTTCTTATGACAATTGGAGATGTAAAAGGGGATGTGCATGATATTTAAAAATAAAAAAAAATCTCAACTAAAAAATAAAAATAAAAATAATAATAATAAATAATAAATAATAAATAACAAATAATAAATAAAAAATATGCTTATTTACGATTGAGTAGGCCTAGCTTGTTGTGAGGTCCGAACCTTTGACCGGTGGCTTAAAGGTAATGAGACTCTACCAACAACCTTTGACCGGTGGCTTAAAAGCTAAACCCCAACCGTTGGAAGAATCAGCCCTAACCGGAAGTCTACCCAAAACATCCCACGAGTTCTTTTCTTTATCATATTCTGTTAAAATGAACTAAGATATATTCTGTTAAAATGATTGAGAGATCAGATTGTATATTGAGATATATATGTATAAACTTTTGCTATGATATCACATCATGCCACCGCATCAAAGACTAGAACAATGTAACCTAAGTAAACAAATAAACAAAAACACATACAACTGATTATCCTACATATCATTATATAAAGCACTCATCAACATTTTGACGAAGAATACGACTTGCCATTTGCTATGTCATACAACCGCACGTAATCATCCTCCCACAAGCAGTTAATATTAAATCCACAGGCGATGAAAAATCAAGCACATTAATCTTTCTACCCTGTAATAGTTCGATATGTCATTATTCACAATGAAAGTAGTATACTGGATCCAATAGAAAGACGCAGAGTAATTTAGATCATGAAAAATCATAGAATAAAGATGTACCGAGAGGAAATTGCTATAGATTTTGGACAACAAATATTAAAACAAGAAACACAATTCCCTCAAGTAACTTTTTCCCAAAACCAAACATTAAAGGATATACCCAGAAAGTGGTCCTCTTCCTTTCGATTCAACCAACAAAGAAAGAATCCTTTACCGCAACACAAGCCATGCACAAATACCTTTTCCTTCCTCTTCCGTGGTTAATTTATTAGTTAAGGGAGAAGAGAGCCAAAAGATAAATCAAACTATATTTGAAAGTGGTCCATTATGGTTAGCGGTGGATCCGACGATCTAATTAGGGTTATGGTGAAAACAACCCTTAAACACGGATCTGGAAACAACATGAAGGTATTAGGGGGTGGCTCTCAATTCTGGAATAGGGTTTGATTGTACATAGTGAATTTTACGCTGTGTTCTCGAGTCGGATTAAGGAGGAAAAGAAAATGAAATGGAAGTAAAGTGAAAAGGTTTACTCCCACATTGTGTTCTTGAGTTTTACTTAAGGAGGAAAAGAAAATGAAATGGAAGTAAAGTTAGTATGATTTGTGTGATTTTGAAAGTAAAGTGTTTCCTCTCCCAAAAGAGGAAAGGGAAGGAAAGTGTTTACTCCCACTTTACTTCCCTTTTCTTTAATGAAAAAACTCGAGAACACAGCGTTAGAGAAAAAAAATCTAACTTGTAAAATAAGAAACCGTATTTGGCATGATTATAGGAAAATTTTGAATTATCAATTAAAGAGTGTGTGAATGTTAATTACCCTTAATACCCTTATGAATTAATTATATTAATTTAAAAGAAAAATGGTTTACTAAATTATGATTGGTCAATGGGAGTTCTCGCAGTTCTCGCACTTAACAGGGTTCTCAAAATAAAGATACACTATATATATATATATATATATATACTACAAAAAAATTCGCCATTTGGCACTACATTCTCGTGCCAAAAATGCACAGGATGTCGACCCAAAGAAAAAAAGGCACGACATGTCGTGCCTTTTTGGTAGTGCCAATCCTGTTGACCCAAAAAAATTTGGCACGACACCATGCTTTATATTTTGGCACGACAAAAGTTGTGGGGCCCAAATGAAATTCAATCTGAAAATCATCTTTGGCACGACAAACTTTTGCAAAATGGTACGACATTGTCGTATTCATTTTTATTTATTTATTTTTAATCTTTTAAAATAACGAAAAACGTTAATTTAATTACAAAAGGCACGAGCTGTCGTGCCAAATTAATAACATGTGGCACGTATACAAAACACGGCCTTGTGGTGCGAATGGCACGACATGTTTGTAGATATTAGGACTACAATGTCGTCCCTAATTTTCCGGTGGGCAAAAAATATGCAAGAATGCAGTTTTCCAGATTTTTTCCTAAAAATCAACCAAAACAAATACAACTCAGAATCAATCACAATCCACAATACCAAATCGACAATATGATACAATACCAAATTACTAAACGGATCGAATAACATTCCACAATTCTACGATACCATTCAACAAATACGATACAAAGTAAACTACTCTTAAACTATACAAGGCGCAAATTTCCTAAATAACATGTGTCAAACTAGCAAGTCACTAGCTTATAAAGCAAACATATCCAAAAGTTATAAAGTTAACATAAATCCACGATAACATTCGATAAATACAATACTATTCTACAATATTAATAAGTCTAAAATTCACAAACTAACTTCCCGCCTACTCATCAAAGAATTCGTCGCCCGAATCGCCGCCCGACTCATCACCGAACTCGTCGCCCGCCTCATTATTATCCCCACTATTATTATCATCATTATTATTCAAATCATTATTATCAACATGATCATTTTGGCCCAAATGAGGATTATTTTGTGAGTTGTACCGGTTAAGGTATGGTGGCGGCATTGCATAGGTCGAACTAGTACCCGGGAACGTGATAGAGTTGGGAAAGGTGGGGCGATAACAACCGGCATATGCATTATTGGGGTTGAAAGTGGAAGCTTGGAAACCATAAGGGCCGGAGGGGAAAAGGGCCGGGAATGGGTACCGAGGAAAGGGAGGTGGAAATGGATTACTGTAAGTTGTAGTGCTTGAAAAATTCAAGGTAAGATCCAATGTCCCAATGCAGCTTGGCCGCTGCGTACCGTTCCTAGCCGCGCGAATCTTGCTAGCAGCGCGTTTCGGCCTCACCGACGAGCCCGTTTGAGCAGCTTTGGTTTCCTCATCGCCTCGTTATATGCTCCCCGGTAACGTAATCTTGACAACATGCCTACGTGTGAACTGCGAAGCGTTGAGCCACCACCGTGTAACCCCGCCTCGCCTTCCAGCCGGGGTTGTCACTCGAACTATACGCTGCAATATTTCCAAGTCAGCCATACGGATGAGACCGCTCTGACTTGCTCTTGAAGGGCCCTCATCTCATTCTTCGGTAATTTCAAAAAAAAAAGTAAGTTAGGAAAAAAATAATAAATGAGAAGTAACTTAATATAATAACGCATGTTAAGAGATAAACTACTTACGTAAGCCGTCTCGTTCTCTCTCGCCTTAAATGTGCCATCTTTTTTTGAATGGCCCTTCCTCCAAGTTTCAATCAGGTCTTCATTTTGATTGTTATTGTTGACCCTCTATACATACAATATAAAATAAATTGATAACGAGGTAAATATAAACAATGTAAAACCTTAAAAATCACAAAAATTATAACAAGTCTTACATGATGGTTGCGCCCTGAACGAACGATTGTAACCTTGGTGAGTTAAAGTCTTGTTTTTAGATCGATTTTCTGCATTTTTGGCCGATCTTGCCATCCGCTTCCTAACCACCAATCAACAAACATCTCCCATTCCTCTTGGTTCGCCTCCGTGCTTCGTGGCGGATGCCCTTGCCGCCATGCCTCGGATATCAAAGTATTTAGACTTGAGCCTGTGTTTGTATTTTCGGTATAGCGCCCTTCTGTAACCATAGCCCAAGTCCTACCCTTTCCCCAATCGTATAAAGATTCTCCAATCTGAATTGTTCTCATTATTCAACCGGCGCCAGTTGAAATAGGTCCGCAAAAAGTATAACGATTTAAACAAACACACAATTTAAATATAACAAGCATATCTAAACGGTCAATAACAATAAGAACAGAAATAAAATAAACAATAAACATAACCTCAGAGTGCCGGCATTATATGCCTTATAAGAATTAGGAATTTCTTCCCAATCGCAATCAAGGAAGTGGCCTCACTTTGTTCCCCAATAAGACTATTTAACTACGTGCATAAGTGCTCACCGCCAGAAGGTGCCTTGATCATCGGTATCAAAGCCTATAGGAAAAGGTCAGTGTCTGCTATTCTCCTAAAAGCCTTCCTTAATGCCCGATTTGCCGTCTCACCGATGATCATTGAACCTACAAATATAAGTTATTGAGTTGTGAAAATACATGTAAAAATTCAAATTTTATCAATAAAAATTATATAATAATAAAAATAAAATAATAAAATAAAAATCACAATTTGGCCACCCATAGCCCGCAAAGTAAATGAGGGCCGCCTTGGTGGATCACCGCCAAGATCCCCGCCAGGTGATCTAGGCCGCACACACGCCTATCCTAAAAGTACAAGTAAAAGAACACATAATTTCGTGGACCAATTAACACTAATATACACATTCATATAAACATATAGTAACAATTTCATTCAAATTACAATTTAAAAACAATAGTTGTCATAATCAAATTACAATTAAAAAACAATTAATTGTCATAATCAGAATCATCACTAGATAAAACTTCTTCAACAAATAGCGTTCACTTCATCATCATCGACACG
>OU343220.1:172665300-172802269 GCA_910596185.1 Chrysanthemum makinoi
ACTATAAGTCTACGAGCTAACATATGCTAGACCATAATTGGGGTGACCAACACTTTAACATGGAATTTCCAATTCCTAACAATCTCCCCCTAAGGGAGGTCACTCCATGAAATACATTTTGCATCCTAGCATTCTTTCTTTGTCTTTAGTTCTCGGGCAAGTATTAGATTTCAATTCAAGTTCCTAAATCTTTGTGCATTAGTAGCGATTCTTCAAAGTCCGCATAGTTTTGTACTTTTAGTGGAGGTCTTTGAGCCGATCCACATTTTGATGATCTCTGAGCTTTAATTGAGATCATCGACCACGATAATCTCCGGATCACCTTATTTGTGTTGCCATCATGTGAAGTTGTGACTTTGGTGACATGCTCATACTTTACGAATCATGACATCTTTTTCATCGAGTAGCGAAGCTTTCTGGTTCATGATATTTGCGACTATCGAGCGGTTGTGTAGATTAGCACCAATCATGATTTCTTCAAATTAAGTGTGGATCTTTGTGAGCATGCGACTTTGGATTGACTTCTCAATTCGATGCATTACAGCAAGTCAAATGTACAAATAGCGGTTTGCAATAAAAGCACGAGAAATGTCTTTGATCACTTTTGTTGAATTGAGGTTTTACGGCCCACGGTTCCCGTTGATCAATACAAATCTTGTGTCGGAGGTAAAGTTTTGAAGAATCTCCTTGATAGGGTTTCCCGGTAGCTCTAGCGTTCTCTGCCTTTGGAGCGTCTCAAAGGGACAACAACGGGTGAGTGAACCCGACAAATTGAGATTTACTGATTGATAGAAAATGATTTGAAAATAATCGCATATTGCTTAGAAGAAAGAGTTTTGCAATACGACGAAGGTTTTATGAGAAAGATCATTTTTCAATCATAAATACTTTTTATATTTGAAAAGAGTACACATTAGATGTGCTAGATAAAGAAGAGTTTAAGCACATCGACGGTTTTCCAAAAGTATTTTTCAATGAGAGATACTTTTGTGTTTGAAAACATGAGTACACATTAGATGTGCTAGAGAAGAGAAGATTTGCACATCGAGCGGGTTTTCAAAAGTATTCGTCAATTCCATACACGGACCAAGGTTGATTCAAGATTGAATCTCCCCATCGTTTCTATCGATTGTCACATTGATCTTACGAGAAGATCTCACATGTCACCCAACAAGAGCTTGTTTGATGTTGGCTCTAGAAGGATTTCCATCTTCATTGTGAATATTTTTTTTACATATCACTTTCGGATGTTCTCGCAATACCACAAGGATATCGTAGGACTCTTAATATATTCTCACTTTCCACATTATGTGAAACATCAAGTCTTCATTAATTTAGTGTCCTAATGAGATATTGTGGATGATCTCGTTGCTCTAGACCAATAGTGCGCACATTTTAGTTCCTAGGAGACTAGGGAGAGGGTCTCCTTCTTCAATATCAAGTCTCTAAGAAAGTCGATAGATTATGTAGGTTCCTGAGGGAATAAACCCTTTTAAGGAACTTGAGTAGCTTGGGAAGTTAAGCGCTTGATCGTCACTGGAGTCCATGATGTCTTGTCTTTAATACGATTATTACCTTAGTAACCACGGTAACTTATGTGTGTGAAGAAGGAAAACTAGAAGGGGGTTGAATAGTTTTGCCGATTTTAAGTTGATTTCAAAACTTTAGATTCGATATTATGTGAAATCATATGGATGTTGAAGCGTATAGATCTAATGATAATGCAAGCAAATAGATAAAGTTAAGGGATAGAAATGACACAACAAATTTATAGTGGTTCGCTACACAAGGTCACCTTCCTTGCCTACTCCACTCCCAGAGTCACCTACTAGAGTTCAAGCACTATGTCAACAAACTCCTTCACTTGGCGGAGAAGCCTTCACAACGTTGCTTACACTTTTTTGGTACAAAGCTAGATACCGTAGCACGGTGGACCAAACCAACACAACTATTACACAACAAATATATGAATTATCAAATACAAGATCTTATTCTGAGAAATCTTGCGGAGGACAAATCAATCAAGGACCCCTTGCTTGGATGACTTGTAGAATGCTCGTGATCTCGCCTTAGAGAAGGACCTATATGAGGATCACAAATAGAAAGAAAGAAGAACAACTCTCTAGATCAAGTGATCTATATGTTAGAAGAGAATGAGAGTGTATGAGAGATTTAGTAAGAAGAGGGGTGAGTTAGAATGAAGAGATGGCTCTCTATTTATAGGCAAATTTCTCCATTTCCAGGATCCCACGGATCCCTTCCACTTGGATCGGCTAGTGTAATCCTAGGGATCCGTGGTACTCCTCTTGCCCATGGGTTTTTGGTTATGGGTCATGGGTTATGGGTTGGTCCATGGGTTTTCTCTAGATTCAATGTATCTAAGTATACATTGTATCAAGTCTTCTTGGGTATGGGTTTAAGATCCATGGGTTTATGGTTTTTACCCATCCTAATAAACTATTACAACAAATGCTTAATTATTACATTTTGTATTTAAATGGCTATATGTAAATGCTTTACAAAAATAACATGTATCCTTATAATTATACTTAAGATAACATTACATTTGTTATCAACAAAACACAAAGAGATCATAAAATATTAATAAGCGTTTTACGGTTTATTTGTATTAACAATCTCTCCCCTTTTGTTGATGACAAAACATAATGTTATGATGAGTAAAACTTAAGAATAGATGTAAGTTTTGAAAGCCCTAAGTTTTACTTCTTCTCCCCTTTTTTGTGAAACAAAAGTTAACCCATGGAAGAAATAAACAAACTTCTATCCCTTGACGGTAGCTCCCCTTGTTTGGCGTCAAGAAGAAAAATAAAAATCCTACAAAAAGAAAGGTTAGTAACATGCTTATATAATCTTGTGGTTGCAGAGAATCAAGATTGGGAGCCAAGGTATGTAAACAAGGCCTTGTAATAAAACAACAAATTGTAGTGGTATGTATGCCACTTACAAGCATGTAAAAATAAGAACAAGACTTGTTCTTGAAAATGACTAAAAAAAATACTAAAAGTAGAAAAGTAGTAGTAGTGATTCCTTCCATGCTTGCATAAGGTTATGGATGGAGATTTTGATGAGTAATGTTATTGATGCGATCAAGATGAGGTTGAGTATGAAACGCATTTCTTCCCTAACTTCTATTGCAATTTCCCTAGTGGATTGGCAATGTTCACAATGTAAATGATGTGGGTAATGAGTGCGGAAGATTTTCGGGTTGTTTTTATTTGAGTTATGCGGAAGTTATGGTGGAAAAATAGGAAAACGTGGATCAATATCTGGAATGTTTGTAAATGGTGGTGGAAAAGAACCTAGATGTTCTTGTAATGTGATGGGAGCTAATGGTGGTGATGTTTCAAGATCTTGAAATATAGTATTTGGAGATGTGGGGGGTGTTGAAAAGACTAATTCTTTTTCTTTAGGTTGGTTAGATCTTGTTGGAGTCTTAAGGAGTTCCAAAAGAGTTATTTTAGGTGGTGATGAAGTTGGTGTACTTGTTGGTGATGAAGGTGGTGCTATAATGGAAGCATCTTGTGGTGAGTTATTTGTTGAGGATGAACCATTTGAGGTTGGTTTTGATAAACAACAAGATCGGATATACTAATTCGATGCGGATATCCTAGCATTTGATTGTGGTATTTTAGATGGTGGAAGTACAAAGGTTTGGATATCATGATTGTTTGTACTAGATGATTCTCCTAAAGGGTTTTGGATGACATGATGAAGTGTGTTTGTGAGAAGGAGATGGAGTATGCAAGCATTTTGGGAGCTATATATATATATAAAAAAACAAAGCATTGTAATGAATGCTTGACTCAAAATGTGGATTAAAATCTAATGATTAGATATGAATTCAAGGCATGTGATCATGAGAACACAAGCATTAAAGAGCATACTCCCTAAAATGAAACAAATGTGGATTTTTCATCCAAAGTGAGAAAATAGAAGTTGAAAACGACTTACGTTACACGGATCCCGGATCCTTCCCTGAGGATCCGTCCATAAAATTTTGGGATCCGTGGAGTGCGGTGATTCGAGCTGACACAAAATTTTCTTTTTGGAAACATTTTGCCTAGTGTGTGCCTATATGCAAACTATTTGGAGTTTCGGTTATCTCGACCCTTAAAAGAAATAGAAAATAAACTAGAAGTGTAAAAGCATCCTATTGAGATAACCCGAAAACACATATTTAGTACATGAGTACGTAATTTTATGTTATCAATGCTCTAATTCATTGTTGCTTAAATGAATGTACCCGAAAACACATATTAGTTATGTGTCTCCTTTAGCATTCAAAAGACATGAGATGCAATGAAAGCGGGTTTTTACTTTGTATTAATAATGAAAAAGCGATTTGTCCTAGGCGTGAGATATTGCTTTTGTGAAATTGATCTGAGGAAGGTATCATCCTTTTAGAAAACATTGTGAAAGTAGGTTAAAATAAGAAAAACTATAAGTGTAAAAACTCATCTTGGGTTTTGAAAATTCCCGTATTGTTTGTGAGTTGTGTGTGAAATAGAAATCCTAGACTTAGAAAGAAGAAGGCTAGTGTTTACATACCTTGTAGAGTCAATTAAATTATGACGTTTGTTCCATTAGACCAAGACCAAGACGAAGTAGGTTGAATTGTTCCCTTCAACGGTTTGGTGAGGGCGTCGGCTATGTTGTCTTGGATGCTACCTTCAATAGAGATGTTCCCTTTTGAACATTGTCTCTTAGGAAGTGATGACGAATCTCTATATGCTTTGTGCGAGAATGCAATACCTGATTCTTGCTTAGATCGATTGCACCTTTGTTGTCACATAGGATGGCTATGTCGCTTAGATGGATGTCGTAGTCTACTAACGCTTGTTTCATCCATAGTGCTTGTTGGCATGCTTTGCAGGCGGAGAGCCGGTTGTTGATATTGCAAGTGCCGTTTGTTTCTTAGAAAACCATGATGTTAAACAACATCCCATAAAAATACATACCCCACTTGTACTTTTTCTATCAACGTAATCACACATGGTCGAATCTGCATATACAATTGTTTCTACTCCGTGCCCTTAGGATACCATAATCCTAATTGTGTTGTACCCTTAATATATCTAAATATCCTTTTACGGCTTCTAGGTGTGATATTTTTGGGTCTTCTTGAAACCTAGCACATAAGCAAACACTAAACATGATATCCGGCCTACTTGCGTGAGGTAGAAGGCTACCTATCATGCCACGATATTTAGTATTATCTACGGATTCTCCGTCCTCATCTTTTGTGAGTTTGGTGTCGGATGACATTGGAGTCCTAATTGGTTTGACTCTTCTAGACCGAATTTCTTTAACATCTCCTTGATGTATTTAGATTGATTAAAGAAGATACCATCTTCTACTTGTTTTATTTGGAGACCAAGAAAGAAACTAAGTTCTCCCATCATACTCATCTCGAACTTCGTCATGCATGATTTTAGAGAAATCATCACACATGTCTTGACAAGTGGATTCGAATATAATATCATCTACATATATTTGTACTATGATTATATGTGACTCTCTTTTCTTAGTAAAAGTGTGTTGTCAACTAACCCCATGGTGTAGTTGTGTTTAACTAGAAATGACTTGAGTCTATCATACCAAGCTTTTGGAGCTTGTTTAAGACCATAAAGGGCTTTCTTTAATTTATACACATGTTTGGGTTTTTCAAAATCAATGAAGGCCGGAGGTTGAGCTACATATACTTCTTCATTTATGACACCATTTAGAAAAGCGCTTTTGACATCCATTTGATAAAGCTTTAGGTCATTAGCACAAGCATCATAAAGAAGTATTCTTATAGACTCTAATCTAGCCACGGCGGCGTAGGTCTCATCAAAGTCTATTCCCTCTTGTTGGTTATACCCTTGAGAAACGAGTCTAGCCTTGTTCCTAGACACTACTCCGTTTGCATCTAATTTGTTTTATAAACCCATTTGGTTCCTATTATGGTTTGATTACTAGGTGGAGGGACAAGTGTCCAAACATCATTAGAAACAAATTGATTTAGTTCTTCTTGCATAGCCATTACCCAACTTTCATCTTTTATGGCTTCTTGTGTATTCTTAGGTTCTAAGGTTGAAGCGAAACAAAACAAGCTACTTTGGTTTTGAACTTGAGATCTTAATGTTCGTTTGTTTAGTTTTCCTATGACTTTATCTACGGGGTGATCTTTGGACTCTTTAATGTTTACTATTTCATCACTTAGAGGTTCTTCTTCTTCACTTATCTTTTTCTTTATTACTATGGCTTCACTTTCTATAATCTCGTCATCGACAAGAGGTGGAGAGGGTTTGGGTGGACTTTCATCAAATTTTATATTTAATGACTCTTCTACCTTCATTGTTTCTTTGTTTAATATGGCGTAAGCTTTGCTATTTGGCGAATAACCTAAAAAGATACCTTTGGTTGATTTAGGATCAAATTTTGTAAGGTAATCTTTAGTGTTAAGAATAAAACATTTGTTTCCAAAGACTCTAAAATGTGATTGCGTAGGCTTTTGCCTCGAAGTAACTCATATGGAGTTTTTCCTAAGATTGGTCTAATCAATACTCGATTGAGTATATCGTTGAAGTATCAACGGCATTACACCAAAATTTTTGAGGTATGGATTGTTCATTAAGCATGGTTCGACTCATTTCTTGTAGAGTTCTATTCTTTCTTTCTACTTCCCCATTCGATTGTGGAGTCCGTGGAGCGAAGTTGTGAGTAATACCATTAGCGTCACAAAAAGCTCCGAATTGCACTTCATTATCGAATTACCTACCATGATCCGTCCTAATAGACACTATGGGACTTCCTAGTTGTCTTTGGATCTTTTGCTTAATATTTCAAAATAATTAAAGGTTTCCGTTTTGTTCTTTAAAATTTTTGTCCATGTATACCTAGAGTAGTCATCCACTATTACCAAAGTGTAGTAGTTGCCTCCATAACTTTGGATAGCGGATGGACCAAATAAATCCATATTTAGTAATTCTAGACACCTAGTTGTGGACACCATGTTTTTAGCTTTATGACTCGAATGAGCTTGTTTTCCTACATTACAAGCATCACAAAATGATGTTCATATTTTAACTTAGGTAGATCTCTTACTAGATCTTTGGATGATAGCGATTGAAGAAGTCGCATGTTGGCGTGACCAATCTTGATGCCATAAGGTCGAAGTATCATCCATAGAGGTAAGACATAATTTGTCTTTAGGTTCATTACAGATTTTAATGACATAGACTCCATGTTTCCTAATTCCTCTTCCTATGGTTATGCCATATTTAAGTATCTTACTACGGTTTTAGTAAAAGTACATTGCACTTTTATCACATATTTGTCCTATACTTAAGAGATTAAAGTTTAGGTTTTCTACATGACACACATCGTTAATGGTTAGAGATTTGTTAGAAATTGTACTTTTACCGATGATTCTACTTTGCTATTTCCACATTACCTCCATTAATGGATTCATATGTGGAGAATAGATCCCTATTCCTGGTCATGTGCCTTGTGCACCCGCTATCCTTGACCCATTCATCGGGGTCGGTGACCTTTAAGCATACCTAAAACAATAATAAACTCAAAAGTTTGGTCCCCATTTGTTCATGGGTCCATTAGTGTTAAACATTCCATTCATGTTAGACATGTATGGATAAGATGAGTATGCATTCCATGGAGCAAAGTTTTGAAAAGGAAAACCATTTTGCATGTTTGGATTCCATCCCATTTGATGGTTACTTTTCGGGTAAATGCTATTAGGTCTCCTAAATGAATTAGGTTTTGAAAAAGATGGAGCTTTGTTTCTTGCCAAAGTAGGATTATATTTTGGAGGTGGTTGTCTAGTGGTGACATGATTTGGTTTCTTCCTATTAACTATGACAAACTCGGTTCTAGATGAAGAAGCTACATTATTACTAATGTTTTCACAATGAGATCCACGGATCCCTTTTTCTACACTAGCGGTTCCCAGGGGATCCATGGGATCCGCCAAACAGTGGCTAGTTTTCTAGTTCTTTAACAAATTTTGTTTCTTTACTTTCACTAGTTGATGGATCAAGTTGTTGACTACCTAGAACCTTTTGATTGTTACGGTTTTAACAGCTATCTAGTATTGTATCTAAAGTGTTCTTGCTCATTCTAGCAATTTTAGAATCTAAGTGATCCACTAGTGTTTGAAGTTGAACTCAAAGTTCACATTCACCACTTGCTATTTTACCTTTCTCTAAGCGTTTTAGTTTTGCTTTTAATTCTATGACTTCTTTATCTAAGCGTTTATTTTGACTCTTTAAAAGCTTGTTTTTGTTAACTAGTTTAAGCTAATATTGCATAGTTTATCATATTCATTATGCAATGAGTCATCATCAAGTGATGAGCTACTATAGTATTCAGGACATACCTCGTCATTTGCCATAAGACAAATTTCTTCATCCTCCTCGTTGCTCATTCCCCACGTGCAGCTCACGAATGCCTTTTGATCATCCCGTTTGGGACACTTACTAATAAAGTGGTTTTGGTCCCCACACTTAAAGAAATCACGATCATCCTTTGGCTTCTCGTCCTCTTTGCTTTTCCGAAAGCCTTTCTTATCATCATACGGTTGTTTGACATATCTACCATTTCTTCTAAAGAACTTTTTAAAGTCCCTTACCGCCATAGCGTACTCTTCATCGTCACTACTCGAAGATGAGTTCTCCTCATCGCTCGAGGCCTTTTTGGCTTTAAGGGAAAGAGATTTGTGTTTCTACCTTTGAGACTTGAATCTTTAGCAAGGACAAGCTCGTAGACTTTTAGGTTGCCTATGAGTTCATCGATGGTGAGGATTGCCAAATCTTTTGACTCTTGATTGCGTCACCTTGGATCTCCACTTCGATGGAAGTGCCCTTAGATATCTCCTAACATGGTTACGGCTAGAAAAGATTCATCAAGTGCTTGTAAAGATGTAATAATAGTATTAAAATTAGCAAATGAATGATCTATAGTTTCCTCATCCGATATTGAAAATTGTTCATATTGTTGAACAAATAAATCAATTTTATTATTTTTAACTTGTTGGTTGCCTTGATGAGTTACAACAAAAGAATTCCAAATTTCTTTAGAGGTTTTAAGCATAGAAATTCTTTCGAATTCCTTTTTTGGTAAAGCATTATATAAAACCATTTTGCTTCACTATTTTTAGAAAGCTTTTTCTTCATTTCATCATTTAGTTTATCATGAGGTATGTAGACTAAATTTCCTTTATCATCATTTGAGGTAGCCTCAAAATCACCTTCAACAATAATGTACCAAAGATCAATATCTTTAGACTTCACATATGTTTTGAATCTATTTTTCCAATATATAAATCCATTAGTTTCAAGTAGTGGTGGTGGTTGCATAGATTGCCCTTCCTTATAATTTTAGAACCCATGAGTCGAAAAGTTTTAAAAATACAATTTTATTTTAAAACTTTTATAAACTTAGCTCTTGATGCCAATTGTGGAAAACTAGAAGGGGGGGTTGAATAGTTTTGCCGATTTTAAGTTGATTTCAAAAAATTAGATTCGATATTATGTGAAATCGTATGGATGTTGAAGCATTATAGATCTAATGATAATGCAAGAAAATAGATAAAGTTAAGGGATAGAAATGACACAACCGATTTATAGTGGTTCGGCTACAAGTTCACCTTCCTTGCCCTACTCCACTCCCCGAGTCACCTACTCGAGTTCAAGCACAATGTCAACAAACTCCTTCACTTGGGAGAAGCCTTCTAGCGTTGCTTACACTTTTTTCGTACAAAGCTAGATACGAGTCCGTATACGGTGGACCAAACCAACACAACTATTACACAACAAATATGTGAAATAATCAAATACAAGATCTTAAGCTATAGAAATCTTGCGGGTGACAAATCAATCAAGGACCCCTTGCTTGGATGACTTGTAGAATGCTCGTGATCTCGCCTTAGAAAGGACCTATATGAGGATCACAAATAGAAAGAAAGAAGAACAACTCTCTAGATCAAGTGATCTATATGTTAGAAGAGAATGAGAGTGTATGAGAGATTTAGTAAGAAGAGGGGTGAGTTAGAATGAAGAAATGGCTCTCTATTTATAGGCAAATTGCTCCTCTGTTCCACGGATCCCTTCCACTTGGGATCCGTGAGTGTAGGGATCCGTGGTGCGCTCCTCTCTCTTGCCCATGGGTTTTTGGTTATGGGTGGGTCATATGGGTTGGTCCATGGGTTTTCTCTAGATTCAATGTATCTAAGTATACATTGTATCAAGTCTTCTTTGGTATGGGTTAAGATCCATGGTTTATGGTTTTTACCCATCCTAATAAATTATTACAACAAAGGCTTTAATTATTACATTTTTGTATTTAAATGGCTATATGTAAATGCTTTACAAAAATAACATGTATCCTTATAATTATACTTAAGATAACATTACATTTTTTATCAACAAAACACAAAGAGATCGCAAAATATTAATAAACGTTTTTACGGTTTATTTGTATTAACATTATGTATTGAACCCGGTTTCTAGCCAAAGGTTGAATTGTTGGAGGGCTATTTATTTTCACCCTTTTCACATTCATTTCTTGTTCATTATTCAACCCCTTCAGTGCTTACCAAGACTTCATTACTAGAACCTTGTTTGGTTTATTCCAGTACTAGCTCTGTCTCAGTCCGCACTCTTCCCATTTCTCACTTTTCTCCTTTTTTCATCATACCTAAGGACTCTACACTATCTAGTGGATTGTCCCTGGTAGATCCCTCGATTCACAGCAGTGGGAACTAATACCTAACCTCACCATCCTTATAACTCCATACATAAAGTAAAATGGTTGGTCTTTTGATACAGATTCTTTCCTTCGAAACCAATTGAAAAATCATTTGGAAAATCAATCAGGGTACTTGTGATATAAAATCAAAGCATTTTGTACCTTAATTGTTTTGATCATTTAGAAATGCTCCCCCTCAACATGTGCATATGATTTTGAAATTGTTTAGCACATGGAGGCAAGAGTTCTTTGAAATAATTTCTTGATCACAATTTCTATGGAAAAAGCCATTTGATTTTCTTTGGTAAATTCTCCCCCTCACTATGTCCATAGGATATTTGAAACCATTTTATCACATAGAGGAAAGAGTTCGTTTGAAGCACATCCATGAACACAAAAGCCATTAAGAGACCTTTAGAAAATCAATCAAGGTACTTTATGTTGAAACATATAAATCTTTGTACCTTGAAAGTTTATTTTCTTTTGAAATGCTCCCCCTCAATATGTGCTTCGAGATTCGAAAGCGTTTAGCACATATGGGAGAGCTGTGCACAATTTTAATCACATAATCACCTTTTATCAAATTTCATATTAAATCAAAAATTCTCCCCCGATCAAAAATATCAAACCCTTTGAGATTTTTGGATCCCAAGTAATAGGTTTTAGAAAACATGGGAGAATATGGCACTGTTTAAATACTCATCTTGTTTTTGGATAACTGATCCTCCTCAACATGTGCATTGAATATTTGAAATCGTTTGGCACATGGAGGCAGGAGTGCCTTTGAAGGACTAAAACCAATTCCATTTAACAGATTTGAGATTTAAATCACGATATCTCCCCTGATCAAAAATTTCAAACCATTTGAGATTTGTGATCCCAAAAGATTTAAATCATTTAGAAAAATTTTGGGAAAGGCGGCAAGATTTGATTTTGAAAAATATGTGAGATAAGGCAATTTAGACATTAAATATTGAGTGTGCATGATAGTTTTAAGAGATCTTTAAGTAAAATAAAACAATTTCACAATCAAACAAGAACAGAAAAAATTTCATTTTGAAAGACCTTGATTCAAAAGAAAAATCATACCATGACATAACATTAAATCTTTAGATCACCACTTATTATTGTACAAAACGGACTTTTATGAAAAAATATCGTTTTAATTTTTTTTTATTTTAAATCACTCTCCCCCTCAATCGATGACAGTAGTCGTTGATCGAGTGATTTAAGTTTTGATAAAATGAAGTCCAGTGATTTTCAAACTTAAGTCCAATTAATTTTCAAAACAATATTTTTCCATTTTCAAAACAATTGAATCAAAAAAAAAATTTCAAAATTGTTTTAAAAAATGGTAACCTGCACAAAGATACGTTAGGTGGTTGAGCCGCTTTTGTTGTTGTTGCTGTAAGGCTTGGAAGAGAAACCGTCTGCTGATGCAGTGAGACTTCTTACGTTGCATTTTTTATGCTAACTGAGGTCCAATTAAGCTCCGTTTCTTCATTTGATGATGAAGAAAACCATCTGTTGATCAGGTGAGACCTCTTACGTTGCATTTCATGCCAACTCTCCATAGAAGTCAAATTAATCTCCGTTTCTTCATTTGTCAACCCAAGATATAGTTACCCTTTCCTTTTGGCATCCAATCATCTTCATTTGTGGTATCCGGATCGGGAACATTCTTATATCCATGATATTTGCATACGTTAGTGAACATACATACAGATATATGGTGGTCGACATCACCCAAACAGCAATCGACTAATAAAAGTCAATCCAACATATCAAACAGTTCATATAAGGCATGGGAATAATGTGTTCATCAAACTATAATCATCTAATCCTAACAATCATATCCTAGGCACCTAGTCCTTCAACGTAGGTTAACATCATTTTTCAGTTAAGCATTTAGGATAATTAGATAAGCTCGTATAGATGATATAAATTTAGACGGAAAAACATTTGTGTAGGAACAACAGTCTTTTTGACGACATGCTTTCCTTGTTTTAGTTTTTAGGATAAGTGCACGTAATATTTGAAAAATTGGTTTAGTATGACACTTTCCTTCTTTGAAGAAAGCGGGTTGCTATCTAAAATAATAGCAAACCATGGTTTAAGCTTCAGGTTCTGATGCTGAAATAAGCGCAGAGCCATATTTGAGACATGTTTAGAAAGAAATATTTACACCTCACTTTCGAACTTCATCTAAAGTCCCGTGCCATTATTGATTGACATTTCTAAGACCGTAGATGTTATCGATACGGAGGACATGTCTTGAGAAAACATATTTTTTATTATTTTTAATTTTCGATTTTTATGGGCTTTTGTTGATTTTATATTTTTCTATATTTTGTTGGTTGGTTTTATATTTTTGTATTTTTTTTTGAAAATTATTTACAATAGAGAAATAGTTTAAGAAGATGATGATCACGAGTACGAGATAAGGAAATTGTTCACACTTTGTAGAAGAAGATCAATCTCTTAAACTTTCACCACCAAAGCAGGGCTCTTGAATGTCATAAAGAAATTGAGCCTTCAAAAGTGAATCTTTGGTAGCTTCCTCAAACCGACAATCCGTAAAGACAATTTCCCCAAGAAGAAGAAGTAAAGCAAGCATCTAATTGTAAAGCTCAAGAACCGAAGCAGACGATAACACCGGAAGTAACAAGATAACCGAATCATTTAGTGGTTATCAAACCCGAAATAAATGATTAAGCCCGATCACATGAACTTGTTGTGCGTCCACGATGTACACATAACTCTTTGAGTTGGAGCAATTGTCAATTCAGGAGAACAATATATCAACACCTTCATTTCACCAAATGCATTCGAGTTATCTAACATATAACCAATCAGCCCATAGCGTACACATGTAACCAACAAAGAGAAGACAATGACATCATAATAAGCGGTTGAATCACTCTTCTCTGCTGCGGATGTCAACTCGGAATAAGCTGAATAAGCTCGATCATGTGAATATGTTGTGCGACCGGATGTACACATATCTCTCCCTTGATGGTTTCGATCTCATCGGAATCATCATTATATTGTGTACATGAAGCATTAACTGGAAGCACTTTATCATAAATCATATAGAAGATGTTGATAAGCAATATCATCTCACGCTCCACATATTCTTCTCATATTTCTTCCTACTGAAATATGAGATAACACATACCAAAAGTATCCGGAGACCACTTCCCCCAAATGGTTGGAATAATGCATCCTTCCCCCAAATAGTTGGAATAATATATCCTTCCCTAAATAGTTGGAATAACACACCAAAGGCTACGAGTTAAACACTAAGTTTCTCTTGGTTATGACATTAGTCTTTCGAGATTACTTCAATCGGGTAGAAGTGTTAAGTTCATCATGTGTACTCATTGTGCTTTTAGATATATGTCTCCTTCCCCTTCTTTGGTTTTGATACCTCGGAATCAACAACATATATACATACCAAATATTCTTGAAATAGAAGAACAAAAATTAGCTCAAATGAGCTCGTGAGAATCAAGCACTCGAAACTCTCTCGACTATCTTTATCAACCCATATGTAGAAAATTTGAAGTGACCACTGAAGAAGCAAACCCGATATACCAAACTTGAAACTAAAGTAGAAATCCCCGCATTTGTATCTTAATCTTGCACTAATGTTGGAAGAACGGTGTCAAGAGTTTATGCTCCAAGCAAATCTCTTAAGTACTCACTACTCAAACAAAGTATGAGACACTAACACATCTTGCGATTATCCACAACATCATGTGCGTGTGTCACTGAGTAAAACAACGTAACTCCTAGTAGTGATAGTTAACCAGATCCTCAACCATCCACCCCGACTGCTGGTAACTAGACAAACCAAGTCTTCAACTCAAATTCTTAAGCCCGAGCAAGTTATCAAATAAGAACACGCCTTTATGAAAGTCAACTTCAATCTCAAATAAGTGATAAATGATTAACTCTGAAGTAATCAACTTGTGTCAAATGCCCAACAAGTGAATAAACATACAATCGGATGTACATTGACCCAAAGAATGAACCGGAACAAATGATTCCTCAACATCAATGCATTCTTCCTAAAGGTATACATGTAGAGACTAATCTAGAAGATTCACCAATAATGTCTTCAAGCATATGAGGTAGTCATTTTCCTTAATGGTCATGTGGTTGATTTATAGCGTGCACAATGAGAGGAACAATAATCCGTGAAGATTTGGCAAAGGAATACCAAAGAGCGGATCATTATTCATGAGTGCAACAGCAATATTATGATAGTCATTATCAATGCCTTGAGGAATAACTGGATATTGGGCTTCTTGAGTAGTCTGAGTTGTACTTCTTGGATGATCAACATTCGCTAGCGGTTGGAAATACTTATCAAACATATCTTGAAACAATGAATCTCATTTATCCTTAGTGAGTGAAACATTAGGCGTTGGAGGAGAGTCATCAAACATTAAGTCGTATGACCATTATTCAAACATCAATCATCATGTCGTATATTCACTCTTCTCCCCCTCAAAAATTGCATCCGAAGTTGCCATTTTTGATTTAACAAGTGAATAAGAATATACACCAATGAACGTAGATCCAGTTGATGACTGAATGAGCATGGGAGAAACATGATGTATGTTGATGAAGAATGTCGATGAGAATGGTCATAAATATGAAGATTTCTTCTTAGAAGATAAGCGCGTTTAACTTTTCTTTGAGGCAGGGGCCGAAGTGTTATCTGCGACGCATATAATGATGAAGTCGAGGCTTGAGCCGATGTGAGCAGACGTCATGGCGAATGAATATCAAGATTGCATTACTTGAACTCGTGAGTTATGAGATATCAATCCATTTGTAATCCATACTTTAAGCCAGTCCATGTAGTGAAGGATTGAAGTATCTGCAACTGAGTAAGGACTACCTGTACTAATATTACAAACTTGATTGCATATATTTTGGTTAGTGACATTAGTATCCAAACCCTTTGGGGTTTCACATCAACCTTTATTTTGTCATGGCAAACAGCTTTTCGTAGGTATCCACCTAAGTCAAATCCTTAAACCTTCTACCGGATGGTATCCACTTATGGCAAGGTCTAGGATTGTTAGACTTCTTATGCATAGTGGAAGACTTATCCTTATTCCTAGTTTCCAAAGATTTAGCAGTTGGTATCCATCCATCTAGAAGATTTTGGTTTGTTTTGCTTTGTATGAGCGGTAGATGACTTAGTGAAAATCCCAGAGACTTAACGGGTTGAACCTTTGTATGAGCATTTACTTTCATTAGGGATTTCAAACAGTAATTATCATGATTTGCCTTAAAGATGCATTTCAGGCAATTTGAGCAAACAGCTTGTTTGGATTGATCTAGAGTTCTTAAAGTGATCTGCTATGGGAATAGCTTTATTCGAAACGCAACTACTCTTAGATACAAGCCAATCCCTAGTCTTTAGTTAAGAGTTCCTAGGTAATGGTATAAAACTACTAGTAGTGCCTTGAAATCTCGTAGAATTCATCACCCTAGGCCTAGCACCTAAAATTCCATCTTTTTGAATTTGTGCCTTTTTCCAAGCTTCTTCTAGATCATAGTTCTTGAACAATTCATTCATATCATGTGAATTCTTAGGCAAATAAGGTGAAGTGACTGGTTTTGACAAAAGTTGTTTCACATCAACTTGGGAGCAAATGTTTTTGAAAATTTTGTTCTTTCGGATATAAACGGTAATTTGCCCTAACAAGACCGGTTTCTAATGGGATGAGAAACTGGTTTCCCCAAGGTTGATGGTTTTGTAAAATTAGTGTTCACACTTTTCCCTACAGTTTTCCTAAGCTCGTTCTTTAAAGCAACTATCGCAAAACTCTTATCCTGAAGTTGAGCTTTGAGTTCATCAATTTTTGCTATCAAAGATTTTGTTTGTTCTACGGGCTTAGTTCTAGCTTCATTGAAAGAGTCACTTAGTTCTATGTGATGCTTTCTCAAAGACTCATTTTCCTTTAGTAATTTGGCCTCACAAACCGCTAATTCATCATTTCTCATTTGAATATTATCAATAACATTAACATCAGAAATACTTGTAACCAAATTATATTTCACATGCATATCAGAAATATCTTTCTTCAAATTGTTAATTGTCGAGTTTTTGGCATGAAGCTGAGCTTTTAAACAGTTTATTTCAAAAAATTCACGAAATTCAGGTAATTCCGAATTTTTACATGGTTTCATAGATTGAAAACACTCCTCCTTTATTTGTATTCCAATTTCAAGTGAAATGCAATGTTTTTCAAGTTTTGAGAATTTGTTTGAAAGTTCATCAAAAGCCTTTTTATCAACCATATTAGCTGTTTTGAAATTATTAGTCTCAGCCTCAACCAATGAACATTTATCAGAATCATGTTCAGCATTAAGATCAGTTTGTTTAGGTACATTAGTAGATGCACTATGTTGAACAGTTAAGGGTACCTCATTACATGACACCAGTTCAATTGTCGGTCTGATATCTGCATCCACATCATGTGTAACAAGAATCAACTGGACCCACGTTTGTGTCAAGCTTATCTATCTCTCGAGCCTCGTATTGGTGTCAAGTGATCCAAATCAGTGCTTTACCCGGCTCAACACTACAATCTTTTGATTGTTGACATTCATTCCCATTTATGATTTGACATCTACTTCTTGTGTGTTAGAGTAAGCGAAGATTTGGTTACATCATTAATTGTTGTCTCGACATGCATTCACAACACCCGACCTCTCGGAGATACATTCCACGACTCATCACAACTATCTCTCAATTGCACGACACTCATTCACGTTTTCATCCTTTTGTGCGGCCTCAATGTACTTTTCCACATTATCCATGAGTTGGATAAATTTCTCAATGAATTCACAGATTTCCATTCCATTATGTTTTGAAGGAAATTCAGTCAAGTGTTGATTATGTCTATTGAATATTCCCCACGATGAATGGTGAAATTGTTTGTAGATTACTTGAAGAGCTGCACAGGAACCATACTTTTGAACCTTTTCATTGGTAAGTTGCAGCTTTAAATGTTCTAAGTTCAACAGCAAGGTTCTAGTTAATGTAGATAAGTCCTGATGGAAGAGGGCACTACATGTTCGATCCATAGTTGTGGATAAAAGCTTGTATGAGGTGAGTGAAGTAGGTGATAGGGCACAATCTTTGCATTCCATTTGTATGGCATTCAATGGCATTAGCGGGTGCAATTCTTTCTCATTGTACTTTCGAACATGAAGAACATCGTCATTGATTAATTCAATCATCTTTAATCGCTAAGTGTAGCATACATTATCATTGTTGTCCACACATCATACAAATTTAAGTATACGAAATTCCTGGAATTGAGTAGTGTAAGACATGATGTTGTAGTATACCGGATTTTACAAGTCTATGATTTAAACCGAAATAGATTCTTTGGCGGATTTTACAAAATCAAGAAGAAACCGTGATATAGTGACCAATACAATGTGTTAAGATAACTGATGGATCAACACAATGATAGAAAATTGTGTGTTAGGTCTTATGATTGTTTGTAGGATTAGGAGAGATGTTGTTTGGTTGAGATTTGGATTGGTTGATGCATGATTTTACGGAGAAATTTAGGTCTAAAACTTAAAAACCTCAATAACCTTACGGATGGATTTAGGCCTTGAGTTGACCAATGAACTTTACTTATTTTGGCACCATTCTCCTAGTTCTCCGGATCGTTTGATGGGTAGAACGCTAAAAACGGAGTTACGGTTCAAAAGTTATAGCCGTTTGAAGTTTACTTATTTCGGCATGCCATTCTCCTACTTCCCGCGACCACCTTTCGAGTCTTACAGAAAAATTGGTGACCCTAAAAACATTAAGATACCGTGCATGATTGGATACTTATATAGGGATCACACTTGCATTGACTATAAGACACCCATGAACATAATGTCTAGGCTCTACTACAATTGGATCATGAGCAAGAAGTTATGACCTATGGGGGACCCCTTTCACCCTAGGAAAGTAAGTAACTATGTTGGGAGGGTCAAAGGATTGCATGTCTTCGTAGGTAACTTCACATATAGGTGTGATTACATGATCTTGGAAAATGTTAAGGGCATCATTGATGGGTTTTTAGGAGATGTGATACTTGGGAGACCATTTATTGAGGAATCTAAGATGGGTTATGATCAAGAGGAAGGAATAGCCAAGTTCTCAAACGGGACCGAATGTGTTAAGTATAGAATGCCCTACAAAAATAAGAAGTTTGAGGGTATTGACGATCTAGATGTAGACAACATTCCAGCCTTTGAAGTAGATTGGGAGAACAAGGTTTACTACACCTCTTTTCTAGAGTTAGGCCCTGAGTATATTCGTGATGAGAGAAGAGTTAAGGAAATCGAATGGGCTTATAAAATAAAGGAACGTAGGGGTACGAATTTGATTCTAGGTACAAGACTCATAAATAAAGAAAAGCGCTTCGTGTGAGGCAACCCATGCTTAATTTTTTGCTTGTTTGTGTGTCATCTATCTTTTCATTGATTGTTTATTCTCATGTTTGAATTTGTGAAAATGCTTTATTTTGTCTTTAACCTCGTCTTAATTACATATAAAGGTATTTTACAAAAAGGATAAGTGTAGGGAAGATTACACACGTTTTTAAAAGAACGTGAACAGGAGAGTTACAATTCTTGAAAAGATATATATGTATGTTTGTTAGAGTCAAATGCTTGTATCGAGTCATAATGGATGTTTTCGTGGACTTTTTCAAGATTCTAAAGATGTAATTTTTCCGAAAAGCACTTGAGAACCAGTTTCTGTTAGGATAACCTGACGGCATCAAGATTACAACCTGATGGCGTCAGGAGGAGCAGAAACATCTTATCTTATTTTCTCTCGTTTTCTGTGCTACTTATAAATTTTTGGAATTTCTCAGGTCTTAATTTTCCAGAAAACCTGTAAACATCAATTCCAAAAGCATTATATCCTAGTATAGTTTAGTCATATATAGTTTTACCACAGATTTTATGTGAAGGTTTTGTCTATTTTCTTAAGTGTGCAGGTTTTATTTATCAAGAAGAAGAAACATAAGATTGGATGGAGTTTTTCACGCATACATTCTTCTTGAAGAAGAATTTAACCACTACTTCACACGGATCCTACCGAGCTAATCAGGGGAGTATTAGTTTCTTTCGCTTTTAATTACCTTCCATTATCATAACTTTGATACTTTCGGGGAACATTGGGGACAATGTTCTGTTTAAGTGTAGGGAAGGAGAATAAAATGGGAACTTTGAAACTATACTTACCCTTGATTATTTTTCTTGTCCAATTTCATTTGTGTAATAAACCATGAGAAATATCGGTTAGGGTAATTTTGGAACCAAATTTAAAATTTTCATGACATATAGGAGCGGGCCATTAGTCTTAATAAAGCGTCTCATGGATAGGAAGTTATATGACTAGCACAAAACCCTTTACCACTCAAATTCCACCCCCAAAATGTAGGGTTTTCCCCTAGATTTGTAGGAATTAAAGCATTCATCTTTAATGCTTCGAGAGTGTACCGGTAGTATAATAGGTTCTAGAACTTGTTTTGTGATGCATCCCGAGATCGCTAGTGAGACTACACTTGTGTAGTTAGGAATAACTAAATGATAAGAGGCATTAGGATAACCCTTGTTTGATACCCGTATTATAATTACTTCTTCCACATCGGTTTAGTAATTCCCCCACAACCTTGCGATGTACTCATCTTTAGCACACGATACCCCTAGTTAACCCCTCAGCGCCTATCCTTTTCGCGGTTCTCGTGATGTTTCGGTTTTTCGGAATATCAATTAAGAGCATTGTTTACAATCCACCCCCAAATGTACACCCAAATCGCCTTAGCCTACCTTGTATGCACTCACTTTTAGTGCATTATTGTTATCATACAAAAACCTTAGTTCAATTATCTAGTTACTTGCATAAGTTGCTAAGTCGAGTCATATCCTTTGTACACAGTTTTGGGACGATTGGGACTCATGGGAAAAGTTAAATTTTATGAAGTGACGGGAAAGAACGTTAAATTCAAATTCCCTTTATTTACGTAATAATGTACTCCAAGTGTTTTGATCTTTTCAATTCGGGTCAAATTAGTGTTAGAGTAATAAAAACTCAAGTGTAGGGATGTGCCTATAATTCCCTTATATTTTGATGTTATCCTAGAGGATGGTAGAGTAAAAGTGTATGAAAAAAAAATCGAAAAAAGTGTTGAAAAAAAGAGAAAAAATGAAAAAAAAAAATAAAAAACATACGGGCTACCATCCTACATCTATCTTTAAATTTATGTTTGTTTGTTTCAAGTTATCTAGAGTTTAGAGTGTTGAGTCTTGGCTTAGCAACACCATTCTTCTCATGCTTGTAACATAAAGATTTTTGACTTGCCACCACTAAATTGCCTATCCAACCAAACCCTTTATTTCTCTACCATAAGCGTAACGTTACAACCCTTTAAAAGACCTCTTATATAGTTTCTCCTAGGTGCTTACGCCAAAGCAATGGAGGTTTGATCTAGTCTCAAGCCTATGGTAATCTGTATACTAGGACCGGTTAATGAGTGTTTATCTTACATTTCCAATTTGATATATTTCATATACACCCGAGAGATGAGAGTATCCAGACACCACTTGTGAGGTGCTAGTATGCAATTTCCATGCTTGTTATGACTTTTGCGGGCTTATATTTGTTGTGAATTGTTCTAAACCAATGCTTCATGCCCCCTAACTTATAAATTAATTGGCCAAAAGCACATTTGCTTGAGGACAAGCAAATACCAAGTGTAGGGATATTTGATAAGGATTTAAAAGGTACACTTTTGAGGGGTCATTTAAGCGCTTAATCGACCACTTTTATATCCGTTACTGCTTAATTTCATTCCTTTTCACTTTTTAGGTCTCTTCAAGGAAAAATGCTGGAATGACACTTATTTGGACGAAAAGGCGTGAATATGTGAAGAAAATGGCTAAAGTCAAGATCAAGACACTCAAGCTGCTAGAAATGCACCCGACGTCGTCATAGATAAAGGGCAACGTCGTCCCTCTAATTGCGATGGCTCAGGAGTGAAATTGCTATTTTGTACCTGACGGCGTCAGGCTTTAAAGAGTAGGGCGTCACAACTCAGATGGACTAGATCCAGATTCAGACGGCATCAGAAGCTGAAGCCAACGGCGTTACAACCACAACGTGACGCCATCACAAAGTTGACTTGGTCAAGACGAAACCCTAATGGCGGCGATCCGACGGCGTCACAATTAAAGAGTGACGTCGTCGCAGTTGTAACTCTATATATAGAATTCGAATTTTTAGACTTTTAGAGAGGTAGAATTGTGGAGTAAAACCCTAAAACGATTTTCGTTTGTCTTGGGCAGTATCTTAGGGTTCTCATACCCTATTTTACATCAAGATAAGTAATCCACTTCATTGATTTCATTATGTCTTCGATTGTATGTGTGTATGCTTGCATGTTTACCATGTCCAGCTAATTTACTTGTGTGTTTGCCATGATCTATGAAACCTAGTTATTGAATATTGATTGGTTGTCTCTTTTCTTGATTGTAATTGGCTTAGGATTGCAAAAGGCCATCGTTGTGTTTTTAATGCCCTTGAGTAATCTTTGTGAACATTAGTTTATAATCGCCTATAGTTATTGTAGGCTAAAAATCCAAAGATAGCCTTATAGTTAGTTTTTGAATCCTAGAGATTTTGTAGGCAATAACGTTAAGGTATCCTCAAAGAGTTAGGGAAAAAATCATACCCTAAGACCTTTGAAGACACAATGCGTTAAGAATAAGGACGTGACAATTCAACCATCAATAAAAGATAACTAGGGAGTAATAGCATCTAGGTAGACACATTTTTAATCATCATATGAGCACACATCAATTAGACATAGACTAACCCTTAGTTTAGTTAATTTGATAATTAGAATAGTAGTGTAATCAGTAGAAATACCACCCCCTAAATCCAATACCTCGAGATTCGTACCTTTCAATTTTCTAAAAAAATATAAAAAAGATAAAAAAATAATCTTCCCCAACCCCAACCTTAGCGTAGTAATTTCTCACTAGAATTCCTATTCCCCTAGAGAACGATATCAATCCCGAGGCCTACCCTAATACTACACTAGAACGATTAGGTTCACTGCCTAGGTGGTTGAAAAACTTGCTCAAAGAAAAGAAAGTTTCCTTTGACCCCGAACGCGCGTTGTACGCGTATCGATGTGAGAGTGGAGTGAAGCCGTAACTTCTTCAAAATGAGCATACTATGATATATCTTCAATAAACTCTCTAAATCCGCGTCTCTTTAGCTCCAATGCTCGTAATTTCCTAAAAGTGAAATATAATGGAAAACAAGCGTAAATCCATATAAATGATATAAATTACAAGCATTATCGGGGGAAATTGACACTTAATATTCAGGATAATTTGATGTTATCACACGGACGTTAAGCACCTTTCACTAATGCTATTGTCTTGACCCTTTTTTGGCATCCTTCGCTAATGCCTTTGACACAACACTTTTAATGAGGAAGAAAGAACTATCAACAAGAGAACCTCAGTAGTCTTGATGAAGACGAAGCATGGCAACTTATGGACTTGAGCTTGCTCGACTTCAAGAGGTGGTGATCTCGCCTTTAAGAGGAACCTAGAGAATCACACAAAAACAAACACAAAATACATAGAGAGATCCTTTGGATCCGAGGTTAGACGGTTTACAATACTAGGAGAAAGTATGTGTGGAAGTGGCTCCTTACAATGTAGAAATGGCTCACTATTTATAGAAGAAAATATGCTACTGTTCCACGGATCCCTTACTTGAGGGATCCGTCCAGTGTAAACTAGGGCTTTGCTCATGGGTTTTGGGTCATGGGTCATTGGTTATGGGTCATGGGTCCTAGAATTTGGACCATGGGTATCCAAGTAGATACAATGTATCTAGTAGATGCAATGCATCTAGTCCATGGGTCATGGGTTAGCTCTATGGGTCATGGATAATACCCATTTTGACTTATGCATGATGTCATGCAATGGGTTATGGGTTATGCTCCATGGGTATGGGTTATGGACTTTGGATTTTACCCAACTACATTCAATGTATTTAGTCAATTGGTCAAATACTTAAACTTCTACCCATTATATTACCCATTATAATACATACTAAGTATGTATATATCTACCCAATATGTAAACACTAGTTGTTGTACATATGTATTACTAAATCATGAAAGCACTATTACTTGTTTAGTGTTTTATGTGAAAACGTAAGTGTGTTAGTAAACTATTGGCTCAAACCATTTACGTATTTTATTTGTTTCGTTAAAATGATTTTAAGTTTGTTATCGACAAAACATTAGAAGATCGTAAAATATAAATAAACATTTTTACGGCTTATTTGTATTTACATACTGTACATTAACCTCCCCTTAAATGTAGCTACGGATTCACCATACCAATGTTAACCACCAAGAAATTGAACCTGGGTCCTTCAAACGCTTTGTGTGAATCTTTTCCACCCTTATAAGACCCTTCTTATAACAATCCCTTATAAAGTGATGCCTAATTTCTATGTGTTTGGTCTTAGAATGATAAACTAGATTCTTAACAATACATATTGTGCTTTCATTATCAATGTTGATTGAGGTGTTCATATAGTTCAACCCGAAATCCAACATTTGATTATGGATCCAAAGCACTTGTCCACAACAGTGTGCAGCAGCTACATATTCAGCTTCAGTTGTGGAGGTAGCCACAATTGTTTGCTTCTTCCATTGCCAAGAAATCAATCTTCTTCCAAGAAACTAACAACCTCCTGTTGTGGATTTTCTATCCATACTAGCCACAGCATAATCATTGTCAGAAAAATCAAAAGATGACTCTCTAGGATACCATAAGCCCAAATTGGGTTTGCCCTTAAGATATCTAAAAATCCTCTTCACAACATGAAGATGTGAAGTCTTTGGATTAACCTGAAAACGAGAAAAACACACACAACATGCATAATATCAGGCCTAGAGGCTGTTAGATACATTAAAGATCCAATCATGGATCTGTATAGTCTGACATCCACATCAGCAGCCTGCTCATCTTTCGTTAAGGGCACCCTAGGCTCCATGGGTGTGACAACAGATTTCACATTTACCAGATCAAACCTTTTCAACATATCTACAACATACTTGTCCTGAGAGATGAATAACCCATCTGACTTCTGTTTGACTTGTAATCCTAGAAAGAAGGTAAGCTCTCCCATAGAGCTCATCTGGAATCTGCCTCTCATTAAAGCCTCAAAATCTTCACAACAAGATCTTCTTGTAGAGCTAAAAATGATGACATCAACATACACCTGCACAAGCATGATATCCTTCCTATCCTTTTTAATGAATAGGGTCTTGTCAATTGTGCCCCTTCTGTAACCATTTTGCTCAAGAAAGTTGGAGAGTGTAGCATACCAAGCTCTGGGAGCTTGATAAAGTCCATACAATGCTTTGATGACTTTATAAACCCTCCTAGGATGAGCTGGATCAACAAAACCAGAAGGTTGAGCAACATAAACCTCCTCATCAATAGTGCCATATAGAAATGCACTCTTAACATCCATTTGATAGACTATAAACCCCATGTATGATGCATAGGCAAAAAATAACATGATGGCTTTAATTCTAGCCACAGGAGAAAAAACCTCATCATAGTCTATTCCTTCCTCCTGTCTATACCCTTGTGCAACCAATCTAGCCTTATTTCTTACAACCACACCTCTTTCATCCTTCTTATTTCTGAAGACCCACTTTGTACCTATCACCTTAGCTCCATCAGGTAAATCTACAAGAACCCATACCTTCTGCAATTCAAATTGCAATAACTCTTCTTGCATGGCCTCTATCCAACTCTCATCAGTCAAAGCTTTAACAACAGTCAAAGGTTCTACCTGAGATAAGAAGCAAGCAAACAGATAATGCTGATAATATTTGTGGTTGTTTCTTTGCTGCTTCTGAATATGACCAATTAGTACATGAGTTCCAAAAAAATTTGAACTTTACTCCTTGTCTGAACAGCTGATGTAGGATCACCAATTATATTTGCTTTAGGATTATCTTTGTGAATCCTAAGAGTAGGAGTGGGAATGACATTAATTTCATGAGGCAAATTTTTGAAGTCAGTTACCACACCATTGTCATCATAAGAAGCTTCCTCAAAAATTCCTTCAGCTGGCTGATCATAAACACTCAGTTTTGGCATCGCTGATTCATAGGAATCATAATCAACATTGCCAGTTTTAGCAGATGTACTACCAATATTGATGCATGTTTTACTAACCAAGTTTTAATATTTATAATTGTCTCGTTATACCTATGGTCTACCCTAATGCACTAACGGGCAGTGTACCCGATCGTGTGTAGTGTAGTATTCGGTAAAACCGAGGTTGTCCCAAGAGCTATGTGAGCGGATTCTAATTAAGTCTGGGTGTCACAGATTTTAATTGGTTTTAAGATTGAAATGATTAATTAACTACTAAAGCAAGAAATGCAAGAAAGCAAATAAAGGCGAGGGTTGTGATCAATAAGGGAGAAGTGTGCTAACCTAGTTACTCATCCTATCATGTTAAGTTCACGTTTAATTACTTCCAATTGATTCAAGTGGGGGTTTAAGTCGCTAGGACAGCATTTGGTCAGTTCTTCCTAACCTATCAGCAAAGGTTTCCACCGGAGATCAAGCTACTACCCTTGAAAGTCCAGTTGTTTTTAGTCCCCTAAGCCAAGTCATTAAGTTCCACTACTTGCAAGATTCATAACAATGACTGCCCGGGCGCTAGCATCTTAAACACTCATCCCTAACTTCTTAAGTTCATCCAAACGGTAGGTGATCAGTTGGTCAAATCATACAAGAGAAAAAGGGTTGTCAGTTGGTCAATTCTTACCCTTCCCACTCAGTCTACCTACTTAGGGTCAGTTGGTCATACCTTCTAAGCAACTATACACTACCGCCATTCAAAACTACCGAAACAAGGGTAGCTACCAACAAACTATGCATGCATACACTAGAAAAAATTATACGGAAGCAATGTAAACATAAACAAAACAATTAAGGAATCATAACTAGGCTAGCACCAGAGGTGCTTAGCCGCTCATATTAACTGAAACAATCGATTCAATGTTTAACATATTGAAATACATCAACTGAAAGTTAAAGAAATGATGAATTGCTAATGCTTATCATTAGGGAGTGATTTCTCCCTTGGAGATGGCTCCGTATGCTCCTTGAGATCTGCCTTCAACCTCCTACCCACGTTCTCTGCTTTTGTGTGTGGAGTGAATGATGAGAAATGCAAAATTTTAGGCGGTATTTATAGGCCAGATCTGGTTACGGCGTAACTTAAGTTGAGAGTTACGCCGTAACATCCATTTCTTTGTATTTTGCTCTAGAAAAGCTGGTTACGGCGTAACATCAGGAATGAGTTACGCCGTATCTTCAATAAATCATGATTACGCTGTATTTGTGGAAAGAGTTACGCCGTAGCTGGGATTTTGTCACAGAGACCAACTCAACTGCAGTTACGGCGTAACTCTCAACTTAAGTTACGCCGTAGCCATCTAGGACATGATGAATTTCGAGCCTCCGTCAACTAGGTCGTAACCCCCTCACATGCATTACGACGTAACAACATTCTGTTGAGAAGGTATTCAAGATATGGCGTAGCTATCAACTAAATTACGACGGAGCTACTATTACGGCGTAACTACTCCTTATGTTACACCGTAATCACTACTACGTGCTTTCGGTTTAGAAGACACTTAAGTTACGGCGTAACTGTCAACTTAGGTTAAGCCGTAACTATGATCGGGCCTATAAATACAAACCCTAAAATCTGCATTTTACATCATTCACTTACAACACAAAGGCAGATAATGTGAAAAGGGTTCCAAGGGCAGATCATACCAAGCATACAGAGCCATCTCCAAAGGGGGAATCACACCATATCGATAAGCTTTAGCGATTACTACTATGTTTCAGTTTACCTTCATGTATTTAATCATGTTATTGAATTCATTGTGTTTTATAATATGATTGGCTAAGAACCCTTTGTGCTAGCCTAGTTATGATTCCTTGATTGTTGTTTGTGTTTTCTTGCTTCTATAATTGTTTCAAGTGTATGCATGCATAGTTTGATGGTAGTTAACCTAGCTTCGATAGTTTTGAAGTGCGATCATATCTAATTGCTTTGGAGAATTGACCAACTGACCCTAAGTAAGTAGGTAGACAAGGGGCTGGTAAGAATTGACCAAAATACTACATTTCCATCTTGTGCGAATTAACCAAAGGATCACCGTTCGGATGGATGAACTTAAGAAGTTAGGGATGTATGTCTAAGATGCAGGCGCCCGGGCACACTTTGTTTCGAATCTTGCATGTAGGGTACTTAATGACTTGGCTTAGGTTGCTTGAGACCCTCGACTCCCCAAAGGGTTGGCCTTTGACGTCGGGTAGGAACCTTTGTTGATAGGTTATGACGAATTGACCAAATGCTGTCATAGCGACTTAAACTCCCACTTGAATCAATAGTAAGTAATTAAAAACATAGACATTACATGATAGGATGAATAATTAGTTTAGCACACTTTCTCACAACTGTTCACAACCTTAATTTAATTTGCACATTTCATTTCTTGTCTTTAGTTTAATAAATCATTTCAATCATTAAACCATTTAAAATTGTGACACTTAGACTTAATAGGATCATCATATACATAGCTCTTGGGAACGACCTCGGCTTTACCACTTTCTATGCTACACACAATCAGGTTCAATGATCGTTAGTGTAGACGAGAATTATAAATATTAAATCCTAGTCGGAAAACCTGCATTAGAATTTTGGTGCCGCTGCCGGGGAGCTATATTAGGTTTTTTGTTAAGTCTTTTATTTTTTGTTTTTGTTTTGTTTTTCTCATTATCTATTTTCAGTTTCAGATTTTATGGCTCTCACCATTGATGATTATCTAACCCTCTCTAAAGTTGAACAAGGGATTGCTATACCAGCCCTCGAAGAAAATGTTAGGTTTGAATTCTGGGGGCTATGTCTGGACGAATTAAAGAAATGCAGTTTTTATGGGAACAAGGACAAGGAAGCGCACGAGCACATATATAAGGTCTATGAAATCGTAGATTTGTTTCATGCACCAGGCGTGTTCAGAGACCATGTTATGATGAGAGCATTTCTTTTCACCTTTAAAGGAAAAGCTTGGGATTGGATGAAGAGGATGCCTTCTGGATCTGTTACGACATGGAGTACATTTAAAAAAGCCTTTTTAAAAGAATATCGAACTCCAAAAATGATACTACAACAAGTTGATATAATCAGAAGCTTCCGTCAGAACAATGATGAATCATTATTTGCGGTATGGGAAAGATTCAATGAAGCCATCCTCAAATAATCTGTGAATAAACTCAAAAAAAACGAGCAACTACAAATTTTTTACAATGGGCTAAACATTGAGACTCAATAAATATTGGACTCCAAGGAACCTATCCCTTGGATGACTGCTGATAAAGGATGGAAAAGAATGGTCGAAATTGCCCTGCATTCTGTATCATGGCATGAAGAAATGATAGAAAACTCCAATGAACTTCAGTCAGTAATGAAGAATTTGAGTTTGATATGCATTCCCTAACAGAGGAGGTAAAAATGGTTAAACATAAATTCGACAACCCCGTGGAAGGAAGGGTATCAAACCTCGAAAAAACAATTAAAAAACTTGTGAAGGAATCTAGAAAGAAGCAAGAGGAAAGCGAAAAGATGGTGTGGAATATCAAGAAGGATTACAATTATGTACTCAGACCACAAGCCGCTGCGATAAGAAGATTAGAGAATCAGGCTGGAAAACTTGCTGAAACTTTCAGAAACAGAGATGAAGGGGAACTTCCAAGTACCACTGAAACCAACCCTAGGGACCTAGCTCATACTATCACCACTCGAAGTGGATTGAATTACAAAGAGCCAGCCTATCCTTAAAACTTAGTGATTCAAGATAAAGAGACCCCTCAAAACCATAACAAGGAAGCGGAGGCCATCAAACCAACTGTATTGCAAGAAAAATTTTGACCCTATGTTCCACCAATACTATCTCCTGGGAGAATTAGGAAGGAGCAAGAACAGCTACAGTTTCAAAAATTCATGGAGAAACTACAACATCTTGGCATAAACATTCCTCTCGTAGAGGCATTAGAACAAATTCCTAAATATGCTAAATTTATGAAGGACCATCTCACTCACAGAAGACTTTTTGATCAAACGCAGGTGACCTTAAACCAAAGGTGTTCTGGTGCACTACTAAATGACGTTCATCTCAAAGAAAAAAAGATCCTGGGAGTTTTACTTTACCATGTACTATAGGTGGTATCATTTTTGAAAAAGCATTGGCTGACCTGGGAGCCAGCATTAGCCTCATGCCTTATTCACTATTTTCAAGACCGGAATTAGGCAACTTGAAGCCCACAAGAATTGTGCATTGACCTGGCCAATAAATCAGCTCAATAGCCTAAAGGAATTGCCGAAAATGTCTTAGTCAAGATTGATAAGTTCGTTTTTCCAGTTGATTTTGTGGTCCTTGAAATGGAAGAAGATGACATTCCAGTTTTGCTCGGGAGACCATTCCTAGCCACCGCACATGCCATGATTGACATATTCAATAAAAAGATCTCATTAGAAGTTGGAAATGATAAGATAACCTTCGACCTCGAGAAATCCATGAAGTATGTCACCTTCACGGATGACATCCTTAATGATCTTGACTTGGTTGAGGTAAGTATTCAGAAACATGTGCAGGAGTGTTTCAACCAGACCCTTCGGATTCAGTACTCCTAATATCTGGCGACGAGGTCGAAACAACCGATGAATCGGAGATTCAAGAGGGAGACAAGTGCTAAGAAAATATTGGGGACAAACCTACGTTGTATTCAGCTAACGTCTCAGAAAAAGCGGTAAATGCTCCCAAGCTCAAGGAGCTTCCTTCTCATTTAGAATACGCATTTATTGATAATAATCCCAAATTACCTATTGTCATTTCTTCATTATCATCTAACAAAGAAAAGATTTATTGTTGCAGGTTTTAAGCAAGCACAAGGGAGCAATCGCGTGGAAGGTTTCTGACATAAAGGGAATTAGCCCTTCGGTTTGCTCTCACAAGATACTAATGGAAGACGATTTCAAACTCGTGGTACAACCGCAAAGGAGATTGAACCCAAAAGTTCAGGATGTGGTCAAGGATGAAATCATTAAACTCTTGGACGCAGGTTTGATTTACGCGATTTCCGATAGCCCATAGGTTAGCCCTATTCATGTAGTACCAAAGAAAGGAGGAATGACAGTAGTCGTTAATGAAGACAACAAATTGATCCCTACAAGGACTGTAACTGGATGGAGTGTTTGCATTGATTACAGAAAATTAAACAACGCAACGAGAAAGGATCATTTCCCACTCCCTTTCATAGACTAAATGTTAGAGAGACTTTCTGGACATGAATACTATTGTGTCCTAGATGGATTTTCAAGGTATCTTCAGATTCTAATTGCTCTTGAGGATCAAGAGAATACAACTTTCACTTGCCCGTATGGAACATTTGCTTATTGAAGAATGCCTTTTGGATTGTGCAATGCCCCAGCCACGTTCCAATGTTGCATGACGGCAATATTCTCTGATATTTGTCAAGATTTCATGGAGGTCTTTATGGATGACTTCTCGGTTTTTGGTAACTCTTTCTCCTCTTGCCTGAACAATTTATCTAAAATTCTTGCTAGGTGTGAAGAAACTAACCTTGTCCTTAACTGGGAAAAATGTCATTTCATGGTTAAGGAAGGAATTATTTTAGGACATAAAATTTACCAAACAGGAATTGAAGTCGATAAGGCAAAAATTGATGTAATTTCTAGACTCCCTTACCCCCACTAATATCAAGGGGATTCAGAGTTTCCTAGGGCATGCTGGTTTTATAGAAGATTTATTAAAGATTTTTCGAAAACTGCTAAACCTATGACCCAACTGCTAATGACGGATGTGAAATTTGATTTTAACGATGAATGTAAAGATGCTTTTGACATTTTGAAAGATAAATTAACTACTGCTCTGGTTATCATAGCTCCTGATTGGAATAACGATTTTGAATTAATGTGCGATGCCAGTGACTACGCTTTTGGGGATGTCTTGGGACAAAGGGTAGCCAAAAAATTTAAATCGATTTATTATGGTAGTTAAACCTTAAATGAAGCGCAAGAACATTACACTACCACTGAGAAAGAACTTCTTGCGGTGGTCTATGCCTTTGATAAATTTAGGTCTTACTTGGTGATGTCTGAAACTGTTGTCTATACTGACCATTCAGCTTTGAGGTATTTGTTCAGTAAACAGGATGCTAAACCCAGGTTGATTAGAAGGGTAGTTTTTCTTCAAGAATTCAAAATCGAAATCAAAGATAAAAAAAGGGGCTGGGAATTTGGTGGCCGATCACCTTTCTAGGGTAGAAAACCCTGAATTAGAAGAGCTTGACATTGAAACTATACGAGATTCATTTCCTGATGAACATCTTATGTCCATAAAAATTAAGGATCTTGAGCCTGAACCATGTTATGCCGAATATGTGAATTATCTTGGTGCCAGAGTTCTACCAAGCAATAAGACGTATGATCAAAAGAAGAAGTTCTTCTCAGACTTAAAGTATTACTTCTGGGATGACCCTTTCTTGTTCCGGTCTTGCCTTGACGGAATCATTAGAAGATGTGTTTTCAGGGATGAAAAACAAAAAATCTTGGAACATTGCAATAACTAAACTGATGGAGGACATTATGGCGCTGACAAAACTTCTAGGAAGGTTTTCGAAGCTGGATTCTTTTAGCCAAACATTTTCAAAGATGCCGCTAAGTATGTTAGGAATTGTGATGCATGTCAGCGGAATGGTAATATTTCTTCTTGAAATCAGATGCCTCTTAATAACATCTTAGTATGTAAGGTATTCGACATCTAGGGATCGACTTCATAGGACCCTTCACCCCTTCAAAAAATAAATGGTATATTTTGGTAGCTGTCGATTATGTATCAAAATGGGTCGAGGCTAAGGCTCTACAAACTTGTGACGCTCGAAGCATTATTAGATTTCTAAAGAAGCTGTTCTCCAGGTTTAGGATTCCTAAAACTATTATAAGTGATAGGGGGATGCACTTTTGCAACGCAATTATGGAAAAGGTGCTTAATAGATACGGAGTGCTCCACCGTATGTCTACACCATACCACCCCCAAACTAATGGGCAAACTGAGAACACCAACCGGGCATTGAAACGCATTTTAGAAAAATCCGTTAGTAGTAACAGAAAAGATTAGTCTGACAAATTGGACGAAGCTTTGTGGGCATTCAGGACTGCTTATAAAACTCCTATATTGTATACGGAAAGGCTTGTCATCTCCCAGTTGAATTAGGAAATAAAGCATATTGAGCCCTTAAAAATGCTAATTTGGATACTAATATGATCAAGGAACACCGATTCTCTTAAATTAATTATCTTGCTGAATTAAGGGACGAAGCCTATGATCACGTAAGAGCATATAAGGATAGGACCAAAAGATGGAATGATGATTGAAATAAAAATAAGGAGTTTAAGGTTGGACCAGAGGTGCTAATTTTCAACTCGAGGCTTAAGCTTTTCCCCGGAAAAATGATATCCCGTTGGGTTGGACCTTATATGGTTAGCAAAGTGTTCCCCTATGGGACTACTGAAGTTTTCAGTAAAGAAGGGGAATATTTTAAGGTAAATGGACAAAGGGCAAAGATTTATTACGGAAAGGACACTAGTGAGCTCACTAGCGATATGTTCTTCGCACCGATATAAAGACCCATGGCTTTGAGTCTAACTTAAAGAATCGTTAATAAAGAAAAGTGCTCTTTCGGGAGACAACCCGAATTATCCCTTTCCTTTTTGTTTTCTTTTCATTTTTATTGTTGGGCTTTGTGCTTGTAACATTTTTGCAGGAATTGGAGTTAAATGATTGGCTTTAACAAGAAGATGGATTCTATCCCGATTAGCAAGTTACGACATAGCTTTTCCTATGGTTACACCGTACCATCTTACAGTAGCAGTACACTCCAGGTTTCAACCAGTTACGACGTAACTTCCTTCCATCATTACGCCGTAACAGTATTCTGTAGATGATTTCCAGGTTCAAACCAATTACGGCGCAACTCATTCTTGTGGTTACGCCGTAATTCATTATGTAGTTCAATTTTAATTCTTAAACATTAGCACAATAGTCTTGTATTAATTCTAAATGAACTTTGTGGGTATGTTCACTATAATCCCTTACAAGACTACACTCGTCCACTTGGTACACCAAATGGTTTAAAAGGCTTGCTGCATATGCTAAATGCAACCGTGATTCCTATGAAAGTGAGTTAGGTTTATTTTGTTTTTCATTTTTCTTTTTTATTTTTAGAATTATGCTTGTTGGTTAGTTATGATTTCAGGGATCGAAATTTGCTCATGGATACTTAACGAAGGCACAATTTTCTTCATGGGCCTTCTCTTTTAGGAACAAATTTCAAGGAATTTCTCACTCAAATTCTACTTCTCTTCACATTTATTTAATGTTTAGTACAAAAGGGACTTTGTACATCTCAAGTGGAGGGGACGGAAGTAGAATTAGTACTTGAACTCATTTGCCCTCGTTTATCTAGTTTATTTTGAAAAATTATGCCATTTTTTAAAATTTTGACATATTTTTCTTAACCAAACTTGATTAGACCTTAGACGAGCACATTATGACCATTGATATTCCATGGTGACATTAGCCTTATCCGTTTCCATTTATTTACCCAAATCCACCAAATTATGAGTGTTTCAGTAGCTTGTAAGCTTTAGAAATTGGCCTTTGCAAAATTTCGAGACCATAAACGAGGTGTATCGAGTTAGCTTGATATATATGGAATAAAAAATTTGAGAAGGCAATATTTTAGGACTATCACCCAAATAGCCTATTTATGTGTGTCTATCGATTAGTCGCCTCGATTATTCGACCCCCATGTTAAACCGTTTTGTTGCACTCACCTTTAGTGCAAGATACCCCCAGATGCACCCTTCAGAGCCATTCCTTTCATTTCATGCCCTTATTATGTCTGTTTTGTTACACCCATTCACCTTAGCCTACCGTGTAGTCTTAATTTATGATCGAGAAGTCACTGTTTGCCCAAGTTTGAGATTTATGTAAAGAGGTTCGGTAATCACGCTTTCATCAAAGACTTACATTTGAAGATCATCGAAGACCCCCCATATTCTCCATATATGTTCATCTCAATTGGGGGGATGTTTATCTTTTTATTTGTAATAGTTATGATTAAAAAAAAATATTGTTTATTAGTTATGTTATTAAGTGCAATGTATAAGCACTATGAGCTTAATAGATATTAGCATCGAGGAGGCCACCTCGGTCACATTTGAAGATTTGATTTGGTGATATATTACACCAACAGTTTGAAGAATAGGTGATGTGCCCATCATGATATCCGCTAATGGCACATTTACTTGATACATCATGATCCGGTTTCTTCATCTTGAAGCTTGAATTTTGGACGGACGGTAGGCGGTGAAAACTTGGTTATAGCTTAAGACTATTTGTATTGTTATTTCTCATTTTACACCAATTATTTCCCGTGTCTTATCCTACCTTTTAGTCATGAAGCGTGTCTAGGTGATGAAGCGAGCAATCTTTGGTGTCTTGGCCATGGATTTAGTCATGTATCATTGATTCTTTCCACTTTGCCGTGACATGTTAGTAATGACATTTCACCCTTAACCTCATATTGTGTTCACCCATATTGCCTTCAAGAATTGTGTAGTCCTTAACTCTAGTGGTGGAGATTTGTGTAACCGCCAAGCTTATGATAGAATACATGCTATGACTGTGCTTTGAGTGATCACCCCGAAAGTTACACTTAGATTAGATGAGAGAATATGAGTGTTTGTTCCCATTTTGTGAGGTGTTCGGCTTTGATTTACACTTAGCTTCATGGCTAATGCAGATTCTGATGATGACACGGAGGACTTGCAAGCTAATGCAGCTGTGATGTTAATGGCAAACATGCAAGAGCTCCACATGAGTGACTTAGGCCCAGTGTATGACACCGATGATGGCTTGTCTCGTGTACCGGGTCCTACTTATATATAATGCGATATCTTCGCCGCATGCATCAAGCCGGAGGTACGAGTGTTCAATATGCTTTTCTACATCTCATTACGACGATAATCAAATGGATCCCGTAGTTACATTTGACGATCAAGATCACCTTATGGTTCATATTGATACTCAAGTTGACTCCGTGCTTATATTTGAGGATCTAAGTAATGAATATATGGAGCCTCAAGTTGAACAAAATGTACCTTTGTCTAATCCAGATCTAGAGCTCATGACCTTATCTCAGACCACCCAAGCTCACTTAGAGAAGTGCAATGAGATTCATAAGAATGTTAATGATAAAATTGCACTGTTAACTAAGGATAATGAATGCTATAAGTTACAACTCAACAATTTTGAAACAAAAGAGAAACGTGAATACAGTTTTGAAGTCGCTTTTGCAAAATCATACCAAAATGAAAAATATTTGGAAATACTGAATACGTGATCTAGTCGAATCCAAGAATGCATTGCTTTCTCAAATAGAACAACTAAAGTTTGATCATCAACAACAACTTAACACTCTAACTTTGGAAACTCAAAAAAGCCAAGTCTGAATTGTTAACATGTTAAAAACAGTTTCTGAATACAAAACATTCGAGGAGACAAATAGATCAAGATCTTGATGAAATTGTCGATTTACAAAAAAAAATCAAAGAGTTTCGAAATGTTGTTTATAAACATGGTGAGTCAATCACGACAATTCAAAAGTTTTCTTCTAAGCCAAATCCAGATGGATATGGACCAATTCTTGCTGATTACAAACCAAGTTTTTCACATAGAGCATTCAAACGAAATCCTCAAGTGTACAGTACAGAACATAGAATTGATGATTCCATAATGAGTGTTGTTGAATATAATCGTGACGAGGAATCAGATGCTGATGTTGAGAGTCGATTAAAAATGGAAAATGTTGAATATAACAAACCATTCGATTACTCATAAATAATACCTTTTGTTAAACAACAGGATAATACTAACACACCTTGGGTTATCACACCAATTCCTGAGTCCTCTTCTGACGATGGGCCCCGAAACAATGTTCACAAATTAATGGTCCTTTACCTTCCTTGAGTGAAGTAAAATCATTACCCGAACAATGTCAAATTCTTCAATATTTTGTTACATTCATGTCTGACATCAAACTTTTGGAACATGAAATTGAAGTTAATTCTGAAATAAAAGCTGAACATTTTCAATCGCCACATGCTCGACATCAAAGAGATATTTTTCAGAAAAGGCATTTACCCATGTCCGAAATTTAAAAAAGTGTGCAATATATTGGGAAGGGGATCTTCAGAAGGAGATTGGACTTAACAGTTTTCGAGAAAACAGAAACATCGACTTCAAATTCTAAACGGAAAAAGAAAATATTACGAAATCATGTTGATCGACTCTTGGAAGATGTTATCTGTGCTGATACCATAAATGTTGTGTTGTTACATATTGTTGCATATGCATTTGATTATATTGTTGTTGATTCTGTTGATAATGTTGAAAATATCGATAATGTGCCTCAAATCGTGTCTTTGAAAATTGAAAAAGAGCGTTTGTTAAATGAACTTTCGAATGCAAAACATCGTCTTCAATGGTGTCAAAAAGATTGTCAAAATCGAGAACTTGCTTTTCAAAACAAAATCAACCGCCATGCGTGCAAACTCTTTTGATCCAAAACTTGAACAATTGGATGATGAAAACGTGTCTTTAAAATGTCAAATTTCAAAATATGAACAAGAAATTGCCAAATTCAAAACTGAATGTGGTGTCATATTTGATTTGCTCAAAAGACTCGTGATAAAGCATCACAAGAACTTGATAATCATCTTGCATACACTAAAGAGGTCTTAAACATTAGTGGAAACATTCGCTCTGAAAATCAAGATTTGTTGCACACTATAGTTGAGTTGAAGAGAAGTTAGGGAAATATGCACAAGATAAGTCTAGTAACACAAATGTCCTTAAACCTGGAATGTTTAAAATTGAGACTAGAACGTCTAATGACAAACCACAAGATACTAATGTGATTCCTTCCACTTCTACAGGAGTAGTTGCCTCTAATCCTAACGTTAGCACTTCACAGCTTAAGAGGAAAAACAGGAAGAATAGGAAGTTTCAACGTAAGAGAAGAACAATAAAGACCTCTGAGTAGAAGAACACCTTAGGACTTTGAATAAAACTCATGTTGCTCCCACTTTAGACATTGCGTTAGACAAATGTAATAGAAAAAGTGATGTAATGAATGCTGAATCTTTAAGTACTTTGAATGTTTTGTTTGATGCATTTTGTATTGGTTTTCGTAAAAGCATGTTTTCTGGTTGTCATGATAAATGTGTTGCTAAATCTATCTTATCTCGTAAGAGGAAACATAGAAATCGAACTACCTCTAGGCCCACTTATGCTTCTACGTCTGTGCTAGGAAAACCGCCTTCTAGTGTTTCTGCAAATATCATTGATGTACCCATAGAACCTACTTCACCTCCTAGGAAGAGAATATCACCTAGTGCATTCACTAAGACCAAAGCACAAACTAGTTGGACTTGGCAGAGATGGTTACAAAATACACCAGGATTTAAATGGATTCCTAAAATCATAAACATATGTGTTTCAACTATAATCAGAAGGAACCCTCTAACTCTTCGGGATCCACCTCTACTTATATTCCACCTGTGTCGTCTGTGTGTAATGCAGGTGATATAGATCATCCCTTGGATTGTTGATAACGGATGTTGCTGACACATGACAAGCAATCTCAAACTGCTATCAAACTTTGTCTCAAAGCTCATCGGCACTGTCAGGTTCGGGAATGATCACTTCGCAGCTATCATGGGCTATAGAGATTACATCAATGGGAACATTGAAATTAGCAGGGTTTATTATGTGGAAGGTCTCGATCACAATCTCTTTTTAGTCGGTCAATTTTGTGATTGTGATTTGGAAGTTGCTTTTAGGGAGAAAACTTGTTTCATCCGTGATCTACAAGGAAACGATCTTATGTCTGGAGACCGCACATCAAGCCTTTATACAATCTCAATGCAAGACATGATTGCTTCATCTCCCATCTGTCTACTTTCTAAGGCATCATCTACAAAATCTTGGCTATGGCATCGACGTCTTTCACACTTAAACTTTCAAACCATAACCAATCTTGCACGAAACAAACTAGTTGAAGGTCTTCCAAGGTTTCGGTATTAAAAAGATCACTTATGCTCATCCTGTGAAAAAGGGAAAAGCACTCGTTCTCACTTTCCGTCAAAGAAGGACCACAACTCTCAGCAAGTACTTCATCTTCTTCACATGGATTTGTGTGGCCCGATGCGCGTGCAGACGATTAATGGCAAACGCTACATTCTAGTAATTGTTGATGACTACTCAAGATGGACTTGGGTTTATTTTCTTCTAAGTAAAGATCAAGCTCCACAAATGATCATCACCTTCGCACGAAAATTCAAGGTCACCCGAATACAGAGTAGACAAGTAAGAATGCATGAGGAACTGAATTTAGAATCAAACTCTTCGAGAATACTATGAGAAAGTGGGAATTGAGCATCAAACATCAATTGCACGAACACCAGAACAAAACGGAGTTGTCGAAAGATGAAATCAGACGCATCTTGGAAGCCTAATACGATGTTAATCAATGCAAAACTTCCAGATTACTTATGAGCCGTGACAACCGCATGCTATACTCGTAACCGCTCAATAATAACCAAACGCCACAATAAAACACCTTATGAGCTTATCCATAACCGAAAACCGATCTCAAACACTTTCATGTATTTGGTGCTCTCTGTTACCCAAATAATGATCGTGATGACTTTGGAAAGCTCAAGGCCAAAGCTGACATTGGAGTCTTCGTTGGATACTGTGAAAACTCAAAGGGATACCAAATTTGGAATCGTCGTACAAGGGAGATTATGGAAACGATTCAAGCTAATTTTGATGAGCTTACAGAGATGGCTTCTGAGCAAAACAGCTTGAAACCCGGACATAACCGCCTCAAATTTCCCCAATCATCAGCGGATCAATCATTTTAACTCACTCGTTGTCAAATGGAAACATTGTTTGCTCCTCTGTTTAGTGATGAAATTGATCAACATGCTCCAGATGTATCAAATGTTTCCGCTGCTCAACCTGACAATATTCCAATCCCTGATACACCTGAAACAACAACCACCGTTGCTGATGCACCTCCGATTGAATCCACAACAACTACTGAAAAAACTACTTCTAATGACGCTGATCCAGCTGATGATCCTCTAAATCAAGATGTACCTGCACCTGCGGATTATTATGGAAATGCATTCTTCAACCCTTTCGCTACTGAAACTACAAATTCAGATGTTGCGGAATCTTCCACTAGCCATCCGAATCCACCTAATCTGCATAATGTATATCAACATCAACCCTCCATACATCGTTGGACTAAAGACCATACTCTTGTTAACATTATTGGCAACCCAAATCAACCAGTCGTTACTAGACAATGCCTTTAGACTGACGGCGAACACTACATTTATGCCCTCATCGTTTGTCAAACTGAACCCAAAAGCATCAAAGATGCAATGACCAAAGACAACTGGATTGAATCCATGCAGGAAGAGCTGAATCAGTTCAAACATTTAGAAGTATGGGAATTGGTTGAAAGACCAACAGGGGTCTATGTCATTGGTCTCAAATGGATTTGGAAAGACAAGTTAGATGCTGAAGGTACGGTTATCGAAATAAGTCACGCCCGGTGGCTAAGGGTTATAAGTGAGGAAGAGGATTGAATTTGAAGAATCATTCGCGACCGTAGCTAGACTTGAGGTCATGACGGATTTTGTGGCATTCGCGCTCACATGAACATCACGGTCTATCGATGGATGTCAAAACGCTTCAATGGTAAACTGAAGGAAACAGTATATCTTAGTCAGCCAGAAGGATTTGTTGATCCAGAGTTCCCTAATCACGTGTACAAACTGAATAAGGCTCTTTACGGTCTCAAACAAGCCCCTCGGGCGTGGTAAGATGAGTTGTCATCCTTTCTCCTTTCTCATAATTTTGTCAAAGGATCGGTCGATCCAACACTATTTATTTAATATCAAGGGGCACACATTTTAATTGTTCAAGTTTATGTGGATGACATCATTTTTGGTTCTACCCACAAAAAGTACTCAAACACTTTTTCAAAACTAATGAAAACAAATTTTGAAATGTCAATGATGGGTGAACTTACGTTCTTCTTAGCACTACAAGTTCGTCAATCACCCTGTGGTATTTTCCTAAGTCAGTCCAAATATGCTCTTGAAATATTGAATAAACATGGAATGCAAAGTTGTGACACCTATGCAACACCAATGGCACATACCAACAACTGGATGCTGATTTAAATGAGAAATTTGTTGACCCTGCTAAATACCAAAGTATTATTGGGTCTCTCATGTATCTAACAACCAATAGACCCGACATTGTATTTTATGTATATCTTTGCTCCCGTTATCAGTCAAGACCAACTGAAAGACACCTCACTGAGGCTTAAAGAATCCTCCGATACGTAAAGGGAACCATTAACTTGGGGATCTGGTATCCGAAGGATTATGGTTTTGAACTAATAGCTTTTTCAGACGCTGACCAAGCAAGATGCTTAGATTCACGGAAAAGTACTTCAGGAGGTTTACAATTCCGTGGTGATAAATTGATGTCATGGAAATTGAAGAAACAAGATTGTACATCGTTGTCCTCAACTGAAGCAGAATATGTAGCCATGTCTGCGTTTTGTGCTCAAGTCATTAACACAACTCAAAGACTATGGTTATGCATTTGCTAGAATCCCTGTGTACTGTGACAATCGAAGTGCTATTGCGATCTCGTGCAACACTGTTCAACATTCGAAGTCAAAGCACATCGATCTTCGATATCATTTCATCAAAGAGCATGTGGAAAAATGTACCATTGAATTATACTTTGTAGGTACTGAACACCAACTGGCGGATCTTCTCACTAAAGCCTTGGTTCCAAAGAAGGTTTACTGATTTGATTCACCAGATTGCTATGAGGTGTTTGACTCCAAAAGAACTGGATGAACTTTTAACACATTCTTGAAAACAGTCAAACACCAAAACCTCTTTTGTAAATAAAATTTTCAAAAACAAAATATAAAAATATAAAATCTGATAAAATCCAAAAATATTCTTCTATCTACATTTCTTTCAAACATTGCAAGTACAAATCTTTCGTTAACACTTTGGTTCATCAAACCTTTCACCATTTTACCCGAACAAGTGTTGAGGGGGAGATTGTAAATATTTTTCAGTTTCATAAAACCTTGTACTTGCATGCTACCAAAAATATGTTGTTTCTTCAGAAATGATGGATATGTTTCTTGTTATATACTCTCCTCGGACTCAAATGTTTTAAAATTTTATCATTGCAAAAGTCGAGGGGGAGTATCGTCAAGTTTCTTTCCCAAAATATGTTTTGTCTAACCAAAATGGAAGTTATTGGGTCTTGGTTATAAATGGTTGAGGTGGAGGGACTAACCTTGTCAATCTTGAAAAACAAATTTTAACAAAACCTCTCCCACCTAACTAAATCAAACACATTTACTCCTAACATTTATTATCACAACCACCAAGATCCACGCCTAAGATTCAATCTTCTAATCCATGTTTCCAAATCGAAATCTGTAAGTTGCAATAGTTTTTAATCATGAATTCAAACATTGGTTTCAAATATTTTTCAAATCCAATGGTTAAAACTATCTAAACTTGTGATTTTGTGTTCTACGCAAATGCGTAAGAAATGGAAATCTGTTTAAGTGAGTTTTTGATGTTATGGATAGTGTCAAACCTTTCAAAAATCAATGTACTATCTATTTCTATCAACTAATTCAACCAAAAAACTCGTTTTAATGATTCTTGAATTATTAGGGTTCTTAGTCGAATTGGGGGTTTACGCGTAAGATTGTTTTTGCGTTGATTAGATGCTTAAGATATGTTTAGAATAGGGTTAATTACTCATAATCACTCTTGATTCCTACCCAGAAACAACAGAAATGTATAATTAAAATTTTAGGGTTCATGAGTCGAAAAACATCAATTTTTTGATTCATAGGGTTTTTTGTGTTATAACTTGTTCCTAGCTTGTCTTTAGGCATCTAATAACATTCTGAAACAGTCTTGTTGATTTTCTTGGCTAGATTTGTTATGCGTAACTTTAGGGTTTAGGGTTTAAGTCATCTTACGCCTAAGCTTTTCTACGCGTATCTGATTTGGTCTTTGACATGTTTTGTGGTCTTGAAAATGTTAGGAATGAATTGTAATCAAGTTGTTCTGTTTAAATTGTTACAGGTTTTCTACAGAAAGTTCAAATACAAGGTGTTCATGGATTTCGCATATGGAACTCCTTATGCGTAAAGGTTACACATAAGAACAATCTTACGCGTAAACACTTACGCATAAGGGTCTACAAAGTGGGACTCTCCCGCTGATCCCGGAAGGATATGCGTAAACTTGGATGTTTACGCGTAAGGGCTATTGTTACGAAAACCTTACGCGAACTCCTTTACCTAAGCTTACGCTAAGAAGCACATAAGCTACTGGTATGCTTTTATGTAAGAGACTCTTACGCCTAAGGGCTACCCTTACGCTTAAGCTTACACCTACGCATAAGGACCATTGTTTACGCATAAGCTAACAAGTTTATGCCTAAGCCAACTTGTCACTTTAATTTGCAATGTTACACGTAATGTACTTGTAACAAGTTACTCATAAGTCACAATAACCAAAATGTCACTCATAAACTATAAAAGGATAAAATGTTTTGTGATTAAGTGAAATTTGGTCACTAAAATTCAAAAATTAACATACTCATGTAACTTATCACTTCAACTTCGTACTATTGGACTAAATGTGACTTTGGACTCGTAACATTCATAAACATGATAACTACAATCAATAATTGGACAATAAAATCAATCTTAGACTAACATAATGTCTTTCGATATATTGGTTCTTTTGTCTCAATACCTTTCAGATCGCAAAATGGACGTCAACATGGAAAATCTCAATGCCTCCAATGAACTCACAATGGAATATATCTTCCCAAATTGCTATCAAAAAACAATTGGAAAGAACAATCTCAGAGTTGATTTTGAAAACTTCACCTGCTCAAAATCCTCGTGCAGAGTTGCTGTGGACATTCTCAAGGAACATCCCTACCGTCTTATGTTGTCTAACTCGGTTACAGTACCAGAAATCTACATCCATCAGTTCTGGCACACTATGGAGAAAATTGATGGTCAAGATGCAGTCAAAGTGACCCTTGGCACCAAGGAAGTCACAGTTACGGTAGCGGATCTTCGCACTATTCTTCTTCTACCTCACCATTGGTCTACCGACACGCTTGCAACTCCTACTGAAGAGGCAGTAATGCAATTTATGGTTAAAATAAGTTATGACGAAGCTGCTGGCATCATCACAAAATACTCCAGTGTTGATCTCAAGAACATCCCTCAGCCCTAAAGGACTCTCCACATCATGATCGCCAAGTCTGTATCTGGGAGAGATATCGGTCATGAACATCCTAAACTGATGCACCTTCAAACTCTTTAGGGGATGGTCAACAAACAACACATTGACTACGCAAGTTTGATATGGGAAGACATGATGCAGCATCTTAAGAAGCCTGGGTCAAAGATTCCCTTCATCAGATATAATAAGTTGCTGATCTAAAATATTCTTGGGAGGAACATAGACTTCCCAATGAGAATCAATGACCCCATCACTCACTCAGTGTTGTATGAACCTACTTTAAACACTATCAGATTCAAAGACTCTTCAACACGCAAACAAGGTGCATAATTACTTGACTGCCTGATCACTGATGCAATCAAAGGTCTTCCCTCGTACATTCGTTACAAGGAAGCTGTGAGGGCAGGAAAAGTTGGGTTTATGGATGAAAAGACTTCTGCAGTGGCTACTACCAGGGCTAAGAGAGCAGGAAGCACTGGAAGCACGAGGAGTACAAATAAGTACAAGAAAAGAAACGCACCCCGTAAGAGGAAAGTCCTCGCTCAGATCATTCTTCTACAAGTTAAACCAAAACCAAATCCTTAGGATGATGACTCTGAAACTGAGTCAGATGAGGTGACTTACTACTCCGAAACACCAAAAGATGATACATCGTCACCTATGTCATAGGACAAACCTCCCAGTCCCTCATCAGACAAAGGGAAGAAGCCAGCAGAAGAAGAGGAAGAAGATTCAGATGAAGAAAATGTTCCTAAGGATGAAGACAGAGATTATCGGAAAACTCTAAAACGACTAAGGATGGAGCAAGATGCCAAAGATTTTGAAGCTCAATAGATGATAGGCCCTAGAGGTTCCAACGGTGGTATACCTATTACACCAGTTGTTGATGCGGTTAATCAACCCGATAAGGGAACTGGTGCTACCACCAAGGAATCTACAGAGCAGAAGCAGCAGAAAATGAAGGTAAGTTTGACTTTGAAGAAGATGAGCAAGAAACTACTGAGATGATTACTGGTAAAGATGTGGAAAAGGCTGAAAAGGAGAAGGCTACAGAAGAAGCACGTGCTAAAGAGGAGATTGCTAAGAAGGAAGAAGAAGAAAGGATAAGAATTGAAACAGATAGCTACCTCCAAGAAAATCCTGAACACAATCCAAACTCACTTTCTGCTAGGTCTTCCAGCTTGGTCAAATATCTTTATCAACAACTCCTTAGCCATGTCTACTACATTACCCATCCTTAGCCCAGTTTCCATCATTTCAAGAAGAGTCCCTAATGCAAGTGGATATGTTCTTTCAACCAAAGATGTAGATATCTGTTCCATTGCATGTTGTGACTAAGTGCAGTCCACATGAATCAATCAAGGTCCAAGTCAATGCTTCCTCTCCATGTTGAGACTTCCATTGTTCTCCTGTTGGATCTGGTTCAAAAATATTCTGAAGTTATCATTGTCTGGATCTTTGTTCTTGAACCTATTTTTGACTAACTCCCAAAGCTTAAGTAGATCCTCCCTGTCAATTAATGCAAATAAATCTACCAAGTATAGATAGGCACTTGTTCTTCCACCAGCTCTGTGTATCCTCCAATGTCTTTTTCCATCTTCAGTATAGATATCCCAGTTGATGATTGGGTATCTGGTATTGATGGGCTCTGAATACAGTGCTTCTTCTGGGGCTTCAATTAACATCATCTGGTTGAGATCTTCTTCGGTTAGTCCACCTTCATCTTCAGAAGCTTTCAATCTTTTAGGTGAAATTGAGGAAGCTCCTTCTTTTGATGGTCTTTTGTAACTTCCAATGGGGTCAATAGGTTGTGACCTTTCAACAAAATCATCATCTGACATAGATCTAAAGTTCAAAATGCTCCTTTAAACTCTGTCAGCAAGTCTTTGAAGGGTCTCCCAAGCTAGTTGATTTAGCTGCTTCAAGGTTCTCCTGTCTTCACCTTGATATTTAATGTACTTGCAGAGATACATCTTTTGCTGACTCTTGTTTGGAGGTCTTGAGGCCTTTTCAATTTCCCTTTGCTGTCTAAATTGAATCTGTCTCCTGGCCAAGATCACACTGAATAATAGAGGTGCTTCATTAACACTTGTATTCTTATCTTGTTGCAGCTTCTGTTGGACTTCCTGAGTTGCTTCTACCTTGACTCTCATGTCATCCCATGTTTTCCAGTCTTCATCAAGTTTAGCCATCTTTTTCTTTTCCTTTTCTGCAGCTTCTTTCTCCAATTCTTCCTCTTCCCATTCTGCTGCTATTATCCTTGCTGCCTCTTCATTCAATCTTTCAATCTCTTTCTTCATCTTTAGAACTTCCACCAATATACCTTTGCCTTTATCTTTGGCATCAATCGTTGGAGCTGAAGAGGTGGGTGATGTTGAAACACCTCCTATTTGAATAACCACTCCTTTTTCTTTAGGCTTGGGTGCTACCGATTTGGTTTTCTTTCTTAGATAGAGAACAGGAGGCTTCTTGTAAGTTGGAGAGATGGGGACTGATTTCTTCAAACTTTGAAGTCCCAAAACTACATGTTTCTCTCTATCTTCTTCATCACTGCCTTCAAAAGCTACTTGTGGAGTGGTAGTGATGAGCGTGGCCTCTGTTATTGTTTCTTGTTGTAATTCAGCAGCTACTTTGATAATGGGACTTAGTACTTATTGTAGAACACCAAGAGTACTAACTATTGTGCTATCAGTACGAACTACAACAGAATAAGTACTAACTGGGATAGTACTGATAGTGCATGTAGGAGTACTAAGCACTTCTTCTGCATGTTTGGGGATCTGAACTTCTTCCTCTTCATCAAGAAAAGGGATCTGAAAAGTTTGACCACCTTGCCACTGACCAAATTCTCTTCTACTCTGAATATCAGAACTCCTCCCCTGTTTGGAAGAATCTTCTGTTGAGGTGCTAGAAACTGTGAACTTGGCCTTCCTTTTGATTGATGTGGTAACCTGGAGATCTTTGTTGCAGTTGGCTTGGATATAAGCTGGACTTGATGTGCAAGCCTTTTCATCTTAAGAAGCATCCTGGTATGAACTTTGGCAAGAGCTTTCTTGTGTTCATCCGAGCAATCTCTAGTGTGTTAATTTTTCTCGCATATAAACCTGCATAAACCGTCATTTCATTAAGTGTCAATTTGCCCTCACCACTTCCAGTGTGTTACTGGGGAGAGAGGTGGGTCACTGGGCAATTGAGATGCACTCCCAGGCCTAGCCTAAGCAGATACACCCCCTTTTTTATCCTTTGCCTGTGTCCACCCTGTGAGGAGTGCTCACTAGGTGTTGGCATGGATTGGGTCTTACATATGTTACCACTATCCTCACCAACTTCTAAGCCTGGTTGAGTAGTGGCAGCCCTCACCACTCTATCTCCTCCATCAACTAAGATAGGCTCATCTGCTGCAATGAGAGGAGGAGAATGGGTCTGAGCATTCCCACTCTCATGTCTAGATTGCCTACTTGTTGATGAAAGTTATTGATTTGGAGATTGTTCAGGATCTGTGGGTGTGTGTTGGGATCCACCTGTGCTTGATGGTCCTTCACCCTCTGCAATGAGCATGTTAGCAAATAAATGCACTACAACCCCATTATAGCCTACCACATCCCTTGACATATTGGAAAACACTTTGGTCATGGAGTAGTTTTGAAGGATAAATATTTTTGTGAGGTCAGAGGTTTTGTTTCAAGATCCAAAAATACTTGTATAAACCTCGATACATCAAAAACTTGGTTTTACTTTAATACCGCATTTTTAAGCATACCTCAAAAATATAGTTTGAAAATTGAACACCACTGTTGCAAAGCGGCATCAAGGATGTGGCTATATTTATGGGAAAGCATCAACCCGGTCCTTTTGTGACTCAAGTAGTGTAAGAGGGTAAGGATTAGAAATCTCCATTGTGGGGAAAACTGACTTTTGTGAAAATTGAAAGTGTCATCATGTCTATACCCCATCAATGAGAGTTGTTCAAAAATCTCAGTTCCTGGAAAAGTGTTAATACATTCAGTGTGACAACTCGTAATTTCAGGTCATTTTACAAAGTTTAAAAGTTTCACTATTTCATCAATTATCGTAAACTACGTTTACGAGTATCAAATTGCTGTGAACCTTAATGGTTTAGCGCTAATTCATGAACATATCATCAATGACATTTCATATAGACTAGATTTAGTCTACATAACATCAATAACATCATTTCATATCGGTTCATGCATGGTTTTACATTTATTCATTAAACGTTTATTTTTCCTATTAAATAAACGCTATCACGTAAACATTATTTTGAAACATTGATCCGGCACTTCCAAAAATAATCTTAATATATTTTTATACTCATTTTAAGACTATAAAATTATATTATCAATTTACCCGATGTTTTCAATTTATTTCAGATATAAATTGTTATGTTTATATAATTACGACGGTTTAAGTAAGAAACTCAATCCGATAAATAATTATTCACTCAAATTTTGTAAGAAATGTATTTTTATAATTTTTATGACTTCAATACATCTTATTTTGTTCCGTTAAAATTTATTTTTAGCTAACGCTACCCTACAAGCTCAAATATCTACACAAGTTACCATTTATCCCTAAGTAATTACACATATTACTCTACATTTAATTACTTAAAAAAAATGCACACTATCTTGTGATTATCACCCTTTTCGACACAAGGGTGAGTCACATTCAATTTTTACTAAATATCTAGCAACACATAATTGTTTTATACTAAAACATGTACACATTCACTTCATTTTCTTCCAAGCAAAAGATCAAAATAACTCTCTCATCTTTCTCTTCCTCTTGCAACCGGCAACCACAAGGACCAAGAAGGATTTCATCAAAATTTTCAAGACAAGGTTTTTAACACTCTAGTATCACTTGTTATTAAGGTTTTGCAATAAAAACCTTGAGTGATTAGGAAAAATCCATTGTCCATAAACCTCATCAAGTTACTAGTAAGCATCCATAATCATCATCATATTTCATATTTATTTTAATGGTCATTTCATTTTCCTTGAGAAAACATGCAAGTCATATGATGTTTATACCACTTTTTCTTTGATTTTAAGAGTTATATATATATATATATTTATCATCCTATAATTACTCCTTGTTATAAATCATTCTTGGTGATGTCTAGGAACCCATGACACCCTAAGAAGGTGTATGGTAGGATTAGAATAGCCTCGGAGTTGTTTTGAATGGGTTAGAATAGGTTTGGCGAGAAAAACTCATTTCATTTCACAAGTTTGCAAAAGGGTCTGTCCATATTTTCACAATTCTGGAATTTTCGTCAGTAAGCAAAATATTTTGGGCTAGATATTTGGAAAATATACTTTAAAATGAAAACGTGGCCGCTTGAACGGATTAAAACGGAGTTATAACGAAGAAGTTATGAATTTTTGAAGTTTGACGATGAAAATTATTTGTTTCAGAAAATTCAGCATGTAATCTCGACTTTTTACGAGTCAAAAATGAGGCTTAGGCGTTATAAATTGTGTCGACTTGTCAAAAATATATTAGTATATATTATTACGATTCCGAGGACATATAAAACGTAGAAAACGGACTTATAACGACAAAGTTATTCACATTTTAAACAAGTTGCCGTAATTTTTAGTACAAGTATAACATATATATTTTCTATTAGGCAAATATTACGGCCAACAAAGTGACCATGTTGAGGGTCGTTTTTAACACGGATGTAGTACTTTTATAACATGATGTCTTCTAGTAAAAGTAAGTTCGCCAAGTATATTTTTCAAAATGTCCGAACCGCTTTTTAGCGGAGTTGTAATGAATTAAATATGGTTACTCAAACATTTGCCGAAAACCATCCTTAAACTATATTTTGGGACACAAGTACCATACTTAACCTCTATATTTTTTTATGTTCGAGACCTCTAGGATGGAAACTCATGTACTAAAACTTTGAGATAATGATACAAGCTTACCAAAACCATTGAGTACGTTTCCTAATACTCAATGTGCACCATTTTACTAATTAGCTTTTGAGGCCGCTTTGTCACTTTCATGAATTTTCCAAATGACATTATTTTCTTAATAAAAGTTATAATTTCATAATAAATCATTAAATGATTATCGTAAGATATCATTTCAACATAAATACTTGTAAAGTATTTTATATACAACATAATGAGATGTCATAAACATATATTTAACGATACATTCTATTTTCAAAAGCTGCACAAGTGGTATAGATTTCATATGAGTTTGCATGCACGATATTACATCATAACTTATCATAGAGCATATCATTCATAATAGGTCACGCTCGTTGAGAGGTTGCGCCATTTCAGAGATTGCCTTTACATCATTAGTATCATTGTTACAAATGTGAGTTTTCATAGCCCCGATTTATTCAAGTTTTTACTTTATTTCAAACCCACGGGGAGAATACATTGTACATCATTTTTTATTACGATACCAAGTATATCAAATTCATTACATTGCTTAAGTTACCTCATGCCAATTGAATGTCCCCATCATATAACATGAACCAAGCAATTTCATAGAAGCGAGGTGAGTGGATAGATCTATCGGAGCTGACTCCTCCATCCGTTGGTGGATTCCAACTGGTTAAACGGACGGATGCATTTCATTTAATATCATTATTTGAGTTGTTTAAACACTGTTAGCTGAACATCACATCGCCTAGTTTCGTGTCATGGAGTTATAGCAATTGTATAATTTTTGTGACATCATTGTCATACAAACTTATACTTGTGGTAGTCGTATCATGCATATACATAAACTCTATGAACTCACTCAACCTTTGTGTTGACACTTTTAGCAATGTATTTTCATGTAACTAAGGCTTTCACTTCATGGCATGCATGTGGACATATCATAGAGTCGCTGTGACGACGCGTCTCACATGGGATTTATATACTTTAAAAAAAACATCGCTTGACTTGTATCAAACTTATTTTCCTCACATAGTAACTTTCATTTGGGACCTATCTTTGTAACTCTGAATGTTTTATTAAATTAAGCGATGTATTTTCCAAAACCACAACTTTAGGTCGCTCAATATAACTCAGATTGTGATGCTATGACAAATAATCCCTCGTGAATTCCATCCCACCGCAAAACAGTAATTGGGGGTGTGACAGATTGGTATCGAGCTTCTTATAGAGAACTAGGTTGCATCATTGACCCTAGACTATAACTACATCATCTTAGCATCTCATCATTTAATCATAAGTATAGTCACTAACTTACGCGTTTCATACGCCATTTTGCGAGTTATTTACTTTCATTTCAAATCAATTGTCACATAGATGCCTTCAAATACCCATCCCATCATACTCACATCACTTTGACATGGAGAATGCCCTGTGATTCCCTATTACAATTTTGACATTAGTTGACCTAACACCGATAACATCGATGATGAGATCAACCCTTTTAGGAGAACGAAGTTGCACCTACACCATCGCGATCACTATTGATTCACCGTAGGATCAGGACAATTTTATCATTCGTGGGATGCATTATACCATTTGGTAGAACTTATAGGTTTAGTCCTAATGAACCTATTTTCTTAACTCACCACAAGGATTTTCATTATCATCATTGTCATCATTTTCATCATCATTGTCATCTAGAGTACCATCCGCGCCATCACGTCTCATAGACACTACTATACACACCGACTTGCAAGCTTGGGAAGCTGCATAATTTGACACACACCATTATCATATATCACTAAGACTATAGACACTACACCGCCTCAAAGGTTTGAGGACCGTGATATTTCTAGGGCTATTGTCGCTAGATCGCCACTTCTCCTACACTTGAAACACGATTTGACCATCAATGGAAATCAGTATAATAGGTACCTTTCAATCTTATGTAATCTTTATCATTTATTATCTCCATCTAATCACAACCTTTTGTTCATTTCATTCTTTATTCCAATTGCCCAATTTTCAATCATTTCGAGATGATACCTCACTATCTTACTAGGGGTTAGGCCAACTATATTCTTGACCAATTAGGAGACTATTACTATTCTATGAGGTTTCCCCGTGTATCCTACAAACCATTCAACAAATTATATTTCAAGCTATTTTGCTACCATTTCATGAAAGTATTTCATTTAATTTTATTTCGAGCTATTTTACACCATCTTAGAAACATTGTTTCATAAAGTTTTAAAACAAGTTGTTTTTTTACCACCCTATCAATTGTTTTCACTATTTTATCAACGATTTAATATCATCATGCTAAACGATTTTCATGTTACTCAAAAATCATTGAGCCATTATTCTTACAAAACAAAACGTTGAATACCATCTAAAACTTCGAGGAACATAATACCATTTCAAATAAAACAAGCATCACATAATTTTGTCTCGATATACATGGCTTGATCACCTATGTATAATTCAGAAAGAATTATGTCATGAAAGTAACAAGCATCATTTCAAATCTCTTAAACAATCTTCACCAAAAGCAAAGCTTGTAATCGATAAATTGTTCATAAACATTTCTTTTGTTAACACTCTATAGAAGCTCACGCCATTCATCCTCACTCAACCAATAAGTTAGAATTTGACGAGTGATTGGATATGTGTTAAACACATATCTTGTTACACCAACTCAGGCCAAATAAAAGAAAGCCGCTTATTGAAATAATATGCTTATGCAGTTTTCAGTTAGTATTGGCAGATACGATATAATAAAACAGACAAAGAAAGCCAAAACCGAAGAAAACCGAAAGACGGTATAGAAAGCCGTGGAAATATCAATTCCAAATGGCAAAGTAGTCCCTCGAAGATTTAGACTAAAATATGTTTGGTCCTGGAATTTTCAAAGCTGGCAAGAGATGAAGAAAGAGCCTGAAGACATTTTGTATCATAAGATGTCCTCGATTTCGCTACTTTCGTCCCTGGGATCACATTACTAGTCCTAGTTCAATTCATTATTTAAGCCTCCGCCCAACAACTCCTATCAAGTATCTTCTAACCTCAACAAACCTCGTCAACAAAATTAAACAAATATAAATAAAATAAACCTCAATAAATCCCATCCTCAGAACCTTCTTAGTCATCTTGGCATCAATGATGCTACAATCACAAATTGAGGGCACCGCCGCCGACATCTTCGACAATGCTAATGCCGGGCAACCGCGTGTCAAAGTTTACGTTGGCTGATACGTGGTGAGTTCATCCGCTGCCGATATTGTGACATGCGGGATTGATAACGCCCAGAAGCACAACTCAATCTTCACACTTTCAGTGCTCGCTGATGATGGGATTCGCGGTGTATAGAGCTGTGTTTTTTACGCCGTTTCAGCTTACTCGCATTAAACATTTTGTACTTAACTTATTTATCAATATAATTTTGCTTGAATTATTTTGTGTTGGTACCGCTTTTTACTATTATCGTCGTTATCGATGATATGTCAATTTTAGCTGTGCTCTTCACGTTTTACATTTGTTATTCAAAGTGTCGTGCGTATTTTGAAAGTAACATGGTCAGTCAAGAACGCTTCGACTGCCTGGCATAGATGTTTTTATCTCATTGCAAACCGTCGACTGTGAGTATAAAATTTAACTGCTTTTGCAGAAGCAATGATATGTTTGTGCTCAGCCAATATTGTCATCGCCATCATTGCCGCCTTTTGAAACTGCATATTTTCGCGTTTGCAGTCAAGATGTATTAATGCCAACCAGTTTATTTAAATGTGATGTTGATACCTGTATTGCGATGCCTGTTTCATGTACCTCAAAAACAGCCAATAAAAGAAGTTCATTAACGATTGTTTACCGAGGATTAGCGTCATTTCTGTGTCAATTGTGATTAATTGATCATTATTACCCGCTTTTCAAACATCGAAACAATTTTACCGTCTTCATGTCATCGCCAAGTTGTGATGATTGCATATGTATCGGTTTCATGTTAGAATCAGTATGTGTTATAGTCTCATTCTTCCATCATCTTCAATCGCTTCATTCAAAACCATTTTAGTCGTACCAATCGCCGTCAGCAAACAGGTTTCATCGTTTTCACGATTTAATACTGCCGATTCAACAGCGTTATTTTGTTTTTCGGTGCCTGAGTGTTGAAATTTATTTTGTCAATTTTTGGAAATCATTAAGCAGCTGCTTAATCGTAGCCATTTTGCCTTGCCACCGCATCTTCACTGAACCGTATTTGTGCCTTCGCATTCACCAGCTGTTAGGCGATATTCGGTTGTAGTCTGGCTTGGTGGTCTTGAAAGCCTTCATTTCAGTTGCCTGGCTTGCAATTATAGCAAGCGCTTTTTAAAGCCTTAAATTGGTCAATTCACTTCATCGTAACACTGCCAGCGATTTGCTGCTTCGAGCAAAATTGAGATCAATGTTCATTGGCCTTATGCTTTTTGTTCGACATATGTTGCCGCTTCTTTCTTCAACACCGCTCATATTTTTCCCAGATTTTACAAAATTTCCTGGCCCTTTCATATTTTGACTGCCAATTTTCTGATTTAAATCTTTAATGTTTAAGTATTTTTAATATAATACTTAGGCAGTCTTAAAAATAAGTTTTCACAGATTAAGAAATATAAAAGCAAAAGCCTTTATTTTTTTCTACTTTACTTGTAATTTTTACATTAAAATTTTAAATGTTTAATTAGAAATAAAGTTCGTAAAATATACCCCAGCTTTTGAAATTTTTTTGAGTTTAGATTTTAAAAATAAGTTTCAATAATTTTCCTTTTGTTTCATGTTTTTTATTTTTGTGATTTGTTTTAAAAGTTTAAAATTGTTTAAATTCAAATCTTAAAAATCATAAAAATGCCTTTAAATCTTAGTTGATTCAAATATCATTTTTAGTTCAAAAGTAATTTTGATCATTTTGTGATTTAATAGACTTAGACGCTATTTATTTACGGCGTTCGCCAGTATTTCGTTCAAAAACTTCACTTTTTCCATCAGTTCAGACGCCGACGGAGTGGGAACATCCCATTTTAACTTTCGTTCGGTGAAGCAATTTAACACGCTTGAGTTACCCGTGATAGTTTCTTCTTTCTATTATTATTTCAGCCAAAATTGATTCGCTCGGAAACCAATAATAGAAGTTTGTAGTATGGGTAACTCAAACGGTTAGGTTTTTGAGCACCGAGATCGTTCAACGGGGTTGAATGGAATTTCCTACTCACGCGATTATCGAGATTTGAATGGGAAAAGGGATAATTTGAAGTTTTCTAAACTACAATGAAGCATACAAAAGGAAATTACACTTCTGGGAATCTAAATACTAATAAAACTAAAATGAAACGTAAATAAAATGTAACTAAGTCTATTCTAAATCCTAAAAATGATCTAAAATTACTTTTAAACTAAAAATGATATTTGACAATCAATTAAGATTTAAAACTAATTTTATGATTTTCCGAATTTATTTGAATTTAAAACTAATATTAAACTTTTAAAACAAATCTAAAAATACTAAAATTATGAAAATAAAAGGAAAATTGTGAAACTATTTTTTTAAAAATCTAAAATAATCAAAAAGACTTTTCAAAACTGAATTGTATTTTTCTCAACTTTATTTGAATTTCTATGAATTAAAAACTATTTAAAACTAATTTTAATGCTAAAAATTACAAATTAAAGTAGGAAAAAATCTGAAAATTAGTTTTTTGCTTTTTATTTTTCTTAATCTATAAATTTGAAAACTTATTTTTTGGAACCTTTTCTCAATTAATTGTATTAAAAAGTACTTAAAACCCTTAAACTGATTAAACAAGAAAAATAGTAAAACAGAATTAAAAAATTATAAAAATTCAGGAAAATTTTAAAATATTATTCTAAATCTAGGAAAAATATAAATACCTATGCTAGTGTGCAAGAAAATGAAACTGTAATGCAACACACTATGAATAAGCACTTCAAAATAAGCTATAAGTTGCTACAATGAACCAAATGATCTCAACTCCTAAGGTAAGCTAATTTTACTCAAAAGAAACTAAATCCAACTGCTCTTAACCTCTAATGTGCTGAATGAAATGAATTGACCAAATGAATTTAAAACTAAAAACAACTTATACTACCCCTACTTTAAGCTACCTTATAAGCTATTCTAGAGCTCCAAACTAAAAACTAGAAATAGAGAACTCAAGACCACCAAGCCAAGGATTGCTAAACCAAATATCAGACCCTAACTAGCTAAAGTGAGATCTGCACAAGGATCGCAATGTTCGCCGGTTCACACTCAGTTGAATGCCGAAAGTGAACAGGCAAATGAGCTCATTAAGAGCTTATAAACCGCTTAAGATGATTTCCAAAAATTTGACAAAATCAGATTTCAACACTAGACCAAAGGAACTTGAAAAAGAACAAAATCTTACTTAATTTGGATCAGAAATGAGTCTATTAAAAATCCACAAAGTTTTGTGTAAAACCATTTGAAACCCTTTTTCACTTTTGAAGACAGATTTGGAATTTTGACTAAAATGAGTTTTTTGAATGATTAAAATTGATTAAAGATGATGTAATATGATGAAATAAGACCTATTAACACTATCCTCTATGATTCTAACACTAATTGATACATATGCAATCATCTAACTTAACCTGATGAGCCATAGAGAGGTAAACCAAGAAAATTGACTTCATTGTTTGAAGAAGGTAATAATGGTCTAATTAAATCTAATTAACCTAGAAATGACTTACCTAACTAAGCTAATCCTCTCGAGTAAACTTCTATTCCAGCTTAATAGACTTGATCCAAACACTCTTATCAAGCCGTTTTGAAATTTTATGAAGCAAATCACTAATCTAGACCATTATCAACCTCAATACAGATTCTAAATAGAGCTTAATGATGAAGTTGGACAAAGAATACTCACTAAAACCTATCCGTCTATCGATGCAAATGATACCGTAAATTATGCAGCTTCTAAAATTAATGACAAGCATTCAATGTGATGAAATAGAAATACTGACAAACAATATTAAGGCTAAACTAAACTATATCAATCAATAAATTCTACTTCTACAAAACAGATTCAGAGAAGAGAAAGATTTTATACTCACAAGAGGTCCAACCACAATGGTTTCCAAATGAGATAAAAACATATCCTAACTCTCAAATCAACCCAAATCCAGAGCCATTACAAAGAACTCGTAACCATGTTACTCCAAATCGCGACTTTGACTTTTATTGACTAATGTAAATGAGAGTAGAACCGAAGTAGGAGAATTTTTTAAGCTAACCGAGCTTATATCATCTCTGATAACAAAATTTATGTAATTATAAAACAGAATTTATAACTAAAATGAGAATTCAAGCAAAATGATTATATTGATAATAAAAGTTAATACAAAATGGAATTTAATCATCAATTAAAACTAAAAACACTTGAAAATAAAACTACTACTTACCCTATTCTACACTTGAGATCCATCTGCGGAAGGAAGGGTATATATACTTGAGCTTGACACTTGGAAGAGTCTAGAGTTGAGTTGTGCTTTCTGGACGCTTTGAGCCATCGATCAATCCCACATGTCACTAATCAATATCAACCTGGATGAGACTCACCACGTGACAATTGACCAATCGAGCCTTTTGAGTGGATTGACACGGATTTCCAGCTGCATCCAGATGTCGTAAGGTGTCAGCAGAAAATGATATACCAATTTAAGTGATTGTAGCCAATTGATGCCAAGGGTATTCTGGTGGTTCTTGGCCGGGATGTTTGGATTGGGGGAATTGGCGGGTTTGGTTTATTTATATTTGTTTAATTTTGTTGACCGGGTTTTAGTTTGGGTTGACTGTTATGGATAATGGGTATTGGTTGGACGGGTTGGACCGGGTTTTGGGCTTAAATATTTATGGATTGGACTAGGACTAGTAATGATCCATATTAACTTAGGACCAAGAGTGTATAAGCCAAAATCCAAGGACCAATCTTGTAATTCTAAAAATGTCTTCCAAGGGTCTTTCTTGTCCATCTCAAATAAACCAAGGACCTAAATTTGCCAACTTGAAAATTCCAAGGACCAAACATGACAATTCTCAATCTTCAGTGACTAAAACCGCCATTTTGAGAATTGATTGTCCAAACTTTGCAAATTCCTCTTCCCACCTCAGCTTTTGCATTCTTTCTTCTCTCGTGTTCGCTTTCTTCTTCGTTTTGGCTTTTTGTCTCTGCTTTATTATATCCGCAGATTCAAGAATGCAAAAACTCAAGAAACACGCAATGTTAACAATAAACGCTCTTTCTTGGTTATTTTGGGGCAGTTTTTGATAAACAAAAGATATGTGTTTAAGCACATATCAAAATATTCCCTGCATTTAAACCATTGTCGTCCCAATTAATGCAATCAACTACTTAAAACCAAAGATTTCAATCTCTTTCTACTAAACCTATGAAGAAGTAGCAAAGATTCCTCAAAAGAGATTAAGAAATCCCTAATTCTAAAAACGCCTGCTTACCTTTAATTCACATGTAGATATTATTAAGCACATTCGTTATGAGTGACGGTTTGTTGAACTTTCATGTCGATCAATAACTCCAACATTTTTCAATCAACACTTTAGGATCACGGAATAGAAACACAACAGCGGACTTAAGTGACCATCTGGGATAGAATACATCGCCCCCATTTTCACAAGTCCCAAACTAAGCGTAAAATCGAAATCATTGTTAAATATGACTCTACATGCTAACACTACCCATGGAAGTTACTTGTGTAATTACCTTTTGCTCCCATTTTCCTATTTTCCTCTATAATTTTTTATTTTTTGTAAGAATTGAATTTCTTCAAGTTTCTCGTTTCGATAAATTTTATTCAGATAAAGATATAAAGCTAAGTCGCTAATTAGTTATCCATCTTCCATCGAAACCATTGCACACAAGAATGAGGTCCACATCAAGGTCTTAATTTCACACGATTTAGGGAGAATATCCTTTTATGGCTTAATCGAGACAACTCATCTACAAGTCCTATCGAAGCTTTATTTAGACATCTCCTGATCCAAGTTTGGCTTAACACTATTTCAAAGGCTTTGCATTTTGCAATTTAGGCCCTTGGTCTTTCAACTACTAACTCAACGGATTACCGCTTTTATCGTAAGTCTTATTATGACTTTGGATTTTCCTCTGCCTTTATAGAAGTCTATGACAACTTTTATAGCTTTGGATTTTTTAATTTTAAAACGTTTGGGCTTTATTTCATGTTAATTTTTGTGCCATGTTAGCCTCGCTAAAGTGAAGTCATTACGGGAATTGCATTAGTTTCTTCTTTTACTTATTCACAAGGACTAGTTTAGTCAATAGTGATAAGTTATTCTTGTCCTAGTATAAATACCCCTCCTAGTCCCAACTAGAGGGTGGGAGATTTATTGTAAAGAAGTGTGTGTGTTTTCCTTCTTCTCTAGAAACACACACATCTTCCCTTTACTTTAATCTAAATAATACCATGTCTTATTCATTCTTTGAGCTTCCCCGACCCCCCGAACCACATAAATCACTTGTGTTAATCGATCCTACAATTGGTATCAAAGCCAGGTTATTTTGTGTTGATTTATTGTGGTTTTACACATGTTTTATTAACTGTTTTTGCGTTTTTTTGTGGTCGGAAATTTTTTTTTTCCGATTTGTGGGTATAACAGTTTTTATACATGTGTGGTATCCTTATTTTGGTCTAAAACACAAAAGTCACAACCTTTCTTGTTTTCATATCTGCTTGGTAATTTTGTCCACCAACAAATAGATATACTACTTTTATGCTTTTGTACCAAATATCCAAGTGAAAGTCAACGTGGTCAAACCTTCATCTTCATATGGTATAACAAGAAAAAGAAGCGCTTATGCATTTTCTCTGGTTTTTTATGAAGATGGTCGGAAAACATGGTCGGAAAATATCACCGAAAAAAAGTCAAATGGTCAAAACCCTTTTTTACGCGTAAGGGAATCTACAGTTGAGATAGGCTGAGATTCGTGAAGTTAGCCAGAGGGAAAAAAAGCATATGCCAGTATTTTACTATGCGCTTTACGCTTAAGTCGGCTTACGCTTTTAAGCCGCTTACGATATGCATCATCATTACGCATAAGGTAGACCATGTTTACGCATAAGATGCAATGTTACGCGATAAGCAATATTTTCGACTAAGCCGAGGCTTTACGATAAGCAAAAGAAAGGTTACGTAAAAGACCAAGACCACAAACATACCATTTACCATATTATAACATCTCGAACTTCAGCTCATATTAACCATCATCACCCAAACCTTCGACTACAACAAAACCAATCCTATATATTGACTCACCTAAGAACCCTCACATCACTCCCCATCTCTCATTCATTTCAAGACTCAAAAAGAAAAATTTCAAGTAATCTCTGACTTATCACGGTGTTTTTGTAATCTTTAAAGATTATTTCAACTAATCATTATCCTCATCGACCTCACGCTATATTATCCTAATATTAAGTAAAGTAAAATAACAAGTATGTTAATTCACTTTCTTGGTTCGGTTTAGAACTTAAAAGAAAATACAAACGAATATACAACAATTACACCTACCCGAGACCATATTCTAATGATCTTGAAGTCATTTTCTCTGATTTCGTGATTCGGATTAAGTAGCACATGAAGACAAGGGTCGGATTAGGATGTATTTGTCTATTACACCAAACTCCAAACCCTATATATTGACTCACTCCAAACTCCAAACCCTACAATTTTTATAACAATAGAAACAATAGCAGCAAACTATCAGGAATCAGTTGTCTATTACACGTAATAGACGGATTACCTCGATGTGTACCCAACTATCATGGGCAAGGATTCTCTAAAGAAGACAAAGAACTAACTATCGCCAAAAACTCAACATCTTTAATTATTATTTGACAGATATGGGGTGAAACAATTTTGTAGGAACAAAAAGCCATAAGTACCTTCGATGGGCTCTAAAGAGAACCAACTACTCCACGTTTAGCATCTAAACTCATAAGTAACTCTATCATTTCTCGATCTCCGCAAATTTAAAATCCCAAATAATGAGATCCGCGGATGCTTAGCCGTTAATTTTTTAGATTATCTATGGTTAAGGGAACAAGCTAGGCTCAACACGGTCAAGTCAATTCTATTCCTACTCACCGTAGAAAGTCAACAAGGTGTCAAAACATATATTAATTTAGCATATGCTTTGTCTAAATGAAATTAAGTAATGCATATTTAAAATCACTCCGGAAACTTGCAAATCATTGGCCTTGTGAGCTAGAATTCGCTTTTATAGCTTCTTTCTAAGAGACTAGCAAACTTTTCAATCAAAAAGACTTAACAAAAGCTTCAAAAATTTTTAAAATTTTCACATATATAGCACAATTTGTCTAAGGAAAACGGGGTTACGAGAGAACACGACAAAATAAGCAAGTCAAATCAAATCGAAGATACCCTACCCCTAGACAGAACGAAACATTGTCCTCAATGTTTAAAAGCAAGGGTATCAACGAAAATCTAAAAGCCGTTTATTAAGTATGCTCAAAGATAAAGGTTAGTCGATAAGATTTCGGATATCGGATTTCCATCAACATCGATCATGAAACTCGAGTAGAGAAAATGACAAACTTCAAGCACGAGAGTCTTCATATCGGGAAAATCCTAGACAAAACATCACAAACAACAAAACACGAGAAATCGAAGAGGCTAACCCCTTCACGCCACTTATTAGAAAATAGAAAGAAGATAGAGATAAGCATGGGGTGCCTCCCACGGCGCCTCTTGTTTTTCTTAAACGAAGTCGCTAGCCCGACTCGTCCCCAATTCATTTATCCTTGGGGAAGAAATGGTAGAGATACCGTGGTCAAAACGTGTCCTCATTCCCGAAAGAATGAGACTGGGTGGGTTGGGTGGAGAAGAAAATGGGTGGATAAGGCATATGATGTAAGAAGGATCCATCATCTGGTGGTTTTGCGGGTGGACGTCGGGATGATGGATCAACATGAGAATACTCCAAAGAAGATGGGTGCTCATGGTAAAGAAAGGTGTTACTCAAAGGTTCATCAACAAAGGCATCCAATGGAGGATCCTTATCTCGGATAATGTTTTTAACATGAAGCTTATCAATGAATATCCCGGGTTTAAAAATCTTATCTTCACATGAGGGCTCATCGGGATAAGTGACGGTCGACTCATTAGAGAGAGGAGAGTCGAGCAATCCATCAAGAAACATCATATCTCCCTCGGGATCATTAACAGCATCCTCAATACCCTGGGGTATCAAGTCATCAAGAGCAAGAAATGAGTCGGCGTCCTCAATGATTGGGTCATTTGTCGAATTATCGGAAATATCGTTCAAAACTTTGCTCACATCAACATTAAAGTAGAACCGCTCAAGAATCGGAGGATAAACATCGGTAATAGTGGGACTGCCACTAATCTCTTCATCAAATCGGAAAATCTCAAGCTCGGGAGAGAAATCACTATCTTTAATGGAGATAGGAGGCGAACTCGAATTATTGTTTAAGGATTCAATCTTAGAAATGAGAAGATGGACATTTGACAATGTTTCACGTAATGCTTCATCCTCGATCTCTATATCATTAGGCTCAATCTCTTCAACTTCTGGCTCAAAATCGTTTTCTTCTTCAATAATGACGGGCTCAGACGGTAAATCGTCGACAAAATCGATGTCTCCATAAGAATCATCATCGGAATCGGAGAACATCTCATCATGATCGTTAGAAATATCAAGAGAAAGCTCATCATTAACAACCCCAGACTCTCGTGGGTTTGGGATAAGGACCTCAACATTAGACGCTTCCGTTTCCGGAATGGTACTAAGATGCTCATCCCCCATTATGAGAGAATCAACGGGTTCAACGATGTCTGAAGAAATATGATCATCGACCTCTTCCAAAACGACGTCACTTCTCTCAACCGGCGTGAGAGAAGAGGAAGGGTCGGAAATTAAAGGCTCCGAAACGGGAGTGGGAAGTTACCGTCGTTTTTGTATATATATATATTTTTCAAAAACCCAAAAACATTTAAAAAAACCAAAACATTCTTCCTAGAGTGTTTACAAAACCATAAAAATAAAAAAACCAACAAAACAAACCCGAAGCGTTAATTGTTACGCTGGCTCACCTTGAAGGTACAACCTATACACGGGGTATAAGGAAAGTCTTGACATTAAATTGCAGACTAAAGAACGATCCACTCTTCGTTCAGCCGCTGCCTGGCGTACTTTTGAGAGCTACCGAGCACCGTTGACGTGAAGGTTACAAAAGATTGTGTTTTCAAAGTTTTCAAATTATAAAACCCAAAAGATTTTCCTTTTCAAAATTTGTTTTAAAAACCCTAAAATATTCTTCTTTATCCTCTAACCCGATAATTCTTTCTCCTTAACCCTCTATATGTTTAATTCTCATGGAAACAATCAATTATCATCATTGTTTTCATTGCAAAGGCCATATGGAAGAAGACCAGTATTGTTGTTTGAATCCAGAATGTGTATGTGAGCGATGTGGATACCCCCGGTTCTAAAAAATCTTGCTATTGGTGCGACTTAGCCGACAAACAATATCTCGATGACTCTAAAAGTTTTTCTGACCATCCGCCACAACCCGAGATATGTTCTTATCGCCGTTGCCTTCATTGCCAAAGCCGTATGGAAGAAAATCAATATCGATGTTTGAAATGTATTTGCGATCAAAAGGAAATAATTGTCGAGATGGATTTTGTAATGTATGCCAGAATTTTATTAATCCAAATCCAGATCTCGCTCGTCTTTATGCACGGCTAGAACAAAAGAGTGCTCTATATAATGACATAATTGAGAACCTCGATTCCTACTCCTCTCCGTGAGGGAAATGGAATATGTTTCGAGCCCGAGATGACTCCGTTCAAGAACCAGAGCCTATCACGAAAATGGTGGAAATAGCTAACTCTTATCCGGATAATTATTCGATTTATCAGCTCTTGTGCATATGGTGCAGAGGACACGAATATGGTGGGAATTGTCCCGCTTGTAGCAATGGAAAATCAGGAACCGAGTTTCACCAAAATCCTTACTATGAAACAACCGATTTTCCTAACCAACCTCTGTACCATGAGCCGGAATCATACTCTTGTGAGTACTGTGGTAGTCCTCACCAAGGTTTTCAATGTCAAGCTCAAATTAACGATTCAACCTTTGGTTATGAACCTTACCCGTATTCGTCACAACAATCATACTGTTGTGAATATTGTGGAGGTCCGCACGTTAATTCCGATTGTCGATGCGAGAATCGATTGTTTACGAGCAAGTTCCTTGTAACAATTACGATTATCCTTATAACCCACCTCCACAATACCAAGAAGTTCAACCACAACCTTCACTAATGTCTAATCCACAATTTCTGGAAATAATGAGTGATCTTAAGAATCTTCTTGATAAAATTACCCACGGAAAAGAAGATCCTCCTCAGAAGACCTATCGTGAATTATTAGCTAAAGAAGCCGCGAAAGTGATCCAACATCGTCCAACTACCTATTATTACGATTACTTCGATGACGATTATACTCCTCCGAGTGGCAATCCCACTCCGTTTCGAGCCTTTAATTTCCGACCCTTCCTCTTCTCTCACGGTTGAGAGAAGTGACGTCGTTTTGGAAGAGGTCGATGATCATATTTCTTCAGACATCGTTGAACCCGTTGATTCTCTCATAATGGGGGATGAGCATCTTAGTACCATTCCGGAAACGGAAGCGTCTAATGTTGAGGTCCTTATCCCAAACCCACGAGTGCTGGGTTGTTAATGATGAGCTTTCTCTTGATATTTCTAACGATCATGATGAGATGTTCTCCGATTCCGATGACGATTCTTATGGAGACATCGATTTCGTCGACGATTTACCGTCTGAGCCCGTCATTATTGAAGAAGAAAACGATTTTGAGCCAGAAGTTGAAGAGATTGAGCCTAATGATATAGAGATCGAGGCTGAAGCATTATGTGAAACTTTGTCAAATGTCCATCTTCTCATTTCTAAGATTGAAGCCTTAAACGATAATTCGAGTTCGCCTCTTATCTCCGTTAAAGATAGTGATTTCTCTCTCGAGCTTGAGATTTTCCGATTTGATGAAGAGATTAGTGGCAGTCCCACTATGGCAGATGTTTATCCTCCGATTCTTGAGCGATTCTACTTCGATGATATTGATATGAGTAAAGTTTTGAACGAGATTTCCGATAATTCGACGAATGATCCGATCATTGAGAATGCTGATTCATCTCTCACTTTTGATGACCCAATACCACCGGTTATTGAGGATGTTGTTGATCCCGAAGGGGATATGGTTGTTCTTGATGGTTTTATTGACTCCCCTTTCTCTGACGAGTCCACCATCCTTTATCCAGTTGAGCCGACATGTGAAGACAAAATCTTTAAACCCGGGATATGCATTGATGAGCCTTTTGTTAAAATCATTTCTGGAGAAAAGGATCCTCTCTTGGATGCCTTCATTTGTGAGCCTAAACCTCTTATCCTTTACCATGAGCTTCCATTTTCTTTGGAGTATTCTCATGTTTATCCATCATCCTTTCGTCCACCCGCTAAACCACCGGATGATGGATCCTTCTTACATCATATGCCTTATCCACCCATTTTCTTCTCCACCCAACCCACCCAGTCTCATTATTTCGGGAATGAGGACACCGTTTTTGACCCTGGTATCTCTACCACTTTCTTCCCCAAGGACAAATGAATTCGGGGACGAGTCGGGCTAGCGACTTCGGTGACAAAAACAAGAGCGCCGTGGAGGCACCCCATGCTTATCCTTCTATCTTCTTTCTATTTTCTAATAAGTGACGTGAAGGGGTTAGCCTCTTCGATTTCTCGTGTTTGGTTGTTTGTGATGTTGTTTATGATGTTCCCGATATGAAGACTCTCGTGCTCGAAGCTTGTCATTTTCTCCACTCGGGTTTCATGATCGATGCTGATGGAAATCCGATATCCGAAATCTTATCGACTAACGTTTATCTTTTAGCATACTTAATAAACGGCTTTTAGATTTTCGTTATTACCCTTGCTTTTAAACATTGACGACAATGTTTCGTTCTAGTCTGGGGTAGGGTAATCTTCGATTTGATTTGACCGCACTTGCTTATTTTTGCCGTGTACTCTTGCAACCCCGTTTTTCCTTAGAAAATTGTGCAAAAATGAGAAAATTTAAATTTTTTTTAAGCTTTTGTTAAGTCTTTTTGATTGAGAAGTTTGCTAGTCTCTTAGACAAGAATCTATAAAAAGCGAATTCTAGCTCACAAGGCCAAGGATTTGCAAGTTTCTCTGAGTGATTTTAAATATGCATTACTTAATTTCATTTAGACAAAGCATTTGCTAAGTTAATATATGTTTTGACACCTTGTTGACTTTCCGTTGGTGAGAGTAGGAATAGAATTCTGACTTGACCGGCGTGTTGAGCCCTAGCTTGTTCCCTTAACCATAGATAATCTAATTATCGGCTAAGCATCCATGGATCTCATTATTTGGGATTTTAAATTTATGGAGATCGAAATGATAGAGTTACTTATGAGTTTAGATGCTAAGCGTGGAGTAGTTGGTTCTCTTTAGAGCCCATCGAAGGTACTTATGGCTTTTTGTTCCCACAAGATTGTTTCACCCCATATTTGTCTAATAATAATTAGAGATGTTGAGTTTTGGCGATAGTTAGTTCTTTGTCTTCTTTAGAGAATCTTTGCCCATGATAGTTGGGTACACATCGAGGTATGTCGTTGTTACGGTGTAATAGACGACGATTCCGATAGTTTGTCGCTATTGTTTCTATTGTTATAAAAGCCGTAGGGTTTGGAGTTTGGCACAAAAATTAACATGAAATAAAGCCCAAATGTTTTAAAATTAAAAAAATCCAAAGCTATAAAAGTTGTCATAGACTTCTATAAAAGGCAGAGGAAAATCCAAAGTCATAATAAGACTTCTGATAAAACGGTAATCCCGTTGAGTTAGTGGTTGAAAAGACCAAGGGCCTAAATTGCAAAAATGCAAATGTGTTGAAATAAGTGTTAAGCCAAATTTTGAATCCAGGAGATATCTTCCTAAATCATGTTAAATTAGGACCTTGATGTGGACCTCATTCTTGTGTGCAATGGTTTTCGAGGGAAGATGGATAACTAATTAGCGACTTAGGTTTGTATCTTTATCGGAATAAAAGTTATCGAAACGAGACATATGAAGAAATTCATTTCTCACAAAAAATAAAAAAATCTAGAGGCAAATAGGAAAATGGGAGCAAAAGGTAATTACACAAGTAACTTCCATGGGTAGTGTTAGCATCTAGAATCATATTTAACAATGATTTCCATTTTACGCTTAGTTTGGGAACTTGTGAAAAATTAGGGATGATGTATTCTATCCGTATGGTCACTTCACGTTGTGTTGTGTTTTCTACTCCGTGATCCTAACATGTTGATTGAAAAATGTTGGAGTTATTGATCGACATGAAAGTTCAACAAACCGTCACTCATAACTGGAAAGTGCTTAATCATAATATCTATATGTGAATTAAAAGGTAAACGGGGCGTTTTTAGAATTTAGGGTTTCTTAATCTCTTTTGAGGAATCTTTGCTACTTCTTCATAGGTTTAGTAGAAAGAGATTGAAATCTTTGGTTTTAGAAGCGTTAGTTGATTGCATTGCGTGGGGACACGACAATGGTTTCGTCTGGGGTATTTTGATATGTGCTTAAACACATATCTTTTGTTTATCAAAACTGACCCAAAATAACCAAGAAAGAGCCGTTTATTGTTAACATTTGCGTGTTTCTTGAGTTTTGCATGTGCAGATACGGATATAATAAAACGTACAAAAGAAAGCCAAAACCAAGAAAACCAAGCACGAGAGAAAGAAGAATGCAAAAGCTGAGGTGGGAAAGGAATTAGCAAGTTTGGACAATCAATTCTCAAAATGGCGATTTTAGTCCCTGAAGATTCAGAATTGTCATGTTTGGTCCTTGGAATTTTCAAAGTTGGAAAATTTGGTCCTTGGTTTATTTGAGATGGACAAGAAAGACCCTTGGAAGGCATTTTCGTAATTACAAGATTGGTCCTTGGATTTTCAGCTTATACACTCTTGGTCCCTAAGTTAATATATGGATCACATTACTAGTCCTAGTCCAATCCATAAATATTTAAGCCCAAAACCCGGTCCAACCCGTCCAACCAATCCATACCCGTATCTCACTTAACCCCGGTCAACCCAAACTAAAACCCGGTCAACAAAATTAAACAAATATAAATAAACCAAACCCGCCAATTCCCCCCAAATCCAAAAACCCATCCCCAGCAAGAACCCTAGAATACCCTTGGCATCAATTGGCTACAATCACTTAAATTGAGGGTATATCCGTACTTTCTGCTGACACCTTCTGACATACGGATGCCACGCTGGCAATCCGTGTGTCAATCCACTCAAAAGCTGCTCTCTGATTGGTCATTGATATTGATTAGTAACATGTGGGATTGATCTGATGGCTCAAAACGTCCAAGAGAAAGCACAACTCAACTTTCTAGACTCTTCCTAGTGCTCAAGCTCAAGTATATATACCCCTTCCTTCACAGATGGATCTCAAGTAGTGTAGAGGATAATAGGAGTAGAGTAGTAGTTTTATTTTCAAGTAGTTTTTAATATTTTCAATGTTTCAGTTTTAATTCAGTAGTTAAATTCCATTTTGTACTTAACTTTTATTATCAATATAATCATTTTTGCTTGAATTCTCATTTTAGTTATAAATTCTGTTTTTATAATTACATCAGCTGTTATCAGATGATATAAGCTCAGTTTAGCTTAAAAAATTCTCCCTACTCGGTTCCTACTCTCATTTACATTCAGTCAATAAAAGTCAAAGTGCAGATTTTGGAAGTAACATGGTTCTGAGTTGCTGTAATGGCTCTGGATTTGGGTTGATTTGAGAGTTAGGATAGTGTTTTTTTTTATCTCATTTGGAAACCATTGTGGTTGGACCTCTTGTGAGTATAAAATCTTTCTCTTCTCTGAATCTGTTTTGTAGAAGTAGAATTTATTGATTGATATAGTTTAGTTTAGCCTTAATATTGTTTGTCAGTATTTCTATTTCATCATTGAATCATTGCTGTCATTAATTTTAGAAACTGCATAATTTCTGTTATCATTTGCATCAGTAGACCAGATAGGTTTTAGTGAGTATTTGCTGTCACAACTTCATCATTAAGCTCTATTTAGAATCTGTATTGAGGTTGATAATGGTCTAGATTAGTGATTTGCTTCATAAAATTTCAAAACAGCTTCAATAAAGAGTGTTTGGATCAAGTCTATTAACTGGATTAGAAGTTTACTCAGAGGATTAGCTTAGTTCAGTAAGTCATTTCTAGGTTAATTAGATTTAATTAGACCATTATTCTGCTTCTTCAAACACTGAAAGTCAATTTTGCAGTTTACCTGATCTCATAAGCTCATCAGTTAAGTTAGATGATTGCATATGTATCAATTAGTGTTAGAATCATAGAGGATAGTGTTAATAGGTCTTATTTCATCATATTACATCATCTCTAATCTGTTTTAATCATTCAAAACTCATTTTAGTCAAAATTCCAAATCTGTCTTCAAAAGTCAAAAAGGGTTTCAAATGGTTTTACACAAAACTTTGTGGATTTTTAATAGACTCATTTCTGATCCAAATTAAGTAAGATTTTGTTCTTTTTCAAGTTCTGCTGGTCTAGTGTTGAAATCTGATTTTTGTCAAATTTTTGGAAATCATCTTAAGCAGTTTATAAGCTCTTAATCAGAGCTCATTTGCCCTGTTCACACTCAGCATTCACTGAGTGTGAACCAAGCATTTTGCAGTCCTTGTGCAGATCTCACTTTAGCTAGTTAGGGTCTGATATTTGGTTTAGCAATCCTTGGCTTGGTGGTCTTGAGTTCTCTATTTCTAGTTTTTAGTTTGGAGCTCTAGAATAGCTTATAAGGTAGCTTAAAGTAGGGGTAGTATAAGCTGTTTTAGTTTTAAATTCATTTGGTCAATTCATTTCATTCAGCACATTAGAGGTTAAGAGCAGTTGGATTTAGTTGCTTTTGAGTAAAATTAGCTTACCTTAGGAGTTGAGATCATTTGGTTCATTGTAGCAACTTATAGCTTATTTTGAAGTGCTTATTCATAGTGTGTTGCATTACAGTTTCATTTTCTTGCACACTAGCATAGGTTTTTTTATTTTTCCTAGATTTAGAATAAAATTTTAGAATTTTCCTGAATTTTTCATAATTTTTAGTTACTGTTTACTATTTTTCTTGATTTAAATCAGTTTTTAAGGGTTTTTAAGTACTTTTTAATACAATTAATTCAGAAAAGGTTCCAAAAAATAAGTTTTCAATTTTCATAGATTAAGAAAAATATAAAAAGCAAAAAAATATTTTTTCTAGATTTTTCCTACTTTAATTTGTAATTTTTAGCATTAAAATTAGTTTTAAATAGTTTTTAATTCATAGAAATTCAAATAAAGTTCAGAAAAATACAATTCCAGTTTTGAAAAGTCTTTTGAGTTATTTTAGATTTTTAAAAAATAGTTTCACAATTTTCCCTTTTATTTTCATAATTTTTAGTATTTTAGATTTGTTTTAAAAGTTTAATATTAGTTTTAAATTCAAATAAATTCCAGAAAAATCATAAAAATTAGTTTTAAATCTTAATTGATTGTCAAATATCATTTTTAGTTTAAAAGTAATTTTAGATCATTTTTAGGATTTAGAATAGACTTAGTTACATTTTATTTACGTTTCATTTTAGTTTTATTCGCGTATTTAGGATTCCCCGTAGTGTAATTTCCTTTTTATGCTTCCCTTGCCCCGTAGTTTAGAAAACTTCAAATTATCCCCTTTTCCCATTCAAATCCCGATAATCGCGACGTGAGTTGGAAATTCCATTCAACCCTCGTTCGGAACGATCTCGGTGCTCAAACCTAACACGTTTGAGTTACCCACATACTACAAACTTCTATTATTGGTTTCCCGAGCGAATCATGACCTTTTTAGGAAAGGCTTCTTATACCATCTATGAGGAGGATTCTTCGATACAAGAAAACAATGAAAGCATTCTAGGACTACCAACAAGGACTAGAAGTATATAGTAAGACGTTTCAAAACTCAACAAAAATCTTAAGCCATCACGGGACAATCCGAACCACTATTTTTGGTTTAGAAGCCAAATTATATCATTTCAAAAGTACTTGCAATACCGAGTTATAAGATTTAGTACGAAGCGAATACACACTAAGCAACATCATAGGGATAAACCAAGTCTTCTAACTGAGACTACAGAACATTCCACTAAACATGGCTTCAACAAAATGTGAACTTCCCTACAATGAGTTTTCCTTAAAGGAAAATTTGGTTAAATTAGGGTTATCAATATAAACTTCCTCTAAGGCATTGTGTTCTCTAGAAATTCCAAGTAACCTCACTTTCATATCAAGAGAGGCAACAGGTTTGAACATATCGGACAATCAATGACACTCCATCTACAAGTGAAATTAGAACAAACATTCTTCGACATAGTATAAGCTGATATCTATGTTTATGCTAGCATGATAACAATCTAAGTGATGAAATAATTTTAGAAGCACTCAATATCGGGACAAATTTTGAAAATCAATCACTACACCACATCACTTAAATATTTGAGGTTTTGGTGACTTTACAACATATAGCATGGAAACACTTCGATAATCAAACAATAAACATTTTAGTCATGGAGACTAAGCACCTTAGGCAAGTAAGATTCAAGAAATGACATTCGCTAGAACTAGAAACGCGAGGAATCACAACCATTACCCATAATCTATTCTTTTCAATAAGGTCCTTTTCGACAGTTTTAACATTTTGAAATTTGGCATGAGACAAGTGGTATCAATTCCAGTTGTACCTATTATAAGCTATTCGATTCACCTTAGGCTCCTGATAACCATATCAATCTTTCCATGGAACCTACTAGGACATGATTATCACCTATTATCCTCAGCTCAATGGTTAGAGCGAGAGAACAATTCCCACATTAGATGATATACTCAAGGCATGTGTGACTTTCTAGAAATGATTAGGCAAATCATTCTTCATCGAACAAGTTGCTTTACAATAATAGTTATTACATGAACATATTGACTACACCAATTGAGGCACTCTAAGGTTGAGGTCTCAATCACTTATTCACGGGTCTAAACCAGGAAAGTTTAACTCACTAGTCCATAAGTCATTCATGAAACAACAAAGTGATCGAACAGATAAAAAATCAGTTACAAGTAACAACATATAGCTAGATAAGCTATGTCGATATACGACGCAAAATATTGGAAGTATGTGCCATAAGTCGCAAACCATTAGAAGTTCAAGTTGGCAAAAATATATGTTCAACGTCCCGTCTTGGAAAGGCGTGGTACGATTCAGAAAACACTGGACGACCCAATACGACTCAAATATCCTCACCTTTCACCGATAACATCGTAGAACCTAACATGCAATGAATTCAGGGACTGAATTCCTTTTTGGTTGGGCGAATGTGACAACTCGTAATTTCAGGTCATTTTACAAACTTTAAAAGTTTCACTATTTCATCATTTATCGTAAACTACGTTACGAGTATCAAATTCGCGTAACCTTAATGGTTTAGCTGCGAATTCATGAACATATCATCAAGGACATTTCATATAGACTAGATTTAGTCTACATAACATCAATAATATCATTTCATATCGGTTCATGCATGGTTTTACATTTATTCATTAAACGTTTATTTTTCCTATTAAATAAACGCTATCGCGTAAACATTATTTTGAAACATTGATCCGACACTTCCAAAAATAATCTTAATATATTTTTATACTCATTTTTAGACTATAAAAATTATATTATCAATTTACCCGATGTTTTCAATTTATTTCGTATATAAATTGTTATGTTTATATAATTACGACGGTTTTCGTAAACTCAATCCGATAAATAATTATTCACTCAAATTTTGTAAGAAATGTATTTTTATAATTTTTATGACTTCAATACATCTTATTTTGTTCCGTTAAAATTTATTTTTAGCTAACGCTACCCTACAAGCTCAAATATCTACACAAGTTACCATTTATCCCTAAGTAATTACACATATTACTCTACATTTAATTACTTAAAAAAAAATGCACACTATTTTGTGATTATCACCCTTGTCGACACAAGGGTGAGTCACATTCAATTTTTACTAAATATCTAGCAACACATAATTGTTTTATACTAAAACATGTACACATTCACTTCATTTTCTTCCAAGCAAAAGATCAAAATAACTCTCTCATCTTTCTCTTCCTCTTGCAACCGGCAACCACAAGGACCAAGAAGGATTTCATCAAAATTTTCAAGACAAGGTTTTTAACACTCTAGTATCACTTGTTATTAAGGTTTTGCAATAAAAACCTTGAGTGATTAGGAAAAATCCATTGTCCATAAACCTCATCAAGTTACTAGTAAGCATCCATAATCATCATCATATTTCATATTTATTTTTATGGTCATTTCATTTTACTTGAGAAAACATGCAAGTCATATGATGTTTATACCACTTTTACATTGATTTTAAGAGTTTATATATATATATATATATATATATATATATATATATATATATATATATATATATATATATATATATATATATATATATATATATATATATATATATATATATATATATATATTTGTCATCCTATAATTACTCTTTGTTATAAATCACTCTTGGTGATGTCTAGAACCCATGACACCCTAAGAAGGTGTATGGTAGGATTAGAATAGCTTCGGAGTTGTTTTGAATGGGTTAGAATAGGTTTGGCGCGAGAAAAACTCATTTCAACTAGTTTGCAAAAGGGTCGTCCATATTTTCAATTCTGGAATTTTCGACAGTAAGCAAAATATTTTGGGCTAGATTTTTGGAAAATATACTTTAAAACGAAAACGTGGCCGCTTGAACAGATTAAAACGGAGTTATAACGAAGAAGTTATGAATTTTTGAAGTTTGACGATGAAAATTATTTGTTTCAGAAAATTCAGCATGTAATCTCGACTTTTTACGAGTCAAAAATGAGGCTTAGGCGTTATAAATTGTGTCGACTTATCAAAAATATATTAGTATATATTATTACGATTCCGAGGACATATAAAACGTAGAAAACGGACTTATAACGACAAAGTTATTCACATTTTAAACAAGTTGCCGTAATTTTTAGTACAAGTATAACATATATATTTTCTATTAGGCAAATATTACGGCCAACAAAGTGACCATGTTGAGGGTCGTTTTTAACATGGATGTAGTACTTTTTATAACATGATGTCTTCTAGTAAAAGTAAGTTTGCCAAGTATATTTTTCAAAATGTCCGACCGTTTGTTTAGCGGAGTTGTAATGAATTAAATATGGTTACTCAAACATTTGCCGAAAACCATCCTTAAACTATATTTTGGGACACAAGTACCATACTTAACCTATATTTTTCTTTATGTTCGAGACCTCTAGGATGGAAACTCATGTACTAAAACTTTGAGATAATGATACAAGCTTACCAAAACCATTGAGTACGTTTCCTAATACTCGATGTGCACCATTTTACGACTAGCTTTTAGAGGCCGTTTTGTCACTTTCATGAATTTTCCAAATGACATTATTTTACGACGAAAAGTTATAATCTCATAATAAATCATTAAATGATTATCGTATGATATCATTTCAACATAAATACTTGTAAAGTATTTTATAACATGACGAGATGTCATAAACATATATTTCGACGATAAATTCTATTTTCAAAAGCGTACAAGTGGTATAGATTTCATATGAGTTTGCATGCACGACATTACATCATACTTATCATAGAGCATATCATTCATAATAGGTCACCTTCAGAGGTTGCGCCTCATTTCAGTATTGCCTTTACATCATTATTATCATTGCAACAGGTGAGTTTTCATAGCCCCGATTAATTCAAGTTTTTACTTTATTTCAAACCCACGGGGGAGAATACATTGTACATCATTTTTTTATTACGATACCAAGTATATCAAATTCATTACATTGCTTAAGTTACCTCATGCCAATTGAATGTCCCCATTATATAACATGAACCGTTAATTTCATAGAAGCGAGGGTGAGTGGATAGATCTATCGAGGGTGACTCCTCCATACGGGTTAGTGGATTCCAACGGTTAAACGGATGCATTTCATTTAATATCATTATTTGAGTTGTTTGGCAAACACTCTGTTGGAGCGAACATCATGATCGATCTAGTTTCGTGTCATGGACTTATAGCAATTGTATCATTTTTGTGACATCATTGTCATACAAACTTATACTTGTGGTAGTCGTATCATGCATATACATAAACTCTATGAACTCACTCAACCTTTGTGTTGACACTTTTAGCAATGTATTTTCAGGTAACTAAGGCTTTCACTTGATGGCATGCATGTGGACATATCATAGAGTCGCGGTGACGACGCGTCTCACATGGGATTTATATACTTTAAAAACATCGTTTGACTTGTATCAAACTTATTTTCCGCACATAGTAACTTTCATTTGGGACCTATCTTTGTAACTCTGAATGTTTTTATTAAATCAAGCGATGTATTTTCCAAACGACACTTTAGGTCGTTCAATATAACTGTGATTGTGATGCTATGACAGTCAATCCCCAGGAATTCCATTCCGCTGCAAAACAGGTAATTTGGGGGTGTGACATTCAGCATCTCTAAGATGAAGATGTTCTCTTAGAGAGGCTTCAGTAATAACAATTTGAGTGCCATCCACTATACCAGTTAACTGTTGTACCCCTTCCTCAGTTGTTGAGGTAATTGCAGTTTGCCAAAACTTTCTGACAGGGGTACATAAGATAGTAGGGTTTAAGAGTAAAGCAAACCTGATGTTGCTTCGGTTTAGAAAGGCTATTATCTCAGAGAAAATCATCATGACCTTCTGGCAATTCCAAGCTTGCCACCATGTTATGCTTGTCGACAAAATCAAGAGGAGCCATGAATGATTATAATGAGGGTTAGTAAGGTGGGATTTAGTCGCAAAAGCCTTTATTGAATAATGGTGAAAGCGATTGGAAAGTTATGCAATTTATAGAGAATTGGAGAATTTTGGTTGAACTGCCTTATAAATATTTATGCTAATAAGTGAAGAGAAACCAATTAGGAAACCCTTTTTATAAGGAAATAGATGGTAACAACTCTACTTGCAAAAGTAATCATTGCATAACAAACTTTTGGAAAAAGTACTAACGGCTAGTTCATCAGTACTAACTATGCTTATTAGTACTAACTTATAACCATCAGTATTAACTTTTACCCATCAGCATTATCTTATATTTTGAAAATTATAATACTGAAACCCTAATTTTGAAGGGATTAAGTGTGGTGACAGACACTTAATCAAGGTCGGCCTCACATGGCCTCTGGTTTGGTGAAAACCAATGGTTTCAGTGAATAGCACTGCCTATGATTAATAGTCCCATTAAAAGGGCCTTCTTGATAGGGTTTCCAGCTCGTGGCAGGTGTTGCCTCCAACACAAGTGTTGGATTCACGTTTGCTCGTTGTTCACTAAGCCAGATGCCCTTAGGCTAGTCACACTATCTGTAAACAGATAGAATGGCAAAGAGTGGGTTAGTGCAGAATGATTCTGACTAACTGAAACCATCAATTCATGTTAATTAATATCACAGGATGCCTCATAATGTGTTGGCATCACAAAATCCATAGTTACAGCAAGTTCCATCATGTGGTGGCTTTAGAATGAGCATAAGAAAGAGAACCACATGTGCTGTAACATTGAGTCACCAAACCATATCTATACTGCTTTTGCTATGCCTGAAAATTTAGTCCAAAACCAAGAAAACACAATCCAAGATATTTTCTTGCCAATCCGTATTAACTTAAAACAATCAGTATTAACTGTATAATAATCAGTACTAATCACCAGTTTACAAAAATTTACAAAATAGAGAGAGATAAGACATATTATGGATGAAGCATCCCAATACTTGTGACCAAGTACTGAAACCTTCCCAAATCAAAAGCTTTAGTTAAAAGATTTGCAACATTAAACTCAAGATCAATCCTTTCAACCTAAATGAGTTTCTTTTCATTCTCTCTTAAAAATGATGTCTTATCTCTATATGCTTAGTTTTAGAATGAAAATCTGGATTTTTTATAATGCATATAGTATCGTTGTTATCAATATAAATGACAGGTGCCTATGAAATTATACCCATAATCAAGCATCGATTTCAATCCAAGAACTTGACCACATCAACTTGCAGCCTACATACTCAGCCTTTGTAGAGTTTGCCACAATACTCGCTTCTTAACCTGCCATGAAATCAACCTATCACCAAGAAACTAACATCCTCTTGTGGTTGACTTCCTATCAAGACTTGCCCAAAGATAATCACCGCCGAGTAAGCTACCAGATCAAAGGGAGAGTCCTTAGGATACCAAAGGCCTAGTTGAGCATGGCCTTTCAGATATCTAAAGATTCGTTTAACTGCATGTAAGTGAGAAAGCTTTGGAGAGACTTGGAATCTTGCACATGCACACACTGCAAACATAATGTATGGTCTGGAGGAAGTTAAATACATCAATGATCCAATCATGGACCTGTAGAGATGCTGATCTACTTCTTCACCATCAGCATCTGGAAGTAGTGGCTTATTGTGCTCTATAGGAGTGCTTGCAATCTTTGTATTTTCATAGCCAAACTTTACCAAAATCTCCTTGACATACTTATCCTGACTAATAAATATGCCATCTGTCTTCTGCTTGACCTGTAGCCCAAGAAAGAAAGCGAGCTCTCCCATAGAACTCATCTGAAATCTGTCATGCAACAACTTCTCAAACTCTCTGCATAGATCCTGCTTGGTTGAACCAAAAATAATGTCATCAACATATATCTGAACTAGCAGGATATCAGCCTTCACATTCTTGATGAATAGAGTCTGATCAATCTTCCCTCTTCTCAAGCCATTGCCCAAAAGATACTTGGCTAAAGTTTCATACGAAGCTCTTGGGGCCTGATGCGCACCATAGAGTGCCTTCTCGAACTTTGTACACTTTGTCGAAAGGTTGGATCTTCAAACCCATGAGGTTGATGACATACACCTCCTCCTCAATCTTCCCATAGAGGAAAGCACTCTTCACATCCATCTGGTATACTGTGAAGCCTTTATATGATGCATAGGCCAGGAAAAGTCTTATAGCCTCAATCCTTGCCACTGGAGCAAAGTCCTCTTCATAATCAATCCCTTCCTGATGTGTATACCCTTGAGCTACCAGTCTAGCCTTGTTCCTTATTACTACACCCCTTTCATCCTTCTTGTTTCTGAAGACCCATTTAGTACCAATTGCTCTCTTGCCATCTGGAAGATCCACCAGAACCCATACATTTTGAAGTTTAAACTAGAGAAGCTCCTCTTGCATTGCTTCTACCAAGGATTCATCTTCAAGAGCTTTGTAAACTTTCTTTGGTTCTGCTTGGGAAACAAAACAAGCAAAGAGACATGTCTGTGAGGCACCATGATTTCTTTCTTCATAGATTGCGTTAAGAATCCAGTCTCACTATGTTGAACTTTAGATCTTGTGGTTCTTTCAGCATTAACATCCCCAATAACATTCTCCAAAGGATGATCGTGATTGATTCTTCTGTGTGGTGTAGTAGGAACTGCATAAGATGAAGCTATATTTGTCATATCAATCTCATCAGCTTCACCATAAGGATCAGGAACCTCAGCATTGACTGATGGAATGGAATGAGGACCATCAGTACTAAAATCTGGCTCATCAGTACTAACTTGTGGCTTATCAGTATTAACCACAGTTGTACTGAACACTTGAGGTTCTACCATTGTGTCATCTGTATGGGTTGCATTTCCTTTAGCATTAGAGTCATTGGTCTTTGGATGCTGATCATCAGCTTTGTTTGCCTCCCCTGAAGAAATGCTTCCACCTGAGTTGTCATTCCAAATGAGCAGTAGGATGCAGTCATCATCATCATCAGAATCTGCATCAGGGCCTTGCTTTTCTCCTGCAAGCACGTTAGAATCCACAAAAATAGGCACATAGTTCATAGACTCTGTTAGCATATCAATATCAAAAAGCCATGTTGGTCCCTGCCCCTCTACACTAGGTTTGTCCTCAAAAAACTCTATGTGCAAATTCTCCTCGACTCTTCTGGTTCTAGAATTATAAACCCTAAAGGCTTTGCTATTCAAAGGAGTAACCAACCAGATATCCACTATCATATTTTCCATCAAGCTTACCTAAATGGTCAATGGTATTGAGAATAGAGACATGACACCCAAAAGGTTTAAGAAAGTCTAGGGTGGGCTTTCTACCTAAAAATATGATGGATCTAAACACACACCTTGCGTTAGTGATACTTTGAGTTATATTAATAAGCACGCGGAATATACTTAGTAATACTTAGAAGATGGTTTATATGATGTTATGTAAGTGAGAACAGTATAACACAAAGCTCCAATATTATTAAGAATAATACGAGTGATTTTGCTTATCACTAGGGTTACACCTTGAAGCTTACGTGAGTTTTTTCGTTTCTAAAACAATGACCTAGGATCTCCTTTTATAGCACAAGGAGTCCTTTACAAGATAAGTATAATACTAACAATATAGAATATATACAAGATCTTTTCTATACTTATCAATACACGGATACATAACAATTATCCTAATAGCAGTGGTAATATATGTACTAGCAGTGGTAATGTGTTTCTACTGCTAATGCATTCTTCAGCAGTGTCTTCCACAAGATTATCAGTGGGTACTGTTATCTTTATTCCCAATTTACCCAATATCAAACTTGAACAAAATAGTAGTAACTTTGACACAAGAATGATTAAGTATAAGGTTGAATTAATGATCAATCATGCATAATAATTACTGTTAAGTACCAATCAGACCTGTACGAGGTTGTATCATGCACAAAACTCCAAACACCATTAATAGAAAATCGTAAAAATTTGAAACTTTACCCTTTTTCTGCAGCCATATTCGACACCTTATAACTTTTGATTAAGAGTTGTCCCGTTAGCACCATAACCACTTCTTTTTTTACCATACCCACAGTAAGCACCATAACCTGTAACTCGCTATCCTTTTTGTTGGGAATTATAATTTGATGATTACAAAACTACAAGGACTTAATGTGACAGCTTTGGATATTAATGGAGAAGAAATAAAAGCTGGAAGATCTTCTTGTGAAAATAGAATATTTAGAAGATAATGTTTCAATTTTAAAAGATTTGATATTATCTTCTTAGTTAGCTTCCTAGGGAAGTCATGTAAACTGATGCGTGTACGAAGCGCATTTGGGGTCAAAGGAATTTCCTTCTTTTTTTGAAATCTTCCTTCTTTGGAAGTCATGTTCTTTCTTTGAAATCTTCCTTCTTTGTTGCTCTTCACTCTGCACAACTGCTTTACCTTTCTCCTTCTTTTTCTTTTCAATTTCTTCATCTGCAGTGGTAAAATCTTGTCTAGCAATGGGAACTGCTTGCTCTACAGTGGAAATTGTATCAGTGGTTGCAGCAGTGACAGATGCTTGCTCTGGTTGCTGATGAGGAACTTCTTGAGTATCAGCTTCCTCAGAACTTCTTGAGTATCATCTTCCTCAGTAACTCCAAAATTAACATCACCTTCATCTCGAAAATCAATCTTCCTCCCCTTGGTTTTAGCATCTGTTTTCCTCCCCTGTTTGGGAGAATTTCCAAAATCTTCATTGAAAGCTTCTGAGTCACGATTATGAGGTAAGGATGGAGATGATATCACAATCTTTGTAGGTCTCTGTTTCTGCTTCAACCCCTGCAACTCTTTCTTCAAACTCTGAATCTCTGCTTTCAATTGAGTAACATCCTTGGCATGTTGCTCCTTTAATTGTGCCAAGTTCTTCTCCAGAGATTCAACATGCTTAGCTAATTTGGTACAAAGTTCCATCAATTACATGTGTTGCCCACTGCCTTCAACACTTCCAACTGTGTGACTTGTTGGGAGAGGTGAATCATTGGGCATTGGCTCAGACTCACTCCTAGTTGGACTAGGTGGAAGCCTGGAACCACCACTGCTTGTTCCTAAACCAAAAGGATCAGGGACATGATGTGTTATAATGGGAGGAGTTGGCTGTTTTTGCCTCCTCTCATAGGTGTGAGTAACTGGTGGAGTGTAGATTAGGTTTGGAACTGTGAGTGTGGGTGTGGTTTGAGATACAACTAGGATTGTTGCATCTGCACCCTGTACTTTGTGTAATCTTTGCAAGCATTTGAGGAAAAAGTGGTTTAAACCCTATTGCCATCCTTATTCATGTTTTGAAAAACTTTAGGCTTAAGGCAACGGATTTTATAAACTCTTGTATGGGGTTGCAATTGAAATTCATTTAACACTGCTTGCACAAACCTTGGATACATCAATTTTTTTGTTAAACTCTTTACATTGCCTTGCATACTTGTAAAAATATATTTAGACCAATTAAAAATCCTATCAGTGGCTAGACAAACCAAAGGGTAAGCCATTGTTGAACTGAATTGTTCATAAGAAGTTTTCTTAGGACTTAGGCAATGTAAAAGAGTATGTATTAAAAATCTCCAATGAGGACAGAAACCACTCTTTTTGAAAGTAGCCTTTTTGTCAGTGGTATCATACCCCATGGATGAAAGATTTTCATGAATTTCTGGCATGGGTAATGTGATGATAACATTGAGATCGTCCAATTGGAGAATTCTCCTCAAGGATGATTCAGTAACATCAATAGTTACCCCATCCACTGTGGCTCTAAGAGCATCCACTATTTCATGTGTATCTCTATTTTCAATGGTTATGGACTGAACAGAGTTCCAAAACTGTTTGATTTGAGAGATATAGATTGTGGGATTGAGTAGTAAAGCATACCTTATATGAGTAGTATTTAAAAAATCCACAATCTGATGAAAAACAGGGCCACTCTTGTCGTTTGACTTTTCCAAATAGGCCACTTGGTTGTGCTCATCTGCAAAGGGGATAGGTGCCATAGTATCTTTTGATGAAAAATATGTTGTGTTAGTATGAATTGAATGAATAACTTGCCAATTGAGAGAGAAAGATAAATACTGTTAGGGTTTTAGAGTTTTGCACAAGAAAGATTATCTAAGGAAAAGATTTATCTTTAGAGGATAAATTGCAATTTGGAAAGTAGATAATCTTCTAAAAATTTTACCCTATAAATATGGAAAGCAATTTCTCTCAACGGCTAGTAAACAAATTTGTTACTGACACAACAGTTGTAAAGGCTAGATCAAAAGTGGTAAAAATAACACTGTCAGTGGAAACTGTGAACTAGCAGTGGTAATTTTTCACAAAAATTTTCAAGAGCAGCGGGAAATAAAACATATGAAAAATGGACTGCTCTTATTATAGTTTTTAGAAAACTACCAGCTATCAACGGATTTGATATGTCTTTACCATGACCCGTTTGCTATGGACTAGCCAACTCTTAATCATAACGAATATGGTGAGTTGATAACCATATAGTTTTTGGTAAACTATCAACCATAAACGGATTTGTTAAGTCTTTACCAGTTGCCGTTTGCTCTGGACTAGTTGATTCTTATGTGGATTAGACATGGTGAATCAATAACCATTTGTTGTGTGTCTCAGTTACACACCTTTTATGATCAACTCCCATCTTTGCTGCATAAGGGTTAACCAAAAATACAAGTACAAAACATATACAAACTTATACAACAATTTTAGTACCCAGAAACCTCCTTTCAACACCAAAGATCATTAGACACAAAAATTTTATGGATTAAGCATTCCAATACCTAGTACCAAGTACTGAAATCTACCCACATCAAGTCCTTTGTTAATAAATCAAAGATAGTTATCATCAGTATGGATTTTGATAACTTGAATTAGCCTTTTCTCATAACAATCTCTTAAAAAGTGATGTCTAATTTCAATATGTTTAGTCTTTGTGTGTTGAACTGGATTCTTAATTATGCAAATGGCACTACTATTGTCAATATAAATGATGGTATTCATAAAATTGTACCCATAGTCCAAAAGTTGATTTTGAAGCTATAGAACTTGAGCACAAACAACTTGCGGCTGACCATACTACTCGCCTCGGTTGATGAATTTTCCACCATTGTTTGTTTCTTGCATCGCCATGACACCAATCTATTTCCAAGAAATTGGCATCCACCTGTAGTAGATTTTCTATCCAAACTAGCACCAGCATAATCACTATCTGAGTAAGTAACCAGTTCTAGAGGAGATTCTCTAGGGGTACTATAATCCCAGATTAGGAAATGCTTTAAGATATCTGAAAATCTTCTTCATAGCAGTCAAGTGTGAGAACCTGGGAGTGACACAAACCTTGCACAAGCACACACTGCAAACATAATGTTTGGTCTAGATGATGTAAGATAGATCAAAGAACCAATTATAGATCTGTACATATGCACATCAACTGCTTCACCACTATTTTCCTTCAAGAGTTGATGTGTAGTCTTGTCTGCAGGGGTGCTGGATGACTTTGCATCAGAGAAATTGAACTTCCTTAGAATCTCAACCACATATTTATCTTGATTGATGAAAATACCATCTGGCCTTTGTTGTACTTGAAGTCCCAAAACGAATGTGAGTTCACCCATAGAACTCATCTTTCATTAGCTTCTTAAACTCTTTGCACATCTCTGTCTTTGTAGAGCCAAAAATGATATCATCAACATATACTTGAACCAGCAAGATATCATTCTTGTCTTTCTTGATGAACAAAGTCTGATCCACTCTGCCTCTATGAAACCCATTATCAAGAAGATAAGTAGTTAAGGTTTCATACCATTTTCTTGGTGCCTGATGCAAGCCATACAAATCTTTAACCACCCTATACACTTTGTTTGGATAGTCAGGGTCTTCAAAGTTTGGAGGTTGTGAAACATATACCTCCTAATCAATCTGCCCATAAAGGATGCATAGGCTAAAAACAGCCTGATTGCTTCAATTCTTGCAACTGGGGCAAACGCTTCTTCATAGTTAATACCCTCCTCCTGAGTGTATCCTTGAGCCACAAGCCTAGCCTTGTTTCTGATAACAATTACTCTTTCATCCTTCTTGTTTCTGAACACCCATTTTGTACCTATTACCTTCTTGCCATGAGGTAAATCGCAAAGCACCCAAACCTTTTGAATCTTGAACTGGAGCAACTCTTCTTGCATTGCTTCCACCCAACTTTCATCTTCAAATGCCTTGTATACATTCTTTGGCTCCATTTGTGACAGAAAACACATGAAAAGACATTCATTCTTGCCTTTATGATTCTTAGATTCATAGATTTCACTAATAAATCCATGAATATCAGGCAATTTTGTTTTATCTTCTAGTCTTCACTAGTGAATTGACATCCCCAATCACATTTTCAAGAGGATGTGATTTATGAATTAAGGTATGGGGAGTCTGAGGAACTGCAATCTAATTTGGCATATTTTAGATTTCAACATCATTGACTTGAGCTTCCTCTGTAACTGGAGTTGAATTTTCCACTTCTGGTGTTGTAGTGGAAACTTCTGGCCTAGCAGTGGAATCTGAATTACCACTATTTTCGTGATTTTCAGTGTGCATATTGCCAGCTCCTTCTTTTCCAGAATCATTAGAAGGTTGAGTGTCTCCAGTCCTTGAAACATCATCATTATCTACATAGTCCCAAAGTGGCAAACTGAATTCATCTTGATCATCTACTTGATCTTTGCTTGGTTCATCACCATCAAGAAACTCTTCAACTGCAAAATCATAAGAAGATGTACCTGTAGAGATAGGTACATAGTTCATAGTATGGGTTAGTGTATCAAGATCAAACACCTTTCGGACCAGTTCCTTTGACATTCACTTTGTTTTCCAAGAACTCAACATGCAGATTCTCTTCAATCTTTTGGGTTCTTAAGTTGAATACTCTGAAAGCTTTACTAACCATGGAATACCCAACAAAATACCCTTCATTAGCTATTTCTTTAAATTTGCCCAGATAATCTATGGTATTGAGAATAGTGACATGACATCCAAATGGTCTCATAAAGTCTAGGATAGGGGGTCTCCCTCTAAATAACTCATAAGGTGTCTTGTTCTTTGTTTTCACTACTAAAACCCTGTTTTGCACATAACATGCACTGTTAACTGCTTCAGCCCAAAAAGTGATTGGCAATTTTGAATCTACCAACATGGTTCTAGCAGCCTCTATTAGTGTCCTATTTCTCCTCTCAAAGAACACCATTTTGTTGAGGAGTTCTAGCTACACTAAATTCTCTTTTAATACCTTTATCTCTGCAAAAATCATCCATAACTTGTGACAACTCGTAATTTCAGGTCATTTTACAAAATTTCACTATTCATCTCGGGAATTTACTATTCACCGGTTACTATTCAAAATTTTACTATTCATCGTTTTCGAAGTCGAAGTAATATTCTGAGAACGTATTTCAAAATTTACTATTCACGAAACACTATTCATTCCCGGAGAAAATCACTATTCATGCTTCACTATTTCATCGTTTATCGTAAACTAGGTTTACGAGTATCAAATTCGCGTAACCATAATGGTTTAGTTGCGAATTCATGAACAATCATCAAGGACATTTCATATAGACTAGGTTTAGTCTACATATCATTAGCATTGTTATCATCATATTAGTTCATGCATGGATTTGCATTTTTCATTAAACGTTTATTTTCCTATTAAATAAACGCTATCGCGTAATCATTTATTTTGAATATTTGATCCAACAATTCCAAAAATTATTTAGATATATTTTTATACTCATTTTAAGACTATAAAAATTATATTATTAGTTTACCCGATGTTTTCAATTTATTTTGTATATAAATTGTTATGTATAAATATTTACGACGGTTTTCGTAAATTCAACACGATAAATATTTATCCACTCAATTCTTGCGAGAAATGTATTTTTATAATTTTTATAACTTCAATACTTTTTATTTTGTTCCGTTAAAATCTATTTTTAGTTAACGCTACAATTAATACTTAATTATACATACAAATTACACATTATACATTACAAATAATACATTAATACATCAAAAATCCACCTCCCCCCCCCCCCCTAAATATCCTAAGGCTGGCCATATCCCCCCCCTCCTAGTCACTACATGTGATCAACTTGATATTTGCTACCTAAAAATGTACACCTATGCATATAATTATTAGATATTTGCTAAGAAAAACACACAACACACATTCTAAAGGTGAAAACCACTCAATATCCTCTCTATTTTCTTTGTGGTGACCGGCCATAACAATTAAACCAAGGAGAAGCAAAGATTTTTCATGATCAAGTAATATTCAAGCTCATGTAGTGATCTAGTATAGGTTTTGAAATAAAAACCTCATGATTTATTTAAGTATACTTTGCTCAAAACTCTTCAATCCTTCAAGTAAGTGTTTTAATAATTTTTCATAATCTTTCATACTCTTACTTGATGTATCTTTATGTTTCTTTTAGAAAAATATGCAAGTATCATGTGTGACTATACCACTTTTTAATGTTTTTAAGAGTTATATATATTTATGTCATCCTATAATTATTCCTTGAAACATATCACTTTTGGTGATGTCTAGGAACCCATGACACCCTAAGAAGGTGTATGGTAGGATTTGAATAGCTTCGGAGTTGTTTTGAATTGGTTAGAATAGGTTTTGCGCGATAAAAACTCATTTCGACAACTATAATTAAGGGTCTGTCCATATTTTTGAAATCTGGAATTTTCGACAGTAAGCAAAATATTTTGGGCTAGATATTTGGAAAATATACTTTAAAACGAAAACGTGGTCGGTTGAACGGATTAAAACAGAGTTATAACGAAGAAGTTATGAATTTTTGAAGTTTGAAGACAAAAACTAATAATTTCAGAAATTTCAGCATGTAAATGTCACTCTTTACGAGTCAAAAATGAGGCTTAGGCGTTATAAATAGTGTCGACTTATCAAAAATATATTAGTATACTTTGATACGAAGCTAAGGACATATAAAACGTAGAAAACGGACTTGTAACGATTAAATTACACGCTTTTACACAAAGTTGCCGTAACTATATTATATAAGAAAAACTAATATATTTCAATTAGACACATACTACGGCAACGAGGGACCATGTTGAGGGTCGTTTTTAACAATGACGGAGTACTTTTATAAAATGATGTCTTCTAGTAAAAGTAAGTTCGCCTAGCCTATTTTCCAAAATGTCCAACCGTTTGTTAAACGGAGTTGTAACGAATAAAATACGGTCACTTAAACTTTGCCGAAAACCACCCTTAAACAATATTTTGGATACAAGTACCATACTTAACCTATATTTTTCTCCGTGATCGAGACCTCTGGGATGAAAACTTAAATACTAAAACTTTGAGATAATGATACAAGCTTCCCAAAATCGTTGAGTTTGTTTCCTAACACTCGATGTGCACCATTTTACGACTAGCTTTTCAAGGCTATTTAGTCACTTTCATGAATTTTCCAAATGACATTATTTTACGACGAAAAGTTATAGTTTCATAATAAATCACTAAATGATTATCGTAAGATATCATTTCAACGTAAATACTTGTAAAGTATTTTATAACATGACGAGATGTCATAAACATATATTTCGACGATAAATTCTATTTTCAAAAGCGTACAAGTGGTATAGATTACATGTGGATTTGCATGCACGACGTTGTTTCATGATTTACATTATAACATATCATTCATAATAGGTCACGGTCAGAGGTTGCGCCTCATATCAATATTGCCATTATATCATCATTATCATTGCAACAGGTGAGTTTTCATAGCCCCGATTTATTCAAGTTTTTACTTTATTTCAAACCTACGGGGAGAATACATTGCACATCATTTTATTACGATACCAAGTATATCAAATTCATTACATTGCTTAAGTTACCTCATTGCCACTTAAATGTCCCCATTTCATAATCATGAACCGTTAATTTCATAGAAGCGAGGGTGAGTGGATAGATCTATCGAGGGTGACACCTCCATCCAGGTTGGTGGATTCCAACTGGACGGATGCATTTCATTTCATTATCATTATTGGAGTTGTTTGGCAAAACACTCTGTTTAACATCACCAAGCTTCGTGTCATGTGCTTAAGCAATTGTATCATTTTTGTGACATCATTGTCATACATAACTTATACTTGTGGTAGTCGTATTAAACATATACATAAACTCTATGAACTCACTCAACCTTTGTGTTGACACTTTTAGCAATGTATTTTCATGTAACTAAGGCATTCACTTCATGGCTTGCATGTGGACATATCATAGAGTCGCATGACGACGCTGCGTCTCACATGGGATTTATACACTTTAAAAACATCGTTTGACTTGTACCAAACTTATTTTCCGCACATGTTGATTTTCATTTGGGACCTATACTTTGTAAACTCCGATTATTTTATTAAATCAAACGATGTATTTTCCAAACGACACTTTAGGTCGTTCAATATAACTGTGATTGTGATGCTATGACAGCCAACCCCAGAATTCCATTCCACGCAAAACAGTAATTTGGGGTGTGACAGATTGGCATCGAGCTTGATATAGAGAACTAGGTTGCATCATTGACCCTAGACTATAACTACATCATCATAGCATCTCATCATTTCATCATAAGTGCATATTCACTTTACATGCGGTTTCATACGCATAATTTACGAGTTATTTACTTTCATTTCAAATCGATTGTCACATTAATGCCTTCAGATACCCATCCCATCATACTTACATCAGACTTTGACATGGAGAATGCCCTGTCATTCCATATCACAATTGTAACATCATTTGACTCAACACCGATAACATCAAATGATGAGACTGAACCCTTTTAGGAGGACGAAGTTGCACCTACACCATCACGATCACCATTGATTCACTGTAGGATCAGGACAATTTTTATCATTCTGTTGGGACAGATCATACCATTTGGAAGGACTTATAGGCTTAGTCCTAGTGGACCTATTAGTCATACATTTGATTTGTCTCTTGGGAAGCGTGCATGATTTGACAAACCACTACCATCTACCACTAAGACTACAGAAACTACACCATCTCATAGGTTTGAGGACTGTGAGAGTTCTAGGGCCATTGCCACTAGACCGCCTACTACTCCTACACTTGAAACACGATTAGACCATCAACAGGAACTGATAATAAGTACCTTTCTAGCTAATGTAATCTTTATCATTTATTACCTTCACGATAATCACAATCTTTGTTTATTCCATTCCCTATTCCAATTGCCCAATTTTCAATCATTTCGCGACAATACATCACTATCTTACTAGGGGTTAGGCCAACTTTATTCTTGACCAATAAGGAGACTATTACCACTCTATGAGGTTCTTCCATGTATCCTACAAACCATTCGACAAATTATATTTCAAGTTACTTTGCTACTACTTCATAACATTATTTCACTTAAATTTTAAAACAAGTTGTTTCGTTATCACCCTATCAATTGGTTTTCAGTCATTTTATCAACTATTTAATACCATCATGCGAAACGATTTTCATGTTACTCTGAAAAATTATTGAGCCATTATCTTACAAAACAAAACGTTGAATACCATCTAAAACTTCGGAGAAACATAATACCATTTCAACAAAACCAAGCATCACATCATTTGTCCTCGATTATACATGGCCTGATCACCTATGTATAATTTAGGAAGAATTATGTCATGAAAACACTCTTCACTCAAAAGCAAAGCTTTGTAAATAGATAAATTGCTCATAAATACCTCTTTTGTCAACACTCTATAGATATTTACGCCATTCATCCCTCACTCAACCGATAAGTTAGAAATTGACGAGTGACCTTTTTAGGAAAAGCTCCCTATACCATCTATGAGGAGGATTCCTCGATACAAGAAAACAATGTAAGGATTTCGGAATTTCCAACAAGGACTAGAAGTAAGTAGCGAGACGTTTCAAAACTCAACAAAAATCTTAAGACATCACGAGACATTCCGAACCACTATCTTTGGATTAAAAGCCAAATTATATCATTTCAAAAGTACTAGCTAGACCGAGTTACAAGATTTAGTACGAAGCGAATACACACTAAGCAACATCATAGGGATAAACCAAGTCTTCTAACTAAGACTGCAGAACATTCCATTAAACATGGCTTCAACAATATGTGAACTTCCCTAAAATGAGTTTTCCTTAAAGGAAAATTTGGTTAAATTAAGGTTATCAATATAAACTTCCCCTAAGGCATTGTGTTCCCTAGAAATTCCAAGAACCTCACTTATATATCAAGAGATGCAACAGGTTTGAATATATCGGACAATCAATGACTCATTATCTACAAGAGAGATTAGAACAAACATTCTTCGACATAGTATAAGCTGATATCTATGTTTATACTAGCATGATAAAAATCTAAGTGATGAATTATTTTAGAAGCACTCAATATTGAAACAAGACTTGAAAATCAACCACCACACCACATCACTTAAATATTTAAGGTTTTGTGACATTACAACATATAGCATGGAAATATTTTGATAAGAGACCTTAGTCTAGAAAGACTCAAGTCATGACATTCGCTAGGACGAGAAACGCGAGGAATCACAACTGTTACCCAAAATCTATTCTTTTCAATAAGGTCCTTTTCGACAGACTTAATATTTTGATATTTGGCACGGGACACGTGGTATCAATTCCAGTTGAACCTATTATAAGCTATACGATTCACCTTAGACTGCTGCCAGTTATTTCAATCTTCCCATGGAATCTATTAGCACAAATAACCGAGAAGAAGTCGAAAGAGAAACGACTTGAGGATGTACCAATTGTCCGAGAATTTCCTGAAGTCTTTCCCGAAGACTTACCAGGACTTCCACCGGCACGTCAAGTAGAATTTCATATTGACTTAGTGCCTGGAGCTGCACCAGTTGCGCGAGCACCTTACCGATTAGCACCATCAGAGATGCAAGAGTTGTCTAACCAGTTGCAAGAACTTTTAGACAAAGGATTCATTAGGCCGAGTTCCTCGCCTTAGGGAGCACCAGTCTTGTTTGTGAAGAAGAAAGATGGATCCTTCAGAATGTGTATAGATTATAGAGAGCTGAACAAGCTAACGGTGAAGAATCGTTACCCACTCCCCGAATCGATTTAACTTGTCGATTTTGCAAGGCTCTAGTATCTACTCAAAGATTGACCTAAGGTCGGGTTACCATCAACTTAGAGTTCGGGAGGAGGATATCCCGAAAACGGCGTTTAGAACACGTTATGGACATTATGAGTTTCAAGTAATGTCGTTCGGATTAACTAATGCACCTGCAGTATTCATGGATCTCATGAATAGGGTATGCAAACCGTATTTGGACAAGTTTGTTATAGTATTCATTGACGACATATTGATTTACTCAAAGAGCAAAGAAGAGCACGAAGGGCATTTAAGAACGATTTTAGGACTACTCAAGAATGAGAAGTTGTATGCCAAATTTTCGAAGTGTGATTTTTGGAACCGTAAAGTACAATTTCTTGGTCATGTCATTGATAGTCAAGGACTAAAAGTTGATCCTGCAAAGATTGAAGCCGTAAAAGATTGGGCTACTCCAACAAATCCTACGAAAATCCGACAATTTCTAGGACTCGCCGGGTATTACCGAAGATTCATCGAAGGTTTTCAAAGATAGCTAAAGCTTTGACCAAGTTGACACAGAAAAACAAGAAGTACGAATGGGGAAAGAAACAAGAAGCTGCTTTTCGATTGTTGAAGCAAAAGCTTTGCAGTCGCCATTTTGGCACTACCCGAAGGAATTGAGAACTTCGTTGTATACTGCGATGCTTCAAATAAAGGGCTTGGAGCTGTATTAATGCAAAACGAGAAGGTGATAGCTTATGCTTCTCGACAACTTAAGGTTCATGAGAAGAACTACACCACTCATGATCTTGAGTTGGGGGCCATAGTTTTTGCACTCAAGATTTGGAGACACTACCTTTACGGTACAAAGTGCACAGTGTTTTCGGACCATAAGAGTTTACAATATGTTCTTGATCGAAACAACTTAACATGAGGCAACGCCGCTCGTTGGAATTACTCAACGATTATGATTGTGAAATCAAGTATCATCCGAAAAGCCAACGTTGTGGTGATGCTCTTAGCCGGAAAGAAAGACCCAAACCTTTAAGAGTCCGATCATTAGGAATGACGATCGGTTCACCTTTACCATCAAAAATACTCGAGGCACAAATCGAGGCGCGCAAGGAGGAAAACCCACCAAGTGAAAAGCTTTATGGTATGCCCGATAATGCAAATGGCTTTCTAAAGAGAGCGATGGAGTATTATGCTTCAAGGATAGAATGTGGGTACCATTTTATGGCGGGATACGAGAATTGATTATGCATGAGTTGCATAAGTAAAAGTATTCTATTCACCCGGTTCGATAAGAGGTATCGGATCTCAAGAAACTTTATTGGTGGTCGGACATGAAAGCGGAAATTGCCACGTACGTTAGCAAATGCCTTACTTGCTCTAAATTAAAAGTCGAATATCGAAACCTTCGTGGTCACTCCAACAACCAGAAATTCCCCAATGGAAATGGGAACGCATTACGATGGACTTTGTCACAAAATTCCTAAGACATCGGAGGTTACGGCTATATGGTTAATCGTTGATCGTCTTACCAAATCAGCCCATTTCATACCAATTATAGAGACTTATTCCATGGAAAAACTTACTAGACTTTATGTCAAGGAAATAGTCTCAAGGCACGGTGCACCAATTTCCATCGTTTCGCAGAGATAGTCGATTCACTTCAAACTTCCGGAAATCATTACAAGATTCATTTGGAACCAAATTAGAGATGAGCACAGCATATCATCCACAAACCGATGGTCAAAGTGAAAGGGCAATTTAAACATTAGAAGATATGCTGAGGGCATGTGTGATTGATTTTGGAAATGGTTGGGCAAATAATTTGCCATTGATCGAATTCTCGTACAACAATAGTTATCACACCAAGATAAAAGCTGCACCATTGAGGCACACTATGGTCGAGGTGTCAACCACTTATTCAGGGGTCAAAATCAGGAAAGTCCAACTCACTAGTCAATGACTCATTCATGAAACAACAAAGTGATCGTACAGATCAAAAATCAGTTACAAGCAACAACAAATAGCTAGATAAGCTACGTCGATATACGACACAAAATATTGGAAGTATGTTCCATAAGTCGCAAACCATTAGAATTTCAAGTTGGCAACAAATTTATGTTCAAAGTCTCGTCTTGGAAGGGCGTAATGCGATCGAGAAAAACATTGGACGACCCAATTCGACACAAATATTCTCACCTTTTCACAAGTAACATTGTAGAACCTAACATGGACTGAATTCCTTTTTGGTTAGGCGAATGTGACAACTCGTAATTTCAGGTCATTTTACAAAATTTGAAAATTTCACTATTCATCTCGGAATTTACTATTCACCGGTTACTATTCAAAATTTTACTATTCACCATTTTCAAGTCAGTAATATTGAGAACGTATTTCAAAATTTACTATTCACGAAACACTATTCATTCCCGGAGAAAATCAATATTCATGCTTCACTATTTCATCGTTTATCGTAGACTAGGTTTACGAGTATCAAATTCGCGTAACCTTAATGGTTTAGCTGCGAATTCATGAACAATCATCAAAGACATTTCATATAGACTAGGTTTAGTCTACATATCATAAGCATTGTAATCATCATATTAGTTCATGCATGGATTTGCATTTTTCATTAAACGTTTATTTTCCTATTAAATAAACGCTATCGCGTAATCATTTATTTTGAATATTTGATCCAACAATTCCAAAAATTATTTAGATATATTTTTATACTCATTTTAAGACTATAAAAATTATATTATTAGTTTACCCGATGTTTTCAATTTATTTTGTATATAAATTGTTATGTATAAATATTTACGACGGTTTTCGTAAATTCAACACGATAAATATTTATCCACTCAATTCTTTGGAGAAATGTATTTTTATAATTTTTATAACTTCAATACTTTTTATTTTGTTCCGTTAAAATCTATTTTTAGTTAACGCTACAATTAATACTTAATTATACATACAAATTACACATTATACATTACAAATAATACATTAATACATCAAAACACCTCACCCCCTAAATATCCTAAGGTCGGCCACATCCCCCCTCCTAGTCACTACATGTGATCAACTTGATATTTGCTACCTAAAAATGTACACCTATGCATATAATTATTAGATATTTGCTAAGAAAAACACACAACACACATTCTAAAGGTGAAAACCACTCAATATCCTCTCTATTTTCTTTGTGGTGACCGGCCATAACAATTAAACCAAGGAGAAGCAAAGATTTTTCATGATCAAGTAATATTCAAGCTCATGTAGTGATCTAGTATAGGTTTTGAAATAAAAACCTCATGATTTATTTAAGTATACTTTGCTCAAAACTCTTCAATCCTTCAAGTAAGTGTTTTAATAATTTTTCATAATCTTTCATACTCTTACTTGATGTATCTTTACGTTTCTTTTAGAAAAATATACAAGTATCATGTGTGACTATACCACTTTTTAATGTTTTTAAGAGTTATATATATTTATGTCATCCTATAATTATTCCTTGAAACATATCACTTTTGGTGATGTCTAGGAACCCATGACACCCTAAGAAGGTGTAGGGTAGGATTTTCAGAGGCAAGCCTCTTACCAAACCATCTTTAACAATCTTATTTATGGTTTTGAAATTAATATGACCAAGTCTTCTATGCCATAACATGGATTCATCCACTGTAGCCTTTGCAATCAAGCAAGCATAATCATCTTTAGCAACAGTTTTATTCATATCAAAGCTATATAAATTTCCTTTTCTAGGAATCTTAAGAAGAATCTAACTTTCATCAGGCATCTTAAAATCCTTAGAGAGAACAAAACACATATCTTTAGTAAAAAGAACATTGTTTTTTCTTGTCACACATTAAGTGACACATTGAAAAGATTATACTTAAGCTCTTTTACATAGTACACAGGTTCAAAATCCAAGTTACGGTTTGGATGACCCCTTTACCAAGAACTTTTCCATTAACTCCACCACCAAAGTGACAAACCGTCCCATCATTGTGTTTAAAATTTGAGAGATAGGACTTGTTGCGGTCATGTGCCATGAACATCCACTATCTGTGTAGCCTTGATCTGATTTCTTTGTCCTTAGATGTTCCTACACATATAAGAAAGGAGTTAGTTTCCTTTGGAGACCCAAGCCATGATTGACTTGGATCTTCCTCTTGTATCAATATAGTTATATCTATCAAAGGTCATTGATACACCATTAGGATTGGTTGTTGTGGTAATTCCTTTAGGTTTCCATTCCCAATGTGTCGAGGCCTTACAAAGATTTCCCATGTTTCCCTAGTCTTGTTTACAACCCTTGCAAAGGGAACTTTTGACCGTGGTAATCGATTTAGTTTTAGGTACCCACTGTTGGTTATATTGAACCCTTTTATCATAAAAAGATCTTTTCCCTGTTTGTGCAGATTTTGCAAAAGTTGTTTTGGATTTTGCACTTGTAATGTGTGATTTAGAGTGGCGAGTGTTAAGGTTTTAGCGTTGGCAAAAGTTTTAACACCACTTCTTAGTTGAACTGCTCTTGGGATCATTTTGTTGTGTGAATTAGGGTGTACATTGTTATGAAACCTGTTTGACTCAACCCTTTTATTCCCATGGACTTCCCTTCTCCGAACGTGATAGTCACAATTAGCATGTAAATGATTAAAGCTACCACAGATATAACATGCTTTATTGTTCATCACAAACTCACTACCTAGTTGTTGAGATTTCACATGATTCCAACTCCTCTGGTTACCCCTAGGAGTTGATGACTTGTTTCTATACATCTCAGCATACCTTATAGTTGATCTAGGTTTATTAGCTTGTTTCCTAGGTTCCTCTGTAATAGTATTTACAACTTGTGGGATAGAAGCCTCTACCTTCTTTTTAACATTCTCATCTACAATTGATGAGTCACTAGCACTTTCAAAAACATCAGATTCATGCTTAACCTCTTCCTCACTTTTCACAAATTTAGGAGGACCATATTCAAGATTCAGATCCTGAAATTCTTCTAGACCTGTATGAGCTAAATCTATGCCAGGAGGTGATGGAACACCCTTTAGTGGTGGAGGAACATTATTATAGCCCATACCAGACTTAACTTTACTAGTGATTTGAGCATTTCAAATTTTATCAATTGACTTAGACTGATAATAACAAGTGTCAACAGTTAAATTGACATTCTCATTTATCTTTTCAAGTCTTTTAAACTCTTCTTTTAATGCCTCATTCACTGCTGTCTTATGATCTAACTCTCTTCTAAGAACAATCATATCATCATTATATTTTGACTCATTTTCTCTATAATGCTCTAGTTGTTTCTCTAATACAGATATGGCTCTTCTAAGGTTTGGCACAGTATAATTAGTAGCAAACAACTCTGTTCTTTGATTGTCATATAACTCATTAAGCCTTTCACATTCTCTAGAAGCCCTACATGTTTTAGAACAACTTTAAAAGTTTTGTACCTCGAGTCGAGAAAGCCATGAGCATGCTCAAACACAAGAAAGATCGAAGGTTGTTCCTCTTGTCCATCACCCATGAAACTCCAATCATAGCTCACACCATCAATTGCCAACATTGCCTTTGGTTCCTCTACAATTGGTTCTTTCTTTTGCTTGTACCAAGTAGACCTGTTGTTGTCCTGCTTCCTTGGTCTTCTGCATTCTCTAGCAAAATGCCCCAACTTGTGACAATTGAAACACTATACTTTCTTTTTATTGAACCCTGCAGTTTCTCCACCATTGATGTGAATTGGCTTGCCAGTCTTCTTGTAGAATTTCCTAGCCCTCATGCTAAGAAGAGCTATTTGCCACTTTATATCCATCTCCTCCAAGTCATCTTCATCAATTTTCTCTATGTCTTCATGAGTTAATATAGATCTACTAACTTGAGTGGAGATAAAAGCATAAAAGGTAGGATCTCCAATACCAGCAATCTTCTTCTTTGAACCTGCAGTGGTAACATTTGCATTACCGAGGAAATCGAGAACCATTTGTGGCAAAATCATCATCATTGTCATCTTGAATCATCATGTTGATGTAGTTGACAACAATGCCAGTTGCTTGAGCTTGTACCAAGTTTCCTGCCTTCTTCAATCTTTGTTCAATGAGTTTGAAGTTATTGTAAAGATAATTGAGCTTCATAGTTTCAATCTTTGGTTTATTTTCCCAGGTGACATTTGTATGAAACTTTAAGGCAAACTTCTTAGAAACTTGATTGAGGTCTTCCTTATCTACCTCAATTCCAAACACGTCAATTGTGACAATCTTCGTTAGGTGAAGATGTTGTCAAGTGATTCATTGCTTGAAGCGTAGAAGTTTTCATAACTTTTCTTCAACAATTTCTTTTGTGTCTTCTTTGTAGCATCATTGCCACCAAACACCGAAAGCAAATCTCTTCAAAAGTTCTTTTGCGTCTTGAACTTGTCTTTGAAAGCAATGATCTGGTCTCTAGGAAGAGTCATTAGTAACAAACTTCGGCCTCGTCATTCTTCTTCTTTGCTCTTTCATCATTAGTCTCGTGTGAATCTACAACTTCTGTGTCACCAACTTTCTAAGTCTTCTGCTGAGACTTGAAGGAATCACCAGTTAAGATGATCTCCCATAGAGCATAGTCTTGTATGAGAAATTATTGCTCAATCAATATCCTCCACATCTCAAACTCATTAAGTTTGAGCTTAGGAAGCCTTGGAGCAGAGTTGGACTGGTTTTCCATCTCCATTGATTTGAGTGAGTAGGTTAAGCTTATTCCTTGGATCTTCTAAATCATAGTATTAGAACCAAAGCTCTGATACCACTTGATGTATCTAAACACACACCTTGTGTTAGTGATACTTTGAGTTATTTTAATAAGCACGCGGAATATACTTAGTAATACTTAGAAGATGGTTTATATGATGTTATATAAGTGAGAACATTATAACACAAGGCTCCAATATTATTAAGAATAATACGAGTGATCTTGCTTATCACTAGGGTTACACCTTGAAGCTTATGTGAGTTTTTCGTGTCTAAAACAATGACCTAGGATCTCCTTTTATAGCACAAGGAGTCCTTTACAAGATAAGTATAATACTAACAATATAGAATATACACAAGATCTTTTCTATACTTATCAATACATGGATACATAACAATTATCCTAATAGCAGTGGTAATATATGTACTAGCAGTGGTATTGTGTTTCCACTGCTAATGCATTCTTCAGCAATGTCTTCCACAAGACTAGCAGTGGTAACTGTTATCTTTATTCCCAATTTACTTCATATCAAACTTGAACAAAACAGTAGTAACTTTGACACATAAATGATTAAGTATAAGGTTGAATTAATGATCAATCATGCATAATAATTACTGTTAAGTACCAATCAGACCTGTACGAGGTTGTATCATGCACAAAACTCCAAACACAATTAATAGAAAACCGTAAAAATTCGAAACTTTACCCTTTTTTTGCAGCCATATTCGACACCTTATAACTTTTGATTGAGAGTTGTCCCGTTAGCACCATAACCACTACTTTTTTACCATACCCATAGTAAGCACCATAACCTGTAACTCGCTATCCTTCTTGTTGGGAATTATAATTTGATGATTACAAAACTACAAGGACTTAATGAAACAGCTTTGGATATTCGTGGAGAAGAAATAAAAGCTGGAAGATCTTCTTGTGAAAATAGAATATTTAGAAGATAATGTTTAAAGTTTAAAAGATTTGATATTATCTTCTTAGTTAGCTTCCTAGGGAAGTCATGTAAATTGATGCGTGTACGAAGCGCGTTTGGGGTCAAAGGAATTTCCTTTTCTTCGAGCAAGTTTTTCAACACCCTAGGCTGTGAACCTAGTCGTTGTAATGTAGTAATGGGTAAGCATCGGGGATTGATATCGTTCCCTATAGGAATAGGAATGCTAGCAAGAAATATATTACACTAAGGTAGGGGTTGAGGATGATTCTTTTTTTTAATCTTTTATTGGTTTTTTAGAAAGCTAAGGGTAAAATCTCGGGGCATTGGGTTTGGGGGTTGGTACTTCTACCGATTACTCTACTATTCTAATTATCTAATACTACGAGTAGCTATGTCTATTTGATGTGTGCTCATATGATGATTAAAAATGTGTTTACCTAGATACTATTACTCCCTAGTTATCTTTTATTGTTGGTTGAATTGTCACGTCCTTATTCTTAACGCGTTGTATTTCCTAAGGTCGTAGGGTGTGCCTATGCCCTAACTCTTTGAGATTACCTTTAGGTTATGCCTACGAAATCCACTAAGTCATTCATAAACTAACTCTAAGGTTATCTTTGGATTTTAGACTACGAAATCCGCTAGATGATTCATAAACCAATTTTCACAAAGATTACTCAATCATTTAAATACAACGATAGCCTAGTTGCACTCCTAAGCCAATTACAATTAAGATAAGAGACAACCTAACAATAATTAATAACTATGTTTCATAGATCTAAGCAAACACATAAGAAATTTAGCTAGACATGTTAAACAAGGAAGCATACACACAATCAATGGAAGACATAATGATACTATTGGATTAAAACAATTATCTTGATGTGTAAAATAGGGTTTGGGACCCTAACATACTGTCCAAGTCGGACTACAAACGTTTAGGGTTTTTCATCAAAAAGTCTACCTCTCTAAATGCAGAAAAATCGAATTCTATATATAGATTTACACTTTGCGACGCGCCGCCTTTATAGGTGGGACGCCGTCGCTGATCATTAGGGTTTTCGTCTTGGCTAAGTTATCGATGGGACGGCGTCACTTTAGAGTTGTGACGCCGTCAGACTTCATATGGGACGTCATCTTAGTTCTGGATCTGGGCCGTTTAAGATGAAAAGTCTGAGTGACGCCCTTCTTCTTCAAAGCCTGATGCCGTCAGGGGTTATGAGCAAAAATTCCATTGAGCCGTCTGGTGCATGTTTTTATCAAATATGTATAGAGGGACGGCGTCACCCTATGAATGGGACGCCGTCAGGTTCAATTTGAGCAGCTCTAGTGGCTTTGATCTTGACTTTGCCATTTTCTTCATGTATTCACTCCTTTTGCTTTTGCTTTCAAGAGACCTAAAAAGTGAAAAGGAACGAAATTAAGCAGTAACAGATATAAAAGTGGTCGATTAAGGGCTTAAATGACCCTTTAAAAGTGTACGTTTTAAATCCTTATCATAAACCTAATCTCTAGTATATAAAGAGATGTAGGTCATTAGTTTTTAGTAGGTCAAGCAAGATGTAAACACCAAAAAGTGTGTGTGTGTTCCTAGGTGTAGGGTTTTTAAAACGCCTAGGGTTTGAGTTGGTTTGTTAGTTTATGGTTAAAATAAGAAACCTTGTTAGTAGCATTGATGTTCTTACTTATTATTCTGCTGTGCAAATAAATGTTATGATATCATAGATGGGCATAAATGGGACTTCACAATTGGTATTAGAGCGAGTGGCTCTCGATATCTAGGATTAACAAGGTTTTTTATGTCGATTTTATGGAAAATATGGATCGACGTGTTTTCTGTTTTGGGTGCCTGGTCATGAAGTCAACTAATATAATTAGGTAACCTTGTACAAATTAATTGTACCTCGTACGAATTAATGTTTCTTCTTTTGTCTTCAATCACATGGTGGTAATTATATGAATTAATGTGGGGCTATTAATTTTGTACCATTCATGAATCGTTGCTTTATTTTAATCACACATGGACGGCATTAAGTCTGGTATATATTACTTCATTGTGGGGCTTGTTTTTGATTGGATGAGTGTGCACGAGGTATGTTAATACTGGTTTTCAATGTAAGTACTGGTCCTAAGATCTCATTGGCTTGTTTCATGTACACTATTAATACATGGTCTACCCCCTTAGTGTAAAAGGGGTCTAGTGGGTTTAGGGTACTTTTTCAGATTTTGTCCTCTTTTTTTGTGTCATATTGCTGGTTTGGGTGGGGTTATTTTGTCCCACAAGTTTATTTTTTGTCCAAGGATTGCTCAAAGCACACAAGCAGTTTTGGGTGGGGTTATTTTGTCCCAAAAAGTATTTTTTTTGTCCAAGTGCATTAGCACACAAGCAGATTGAATACAGGCTCAGATTAGAGTTCATCATCGCCAAGTTTTTTTTTTGTCCAAGTGCATAATCACACAAGCAGATTGCATTAGCACACAAGCAAATTGAATACAGGCTCAGATTAGAGTTCATACAAGCAGATTGAATACAGGCTCAGATTAGAGTTCATCATCGCCAAGCAGATTGGAATATGTGTTTTCCGCTTATCAGTGGTCCAGACTTCTCACAAACAACTGACCCCCTTGTGATAGCCCGTGTGGGGAACGAAGTAGCTCATTACATTGTTCTGACGCTAGGATCTAACATTCTCCACTTTAGCATCTCCACCCACAATGGAGGAGCACAGATCCAAGCTGCATCCCAGTGGGAATCATTATATAGGCATCGACTAACATAGTGAATGATTCATGTTGTAAATAATTATAAGCATAGTGGTGACATTGATTTATGTTGTAAATAATTGATTAATGATTTATGTTGTAAACACGAGATTGATTCTTGATTTATGTTGTAAATGATTGATTATTGTTTATATTTAAATTAATAATAACATTGTAAATGATACATGTTTTTCTGTTGTAAATGATTGATTACCGATTTATGCAAATTCTTTTGTCAGGTGGGCCAAGGAAATCCTTTATGGTGTCGATGTAATTGAGGATTTATTATAGAACGGAAATCCACGAAATCCTTTCCGGACCGACCGTATTATGCATGTCCTCTTTCGGTGGTAAATAATCATACGTTTGCTTAGGGGTTTTATGTAAATAATTTGTTTGTTAAAAATACATTTCTTATTATTTTCTTAACATGTAACAGCCAGGTACAAATGACAATGGGTGTCGATACTTGATTGGAAAGATGAATTTGAAAGACGGTACCTTAGTCGAAGTCTCATCTTTAACTAGCTCAAATGCGTTGCTAAAGATAATGAGATCAAGTTGTTGAAGACAAGAATAAAGACGCTGGAGATGGAGTTAGAATTGACAAGAAATCCTGAGGATCACGCTTGTCAGTCGGGTGCAAGGCTCCATGATCTTTTAAACGAGATGAATAATCTTCATATGTAGTAGATGTTGTTGTATTTAAATAATATGTTAACGTTGACGTTTAATTTAATAATAACAGTTGTTGTTGCAGTTATTTAATGTGGTAATATTTAACGTGCTATTATACAAACTAAATAATTATACATGTACAATACATTATTATACACAAACTTATTATTATACACACACTTATTATATACATTATTTTACACACACTTATTTCTATTTATTAAAAAAAAACAAAAAAAAAAAAAGAAAAAAAAAAGTCAAAGGGGACAAGGGGACAAATGTACCCTATGGGGTCATAGAGAGGGTTGAAATAAAATTATAGCCACCGTATGAATAATCGCACCCTTTTGATTGGCTATTACTCCATGCTATGATTTTAATTCTGGTCACTCATGTCACGTGATGGTTGTATATTGATGGGTCAGTTACTGAATATTCTGATTGGTGGTTCTTGTGTGATCTGATGTGACAACCCGTACTTTCAGGTCATTTCTCGACACAGTTCATGTCTTATTATTTCAACATTTATAGTAAACTTGGTTTACTTGTTTCAAATTTGCGTAACCTTGGAGGTTTAGCGGCGAATTCATGATCATGACATCACGTACATTTCATATGGACTATGATTAGTCTACATTTCATTGACATCATGAGCATCTCATTAGTACATTCATGACATTTCATTTCACTTTATACGCGTAATTTTTATATTTAATAATCTTTATCGCGTGAGTTATTATTTTGAATATTTAATCCGTTACTTTCAAAAATGATCCCGATGTATTTTTAAACTTACATTTAGTTTGTAAAAACTATATTTTTAGTTTTCCTAGTGTTTCAAATTTATTGGGTACTCAAATCATTAAAGTTTAATTATTACTGTTTTCTTAAAATTGTACGATAATTATTTTATCACTCAATTTTCACAAGGAAAGTATTTTTACAATTTTTATCACCTCAATACATTCTATTTTGAACTATTAAAAACTTACTTGTACCAAAGATTTCCATTTACCTTTACTTGTACATTCCTACACAATTACTTGCATTTTCCTACAAGTATTGCAAACAAATAAATACTTATACATTATAAAAGAGAAAAAGAAAAAAATATAATTGGGAACCAAGTCCCCTAAAACCAGGCCCTTAGGGTGCATTTATGGTGGTAAGATTTTTCAATCAAGTGTAGATTTATACTTCAAATAATTCACATATACAAGTAAGTCTTGATACACTTCATTTTCTCATTTTCACCTCAAATATTACAAGTGCTAGAAACTTTCTTTCTCTCTTCCTTGGGTCTTCCATAACCGGTTCTAACATCAAGAGCAAGGGATCAATATTTTTGCAAAATCAAGAGTGTTTACAACCTAGATTATATCCTTTATATGGTTTTGAAATAAAAACCAAGGATATTTAAGTTTAATCCTTGTTACTTTCACCTCATCACTATCACTTGTAAGCTTGTTTTTATCATTTTCAAGTTTCCTTTTCATTTTCATATGTTTCTTTTCATTTTTGGAGCTTATATGCATGATATGTGATTTATACCATTTATTTCATGATTTTAGAAGTTATATATACATATTGGTCATCCTATAATTATTCCCATGGTATTCTTTGATCTTGATGGTGATTAGGAACCCATGACACCCTAAGAAGGTGTATGGTAGGATTAGATTAGTTTTGGAGTTGATTTGAAGGGATTAGAATAGGTTTTGTCCGAGAAAAACTATTTTCGATAACTATATTTTTATGATCTGTCCTTATTTCGAATTTCTGGAAAAACCTGCTGATGGTACGAAACTTTGGCCTTGATTTTTAGAAAATATACTTTAAAACGAATCCGTGGCCGCTTGAACGGATTAAAACGGACTTATAACGAAGCCGTGGTGAATTTTTGAAGTTTGACGACGAAACGTATTATTTTCTGGATTTTCAGCAAACTGTTTTTAGTTTATTCGGGTCAAAAACGAGCCTTAAGCTTCACAAATTATTTCGACTTGTCAAAAATATATTAGTTTACTTCGATATGAAGCTAAGGACATATAAAACGTAGAAAACGGATTTGAAACGACAAAGATATACACTTTTTCATAAACTTGCCGTAACTAATTTTTCTGCACACAATTAGCCAAAACCACCATCTTTAACCCTTATTATCTTTATGTCCGAGACCTTTTGGACGAAAACTCTGAACTGAAACTTTTAGATATCGATACAAACTTTCCAAAACCATCGAGTTCGTTTTCTAACGATCGACGTAACACTTTTTCGACTATTTTTCTAAAGCCATTTTGGTAATTTCATGATTTTTCCGACGACATTGTTTTTGTAATTTAAAAGTGGTAATTTCTCTAAAATCATTATAAAACCATTGTAGGATGACATTTTGACGTAAAAACATGTAAACTCATTTTTGATTGGTCAAGACGTCAAAAGAGTATTTTTCGACGACGAGTAATATTTTCAAAAGGTAGTAAATGGTATAAATAACATATCAAGTGCATGCATAACATTACATTGCAACTCATGACATATCATATCATTGATAATAGGTCCCGGTTAACGCATCACATTAAACCTCGGTGTACTCACTTTTGCCATTATTCCAGTTTATCCAAGTGAGTTTCATGGCCCCTACTTTTACTTGCTTTCATAACTGTTTTGGGGGAGATACATGCTCAAACTGTTTCATTTACTTTTACAAGTACTTTAACTTATATGAATTACCGTGAGTTCATAGCCCCACTTTTACTCTTTTAACTGTTTTACAAACACTTGGGGGAGATACATGCTACATTTTTAATCGAACACAAATGCTTTGAACTGTATGCTATATCCGAATGTTTTATTGTCACTAAGTATTTGCCATGTTCGAAGTCCCTACATCATGTACCATTAGTCACTTGCAGTGAGCGCTTGAATATTGTGAATAGGCCTATTGGAATTAACACTCCCGCTCCTATTGACCCGGTTAGGGAAATCGAGCGCACTATATTTGAATCATTAAGGTAAATTGGCAAGTTTACCTATTAAGGCGGCGATGAAACGATGATTACCAATTTTTATTGGTGCGATGTTTACGCTTTGGTGTCATGAACTTAGTGAAATAAATACGATGTTGTTTTTAACGATGAGTGTGAAACCATTTAACTCACACTACGATGATTGTGTTCAAACGAATTACATAAACTTTATACATATTCGGCAAGTGGGTTGTGAACACACAGGTTGCAAGTTTTGTATGGGCCGGACTTGGAACTGAGTGGATTTACAATGCCTTTGCTGCATAAACGATTTTGATACATTGAGCCATGCACTATTTTGTGAATTCATTTGACATCATGCACTTGAACATAAACTCTACATATTCGCAAAGGTTGTGAACACACAGGTTGCAAGTTTTGTATGCGGGACTTGGGAACCGAGTGGATTTACAATGCCTTTGCTACATAAACGATTTTGAAAGTCTTTACATTTCAACGATTTATAATGCCTTTGCTACATAAACGATTTTGAAAGTCTTTACATTTCAACTCAAACTCTATGAACTCACTCAACCTTTGTGTTGACACTTTTTAGCATGTTTTATCTCAGGTATCTAAGGCATTCACTTCATGGCATGCATTTGGACACATCATGGTGTCGTGGTGACGACGCTGCCTTACATGGGATTTATATACTTTAAAACATCGTGTGTACTAAACTTATTTTCCGCACAAGTTGATTTTCATTTGGGACCTATACTTTGTAAACTCCGATTATTTTATTAAATCAAACGATGTATTTTCCAAACGACACTTTAGGTCGTTCAATATAACTGTAACTGTGATGCTATGACAATCAATCCCGTGAATTCCATTCACGCAAAAAATGTAATTTGGGGTGTGACAGTTGGCATCGAGCTTCGGTTATAGAGAACTAGGTTGCATCATTGACCCTAGACTATAACTACATCATCATATCATCTCATCATTTCATCATAAGTGCGGGTTCACTTCACATGCGGTCATTACGCACATTTTTGAGTTATTCACTTTCATTTCATATCGATTGTCACATGGATGTCCTTAAATGCCCATCCCATTATCTTTTTTCCCATACTCTAACGTGGAGAATTCCTTGTCATTCCCTATCACAATTTTTTTTATATCACCGGTGATTCATTATCGATAACTTGACGAATGCCGAGATGAACCTTTATAGGCGAAGTCACTCTCACTCCTTTGTTTCATCACTAACATGTCGAGTTACACGTTATTCACACTAAGCCACTAAACCACCATACATTTGAAGCACTTACGACACCTCATAACCCATCTTTTCAGAACCCGTCGATTATTTTGAAAAATAACCTCAAACTTACCATTTCTTATCACATCTCTTTGGAGCGTTTATTATTAACATCGGATATTTTTTTTGCTACGTCTCACATTTCCTCTTGTTCTGAAGAAGATATGGCAATCAAGAAAGCTACGATTGAAATGACTCAAGCAAAGCAATTCAAAAGTTGGTGAATGATAGCATTGCTAATGCTTTAAGAGTTGAACGGAAACAAGGGCCGCCTGAAGCCGCTAGCCGCTAATCTTTATGGAAATGCCGAGGATCCGGATTTAAGAAATGTTCGTACAAGGACTTCAAAAGTGGTGAGCCCACGAAGTTTAGAGGTACCAGGGAGCTACGCAATGGTTCGATGGTTGAAAAATTAGAGTCAGTGTTTTTGCTTTGCAACTGTCCGGGGGATAGTAAGGTTAAATTTGCTACGAGCACATTACTCGATGGAGCATTATCGTGGTGGAATTCTTATGCTCAACCGATTGGAATAGAGAATGCTTTCAAGCTTACTTGGGAGCAATTTAAGGGTTTGGTGATTAAGAAGTTTTGTCCTCGCATAAATCAAAAGTTGGAGACGGAGTTCTGAACTAGTAACGATTGGGCGATATTGACACCTACATTCGAGATTTCAAGAATTGGCAGCGTTATGCCCGTCGATGGTACCGATAACGAAGTTGCTAGAGGCTTTTATCGGGGACTTCGGTTATTCAAGGAAATGTGACTTCGTTTGATCCACAAACAATGGAGGAAGCTATTAGAGTGACTCAGAAGTTGATGGCACAAGTGGTGAAGAGGGGCAAGTACACCAACATCAACCGAAACAACAACAACCCCAACAATCGTACCAACTACAACGATGATGACCAAATCAACAACAACAAAAGGAAATGGGAAAACGACCAAGGAGAGGGTAATAACAACAACCAAAACCGCAACACCAACCGTCATCAACAACAAAATAGAAGGCAAGAAGCGGGAATGGTTTATGTCGCTGCACCAATGAGAGGTAGAGGGTATGCTGGAACACACCCACTATGTAATCGAGGTAATTTTCATCACTCGTCCTTGCCCGCCAAGTGCCACAAATGCAAAACACCGGGACATTTAGCCGGGATTGTAAAGGTAAAGCCGATCACATGCTTGGATGTGGGGAACAAGGACACTATCGGAATCAATGTCCTCAAAACCAAGGTCAACCAGTTGAAGGTGCTCATGGGAATGTATATATGTTGGAAGGAGGAGGAGGAGCTCGTCAAGGTATCAACGGCGCGGAAGACTGAAGAAGTTCGAAAACTAACAGTCTTAATTCTCCTTATGTACTAGGTCGTATTAAGTTTATGTTTTCCATCGTATCCGAATCTTTATAACCTAAGATGTATTTTTGTTTGACAAACTACTCGTTGAAAAATATTCTCATCTATCGTACTTTATTTTCTTTCCGATTTGTTATCATTTCCGAGGATTTCAATTCTTTTTACTTTAACTATCATTTTAGCGACACTTCTCCATGTCTTCTCTCCCCGATGTTCATCACAATTTTAGCATCAGTTGACTCAACACCAAACAACATATGAGTCGATTAGTCCAAGCATTGCATAGTTACTCCTAAATTATACATAGCCTGATCACCTATGTCTAATTCCGGAAGAATCATGCAATGAAGGGAGTAGTAGGCTTATATGTGTAAGCAATTCCGCAATCGAGCCAAATTTTCAAAAGATTTTCTTCAAACCACTTGTTTCCAGTTTGATCCACAGTTCTTGTTTGATGAGTTGCAAAGATCGAGCTAGAAACAAGTTGTTACCTAAACCGATTTAGCCTAATCGTATGACAGTTCTTGTTTGATGAGTTGTGGGATTAAGCAAAACTCGGTTACCAAAAAGTCTTTTGAGGATTTTGCTCGGAATGGAAAGTTTGCCACATCAAACCCTAACCCGTTAGACCTAACAACGATTGAATTCGTGGACTCAATTCCTTTTGATGGGCTTAATGTGACAACCCGCATTTCGTGTCATTTCTCGACACGTTCATGTCTTATTATTTCAACATTTATAGTAAACTTGGTTTACTTGTTTCAAATCGCGTAACCTGGAGGTTTAGCGGCGAATTCATGATCATGACATCACGTACATTTCATATGGACTATGATTAGTCTACATTTCATTGACATCATGGACATCTCATTAGTACATTCACGACATTTCATTTCACTTTTATACGCGTAATTTTATATTTAATAATCTTTATCGCGTGAGTTATTATTTTGAATATTTAATCCGTTACTTTCAAAAATGATTCCGATGTATTTTTAAACTTACATTTAGTTTATAAAAACTATATTTTTAGTTTTTCCTAGTGTTTCAAATTTATTGGGTACTCAAATCATTAAAGTTTAATTATTACGTCGTTTTCTTAAAAATTGTATGATAATTATTTTATCACTCAATTTTCACAAGGAAAGTATTTTTACAATTTTTATCACCTCAATACATTCTATTTTGAACTATTAAAAACTTACTTGTACCAAAGATTTCCATTTACCTTTACTTGTACATTCCTACACAATTACTTGCATTTTCCTACAAGTATTGCAAACAAATAAATACTTATACATTATAAAAGAGAAAAAAAATATAATTGGGAACCAAGTCCCTAAAACCGCCCTTAGGGGTGCATTTATGGGTTGGTAAGATTTTTCAATCAAGTGTAGATTTATACTTCAAATAATTCACATATACAAGTAAGTCTTGATACACTTCATTTTCTCATTTTCACCTCAAATATTACAAGTGCTAGAAACTTTCTTTCTCTCTTCCTTGGGTCTTCCATAACCGGTTCTAACATCAAGAGCAAGGGATCAATATTTTTGCAAAATCAAGAGTGTTTACAACCTAGATTATATCCTTTATATGGTTTTGAAATAAAAACCAAGGATATTTAAGTTTAATCCTTGTTACTTTCACCTCATCACTATCACTTGTAAGCTTGTTTTTATCATTTTCAAGTTTCCTTTTCATTTTCATATGTTTCTTTTCATTTTTGGAGCTTATATGCATGATATGTGATTTATACCATTTATTTCATGATTTTAGAAGTTATATATACATATTGGTCATCCTATAATTATTCCCATGGTATTCTTTGATCTTGATGGTGATTAGGAACCCATGACACCCTAAGAAGGTGTATGGTAGGATTAGATTAGTTGTGGAGTTGATTTGAAGGGATTAGAATAGGTTTTGTCCGAGAAAAACTATTTTCGATAACTATATTTTATGATCTGTCCTTAATTCGAATTTCTGGAAAAACCTACTGATGGTACGAAAGTTTGGCCTTGATTTTTAGAAAATATACTTTAAAACGAACTGCGGGCGCTTGAACGGATTAAAACGGACTTATAACGAAGCCGTGGTGAATTTTTGAAGTTTGACGACGAAACGTATTATTTTCTGGATTTTCAGCAAACTGTTTTTAGTTTATTCGGGTCAAAAACGAGCCTTAAGCTTCACAAATTATTTCGACTTGTCAAAAATATATTAGTTTACTTCGATACGAAGCTAAGGACATATAAAACGTAGAAAACGGATTTGAAACGACAAAGATATACACTTTTTCATAAACTTGCCGTAACTAATTTTCTGCACACAATTAGCCAAAAACCACCATCTTTAACCCTTATTATCTTTGTGTTCGAGACCTTTTGGACGAAAACTCCTGAACTGAAACTTTTAGATATCGATACAAACATTCCAAAACAGTCGAAGTTCGTTCTCTCTAACGATCGACGTAATCGCTTTTAACTATTTTTCTAAAGCCATTTTTGGTAATTTCATGATTTTTCCGACGACATTGTTTTGCGACTAAAAGTGGTAATTTCTCTAAAAATCATTATAAAACCATTGTAGGATGACATTTTGACGTAAAAACATGTAAAGTCATTTTTGATTGGTCAAGACGTCAAAAGAGTATTTTTTTCGTCGACGAGTAATATTTTCAAAAGGTCGTAAATGGTATAAATAACATATCAAGTGCATGCATAACATTACATTGCAACTCATGACATATCATATCATTGATAATAGGTCCCGGTTAACGCATCACATTAAACCTCGGTGTACTCACTTTTGCCATTATTCCAGTTTATCCAAGTGAGTTTCATGGCCCCTACTTTTACTTGCTTTCATAACTGTTTTAGGGGAGATACATGCTCAAATCTGTTTCATTTACTTTACAAGTACTTTAACTTATATGAATTACCGTGAGTTCATAGCCCCACTTTTACTCTTTTAATTGTTTTACAAACACTTGGGGGAGATACATGCTACATTTTAATCGAACACAAATGCTTTGAACTGTATGCTATATCCGAATGTTTTATTGTCACTAAGTATTTGCCATGTTCTAAGTCCCTACATCATGCACCATTAGTCACTTGCGAAAGTGGCCAATATTGTGAATAGGCCTATTGGAATTAACACTCCCGCCCTATTGACCCAGTTAGGGAAATCGAAGCGCACTTATATTTGAATCATTAAGGTAAATTGGCAAGTTTACCTATTAGGGCTGCGATGAAACGATGATTACCAATTTTATTGGTGCGATGTTTACGCTTTGGTGTCATGAACTTAGTGAAATAAATACGATGTTGTTTTTAACGATGAGTGTGAAACCATTTAACTCACACTACGATGATTGTGTTCAAACGAATTACATAAACTTTATACATATTCGGTGCAGGTTGTGAACACACAAAGTTGCAAGTTTTGTATGGGCGGACTTGAACTGAAAGTGGATTTACAATGCCTTTCGCATAAACGCATTTTGATACATTGAGCCATGCACTATTTTGTGAATTCATTTGACATCATGCACTTGAACATAAACTCTACATATTCCGTGCAAGGTTGTGAACACACGGGTTGCAAGTTTTGTATGGCATGGACTTGGAACCTGAGTGGATTTACAATGCCTTTGCTACATAAACGATTTTGAAAGTCTTTACATTTCAACGATTTACAATGCCTTTGCTACATAAACGATTTCGAAAGGCTTTACATTTCAACTCAAACTCTATGAACTCACTCAACCTTTGTGTTGACACTTTTTAGCATGTTTTATCTCAGGTATCTAAGGCATTCACTTCATGGCATACATTTGGACACATCATGGGTCGTGGTGACACGCTGCCTACATGGGATTTATATACTTTAAAACATCGCAGGACTGTATCTAAACTTATTTTCCGCACAAGTTGATTTTCATTTGGGACCTATACTTTGTAAACTCCGATTATTTTATTAAATCAAACGATGTATTTTCCAAACGACACTTTAGGTCGTTCAATATAACAGTGATTGTGATGCTATGAAATAATCCCCGTGAATTCCATTCACCAAGCAAAGTAATTTGGGGTGTGACATCTGATTCGACATCAATTCTGTTCGTGATATACATGCGTTCAGATGGTCACGTGGTTATGCACAAGAAGGGAAAAGTGATTGGCTAAATTGATGAAAAGTCATAATTGATCGGTTTAAATATTCGGTAGCTACTGTTTGTATATTGGTACGTACTGGTCAATTTCAAGTTAATACTGGTACCTTCGACAATTAATTATGTTGCTGTATTTAATACTGGTGCATCAATAAAGTTAATTCTGGTCAGCGAAAGTTAATATTGTCAGCGTAGATGTAATTCTGGTCATTAATTATGCCCGACGTTTGTTAATTCTGGCAGTTTGATGGTTAATTCTGGTCGTCAAAAGGTTAAAACTGTTCATTGATTACTAGTCTTGGTGAGCTGAATTTTTATTCAACGATGAACCCTAGTAATTATTATATTGACGACACACATGTTCTTGATCCCAACGATGATGGCTATTTATTTGAAGATGTGATTACGAAGAAAGTCGAATATCATTTTTTTGATGTTGTAGTTGAGTTTCACAGGTGCGTGTCTTATCATACCTTTTAGCTTGAGGTAACTTGTTCGTACGTTCATGCTGTGGCTAAGACTTGGTAAATCTAGCAAGTAGAGTTTGCTATCACTTAAAGGAGTTACGTTGTAGTGCTCAGTGTCTCATTGAAGATGAGAATTTTATCAAGAGATCGAAGTCTACTCATATATCCCTGTATGGAGTTCATGTCAGTGGTTAGTACAAGACATAAGACACAAGTTTGAGAAATTCAACTTCTTCATCAATTGGTTATATTTGGTTTTCTTCATCAGTAATTAATACATAAATCCATCTACATGCATCACTTGAGGGGAAGTATTATTCAAGTTGCACGACCCCTATTTGATGATTTCAAAAAGGGGAAGTTGGGATGTTCAAGAAGATCTTAGTTCAAGGGGAAGCATTGAAACAGTTTTGTAATATCAAATAGGGGAAGATTGTTGGGAATTATAATTTGATGATTATAAAACTACAAGGACTTAATGTGACAGCCTTGGATATTCGTGGAGAAGAAATAAAAACTGGAAGATCTTCTTGTGAAAATAAAATATTTAGAAGATAATGTTTAAAGTTTAAAATATTTGATATTATCTTCCTATTTAGCTTCCTAGGGAAGTCATGTAAACCTAATCTCTAGTATATAAAGAGATGTAGGTCATTAGTTTTTAGTAGGTCAAGCAAGATGTAAACACCAAAAAGTGTGTGTGTGTGTTCCTAGGCGTAGGGTTTGTAAAACGCCTACGGTTTGAGTTGGTTTGTTAGTTTATGGTTAATATAGAAAACCTTGTTAGTAGCATTGATGTTCTTACTTATTATTCTGATGTGCAAATCAATGTTATGATATCCTAGATAGGCTTAAATGGGACTTTACACTTCTCTTCTACCATATTCCTCTTATTCTTGGCATGTGAAACCTATTGAATGCAAACAAAAAAAGATGTAACGAAAATAAATAATCACTTTATCGATGTTGTATTATATAATCAATTCTTGTTGTAATAGCAAACACTTAATAGATAAGTCAATTCACCAAGTTTCCACCAACCTAAAAAACAAAAAAAAGCATTTTGGTTTTCTTATAGTTTCTAGTGCTAGTTGTGTTAATGTGCTAATGCGTTAATAATAAAAGCTATGCGCCACTGGCACATATAGCACATACAACATATAAGTTGGTTGTAACCATGTAGTCACTATCTCATAAGCAAGTGTAACACAAACACTATGTTGAAATAATAGACTAATATTATGAGCAAATGAATTGCAATAAAAAAAACACAACACCTTATGTTGATAAGGAATGTTAATACAAATTAGCCGTAAAAACGTTTATTTATATTTTACGATCTTCTAATGTTTTGTCGATAACAAACGTAAAATCATTTTAACGAAAAAAATAAAATACGTAAGCTGTTTGAGCTAATAGTTTTCTAACACACTTACGCTTTCACATAAAACACTAAAACAAGTATAAGTTATTTTATGATTTAGTAATACATATATACAACAACTAGTGTTTACATATTTGGTAAATATATACTTAACTATTATATACTAAAATGGGTAAAAACTAACAAATGGTATTGACCCATAACCCATGGTATTTTCCAAACCACTTGACTTGGTACATTGAACTTATAAGATACATTGTATCTAATAAGTAACCCATGGATCAACCCATAACCCATGACTCATGACCCATAACCAAAATACCCATGGGTAAAGAGGAGCGTCCCACGGATCCCTAGCTTTACACTAGACGGATCCCTTGTGGGAGGGATCTGTGGGATCCGGGGAACAGTAAGCTTTCTCCTCTATAAATAATGAGCCATTTCTTCCTTTTGGTTTGCCACTCTTACACATACTTTTCCAAGTAGTACCTTCCTCCACTTGATCCTAAGGGATCTTTCTATGTAGTTTGTCTTTTGTTTTGTGTGATTCTCTAGGTTCCTCTTAAAGGTGAGATTACCACTTTTTGAAGTCGAGCAAGCTCAAGTCCATAGTTGCTATGCTTGTCATCATCAAGACAACTGAGGTTCTCTTGTTGATAGTTCTTTCTTCCTCCGTAGATGTGTTGTATTGAAGGCATTAGTGAAGGATGCCGAAAGAGTCAAGACGAAAGCATTAGTGAAAGGTTCCTAACGTCCGTGTCAAAAGCATTAGTGAAGAATGCTAAAGGTGTCAAGACGAAGGCATTAGGAAAAGGTGCCAAGCGTTGTGTCAAAGGCATTAGTGAAGGATGCCTAGGAATCAAATCATGTGTCATTAGGGAAGGATGCCTAGGTCGTATAATCGATGAGGTGCATCTTTATACATATAGTATTAGTTTATTTCCAAGGATGGTGATATCCTTGATGGTGTTGTAATAAGGAGTGGATCTCCTCAGGATTAGGTGTTGTGTTGTGTTGGGTAGTAGTTCCTCCATTGTAATGGAACTAGGTACTTAGCCTAGTACCTAATAAAGGGTAGGTGACGTTGTGATAGGTGTGGTTCACCTTGGAGTGAAAGAACCCGGTGGTTAGCCTAGTACCGGAAAAAGAGTAGGCGACATTGTGAAGGCTTCTCCGCCATAAGGAGATTGGTGTCGTGTAGTGTTTACGAACTCTCAGTAGGTGACTCGGGGAGTGGAGTAGGGCAAGGAAGGTGTCCTTGTAGCCGAACCACAATAAATACTCGTGTCGTGGTTATGTGCTTCTTACTCTTTCTCTTTCTTTACACTTTTATATATCTATCTATCAACGTCCAACATACACATCTAAATAGACTGACATAAGTCGATCTAAATATTTAAAAGGAAGTTTTAATTTGGTAAAACTATTCAACCCCCTTCTAGTTTTCCACAATTGGCATCAGAGCTTCGTTACCAAGTTTCTTAGAGTATGGTGTACTTTAAAAAACTTGATACGATCCGTGTATGTTTGAAAACTACAAAGAAGGATTTTTTAAGTCATGTTTTAAAAATTATTATAATGTTTATTGTTGGACAATGATAGAACGTTCTAACATTTTCCTTGTTAAGTATTCTCCTTACTTGGATTTGGGCTTACCAACAAGATCATGAAGAATCTATCTAAATATTTCTTTTCACAAAAAGAATGTTTAGTATTGTTCTTCTCACACATGAATCTGGAGATTCCAAGAAGATCACAAAGTATTTCATCTAAATACTTCTTTTCTTAAAAAGAATATTTAGCAAAGGTATGATCGTTAATAATTTACTTCTGTTTTTTTATCTTAGTTGCATAATTAATATCTATTAGTAATTACTTAAGTAGTTATCTATATTAAAGTCATCATCAAGAATATTATTCTTCGATTGATTTATATAGACTACACTACCAACTCGTAATAATGATATATTGGTTATTCGATAGCCTTAATCATTATCCATCACAAAGGAATTATTGACACTCCATCTATGTCAATAAATTTTCGTGTGAAACTTCTTATATTATGATAAAATGGGATTTTATCATAATCTTTGATAAACCTTCCAAGAATTGTGACTAATTCTTAAAAAGAGAACCACGTCTAGTAGGATTAGTACTAAACCGTCAAAAACTCAAATCACAAGTTATTGAACTTAAAAATCAAACTCAAGGAGCTGTTAGAACTCCCAAACCAAAGTTATCAAGGAATGCTTAATCTGATTTTTGCTGTCATTCCGGATCCCTACATTTACACTAGCCGGATCACAAATGAGAGGGATCTGCGGGATCCGTGCAACAGAAGACAGCATAAGTTAGTAATGATCACTGTGGATGTTCCACAATTATATTCCCTTCAAAGACTCACGAACAAGAACACAACCACTGTTCAAAGGAGCAATTTGATCATTTCTCTCAAGCATAACAATCACTTGTGTAAGTATAATCTTCACTACATTGTTAATTTAATTCCTTGATTTCTAGGATTACAATTTCTTCATCTTTAAAAACCACATTGTTTTCTAAGATAATCTAAATCAAAGAATTAACATTGTTAATACAAATTAAACACATTTCTTGAATTCAACAAAGATGATGAGAGCAAAATTGTGATCAAACCCTCTAGGTTACTATTCACAATTAACACCACATTGTGGTTATATTGTTTAGGAACAATCATGCCAAGCAACCGGCAACAAGACTACCAACATACCGCTCATTACATACCAATGTACCATAGAAAAGATGGACTTAGTCCCGAACATAGGAAATCTTTTAAAATGCTCAAAAAGAGACTTTTTCACGAAGGTCTAGTAGTAGAACCATCATTTCTTGCCGATACCGACATAAGAGAAGTTTTTGGAGCTATTGGGTTTGATTGTGTAACATATTGGATTTCATAAACACATCATACATTCAATATATGGTTCGAATTATGCAAGAGTTTAGAGAGAGAAAGTAGAGAGATGGGAGCCTTTCTAGAGAGAGAAAGTAACAAAGGAAAGAAGGTTAGATTAATGTGAAAGGTCCACCCCTTCCATGGATTGAAGGGGTATTTATAGTTACAGACATAACGACCTCCTATCGGCCTGTGGATCAGGTATACAGTAGGTAAAGACCCGTCCTTCCTCCACGGTGTTACTCTAAACTATTCTACGCTACTGACTAACTAATTAACTATTAAATAACGTAACAAACGATATGTCTACGAGCTAACTTATGCTAGATAACATTTGGGGTGACCGATACTTTACTTATGGAATTTCCAATTCCTAACAATCTCCCTTTAAGGGAGGTCACCCCATGTTTTACATTTTGGATCCTAGCATTCTATTCTTGACTTTGTTCTTGAGCTCGTAGACTTCAATTCTTCAATTCCGCAATCTTTGTGCTTTAGCAGTGACTCTTCATAGTCCAGGTGCTTTGTACTTTCAGTGGAGGCCTTTAACTGATCCACATCTTTGATGATCTTCGGGCTTTCATTGAGATCATCGCTCAAGAAATCTCTGGATCACCCTTTATTGTGTTGCCATCATGTGATGTTGTGACTTTCGGACCGACATGCTCACACTTTTGAATCATGACATGTTTCCATCAGAGTTGCGGAAGCCTTACTGGTTCATGATATTTGCGGCGAAAGCGAAGTAGCATAGTATGAAATATCGAGCCAAGTTATGTAGATATGCACTACTCATGATTTCTTCAATTAAGTGTGGATGTTGTGAGCATGCGGCTTTGGATTGACTCCTCAATTACGTCAGCAACCGTCCAAATGTACCGCAAACAAAGTTAGCAATAAAACACGCAGTGTCTTTGATCACTCGTTGAATTGAGTACACGCCCACGGTTCCCCGTTGATTAGTATAAACGCTTTGTGATCGTAGGATTCCTAAGAATCTCCTTGACAGGTTTTACTGTTCAAGCCGTTCTCAAACCGAACGTCTCAAAGAAGACAACACGGAGGAGTGAACCAAATAATGAGATTCACGATTGATGAAAAATGATTTGAAAACAATCGTATTGCTTAGAAGAAAGAGTTTTGCACACGAAGGTTTAGAAGAAGAAATCTTTCAATCATAAATACTTTTATATTTGAAAGAGTACATATTGATGTGCTAGAGAAAAGAAGAAATTACACATCGAGCGGTTTTTCCAAAAGTATTTTTCCAATCAGAGATACTTTTTGTGTTTGAAATATGAATACACATTCGACGTGCTAGAGAAAAGAAAGTTTGCACATCGAACGGTTTTTCCAAAAGTATTCGTCAATTCCAATCCTGGACCAAGGTTGATTCAAGAGTGAATCGCCCCATTGTTTATATCCAGTTGTCATAAGCTTGATCTTTAGAAAAGATATCACATGCCACCCACCAAGAGCTTGTTTGATGTTGCCTCTAGAAGGATTTCCATCTTCATCGTGAATAATTTTCATATCACTCAGATGTTCTGGCAATACCACAAGGATAATGCGTAGGACTCTTAATTATATTCTCACTTTCCACATTGTGTGAAACAGCAAATCTTCAAGAATAGTGTCCTAATGAGATATTGTGGATGATCTCTTGGTTCTAGACTCGATTGTGCACATTTGCTTCCTATGCTGGAGACTAGGGAGAGGGTCTCCTTCTTCAATATCAACAATCTCTAAGAGAAAGTCGATAGATAATGTAGGTTCCCCATCAGAATGAAACAAGCCATTTTAAAAGGAACTTGAGTAGCTTAGGTGTAATCGTCCATGATGTCTTGTCTTCAATACTAGTGTTACCTTAGTAACCACCAGTAGCATATGTATTGAACCCGGTTTCTACCCTAAGGTTGAATTATTGGAGGGCTATTTCTTTTCACCCTTTCACATTCATTTCTTTTTCATTCTTCAGCCCCTTCGTGCTTAACGAGACTTCATTGCTAGAACCTTGTTTGGTTTATCCCGATTAGCTGCTCTCACCGACTCTTCCCATTTTCACATTTTCTCCTTTTTTTCAATATTCCTAAGGACTCTACACTATCTAGTGGATTGTCCCTGGGAAGATCCCTCCTTCTGCGGCAGATCGTGGGAACTAATACCTAACCTCACCATCCTTATAACTCCATACATAAAGTAAAATGGTCGGTCTTTTGGTACAGTTTATTCTTCTTTAAAACCAATTGAAAAATCATTTGGAAAATCAATCAAGGTACTTGTGATACGAGATCAAAGCATTTTGTACCTTAATAGTTTTGATCATTTAGAAAACCTCCCCCTCAACATGTGCATATGATTTTTAAATTGTTTAGCACATGGAGGCAAGAGTTCTTTGAAATAATTTCTTGATCACAATTTCCTTAGAAAAAGCCATTTTATTTTCTTTGGTAAATTCTCTCCCTCAATATGTGCATAGGATATTTAAAATCATTTTATCACATAGAGGCAATAGTTCATTTGAAGCACATCCACGATTACAAAAGCCATTAAGAAACCATTTGCTCCCCCTCAATATGTGCATCGATAAACGAAAGAGTTTAGCACATATTAGAGCAAACTAGCACTTTTGAATCAAATCGATCATCATTTATCAAATTTCATATTAAATCACAAATTCTCCCCCGATCAAAAATATCAAACCCTTTGAGATTTTGGATCCCAAGTGATTTAATAAGGTTTAGAAAACATGGGAGAATATGTGCCTGGTTTAAATACTCATATAGTTTTTGGATAAATGCTCCTCCTCAACCTGTGCATCATATATTGAAATTGTTTGGAACATGGAGGCAGGAGTGCCTTTAAAGGACTAAAACAAATTTGAGATTTAAATCACAATCTCTCCCCCGATCAAAAATATCAAACCATTTGAGATTTGTGATCCCGAATGATTTAAATCATTTAGAAAATTTTGGGGAAAGACGTGGCAAGATTTGATTTTGAAAAATGACAGATAAGGACCATTTTAAGACATTAAAGATTGTTAGTGTCAGATATGATTGTTTTAAGAGATCTTTAAGTAAAATAAAACAATTTCACAATTAAACAAGAACAGAAAAAATTTCATTTTGAAAGATCTTTGAGTTTTAAAGAAAATCATACCATGACATAACATTAAATCTTTAGATCACCACATTTTAACGTACGAACGGACTCTTTTGAAGATATATTGTTTGAAAATACTTTATTTTAAATCACTCTCCCCCTCAATCGATGACTGTAGTCGTTGATTGAGTGACTTATGTTTTGATAAAATGAAGTCCAGTGATTTTCAAAATTTAGTCCAATATATTTTCAAAACAATATTTTCCATTTTCAAAACAATTTAATCAAATTTTTTTAACATTGTTTAAAAATGGTATCCTGCACAAAGATACGTTAGTGGTTGAGAAGCATTTGTTGTTGTTGCTGAGGGTTGGAAGAAAAACCGCTAGAGCGCATTGAGACTTTACGTTGCATTTTGATGCCAACTCGATGTCAAATTAAGCTCGTTACTTCAATCACTTAGAAGAAAACCTATTCACAGTGAGACCTCTTACGTTGCATTTATGCCAACTCTCCATAGAAGTCCATTAAGCTCCGTTTCTTCATTTGTCAACCCAAGATATAGTTACCCTTTCCTTTTGGCATCCAATCATCTTATTATGTGGGATCCGATCGGCACATTCTTATACCAAAATACGCATTTAGTGAACACAAAATGATATATGGTGATTATCACCCAAACGGCAATCGACTAATAAAATTCAATTCAACATATCAATCAGATCATATCAGGTATGGGATTTATGTGTTCATCAAAATCTAATCATCTAAACCTAACAATCATATCCTAAATTCCTATTCCTTCGACACAGGAAAATATCATTTTTAATTAAGCACGTAGGATAATTAAGAAAGCTCATTAGATGATATAGATTTGAAAACATTCTCCCCCTCAATCAATGACTTATTTTCAAAGATTAAAGCCGAAGTCATTGATTGAGTTTTCAATTTTTTACGAAAACTCTGAAACTGATTGATTTAATAGCAACTCATTTTCCACCAATTTTGTTAAAACAAATATTTTTTTGAAGAATTTTAGAAGGAAAAATATTTGAGTAGGAACAACAGTCCTTCGACATACTTTCCTCATTTTGTTTTTAGGATAAGTGCTCTAAAAATTTGGAAATTGGTTAAGCGCGGCACTTTCCTTCCTTGAAGAGCGGGTTGCTATCTGAAAATGATAGCAAGCCATGGTTTTATCACGGGTCACAGTCTGAAATAACTGTAAGACAAATTTAGAGACATGTTTTGAAAAAAATATTTACACCTCCTGCTCGAACTTCATCTAAATTCCCGTGCCATTATTGAATAACATTTCTAAGACCGTAGATGTTATCGATACCAGAAGACATGTCTTGAGAAAACATATTTTTGGTATTTTTCAATTTTCTCATTTTATGGGCTTTTGTTGGTTTTATATTTTTCTATTTTGTTTTGTTGGTTTTATATTTTTGTATTTAGCTTTTTGAAAATTATTTCCAAAGATAGAAAAATAGTTTAAGAAGATGATGATACGAAAACAGAGATAAGGAAATCGTTCAGCACTTTGTAGAAGATAGAAGTCATCATCTCTTAAACTTTCACCACCAAAGAGGCTCTTGAATCGTCGTCGTAACTTGAGCCTTCAGTGAGACTTTGGTAGCTTCCCCAAACCGAACAAACTATAAAGACCATTTCCCTAAGAAGTAGAAATGAATAAGAACGGACTCATTGAATGAAGCTCGGCACCTCAAGAATCACGAGAACAACAGTAAAAAGTTGAAACACGATCGTCTCATGGTTATCAAATGGAATAACCGATTAAATCCGATCACATGAACCTGGCGGCCCCCGATACACATTACTCTTCGAGATTGATTGGTTTGTCTGGGGAACCATATATCAACATCTTCATTTTACCAAGTGCATTCGGTTATCTTCCATATAACCATTCAGCCCATAATGTACACATACCCAACCGAGTAGAAACAACGACATCGACTTTATCATTGGAATCATCATTACATATCTCTCCCCTGATGTACACATATCTCTCCCCTGATGGTTGCGACCTCATCGGAATCATCATTACATTGTGTACACGAAGCAATAGCCGGAAGCACTACCATAAATCATATAGAAGATGTCGATAAGTAATATTATCTCACGCTCCAAATATTTTCTACTTGAAGGCTGAGTTAACACATACACTAAAAGTATCCGAGACCACTTCCTCCCAAATGGTTGGAATAATATCCTTCCCCAAATAGTTGGAATAACACACCAAAGGCTATGAAAACCGAAGTTTCTCTCGTTATGACATTTGTCTTCTCCGGGATTACTTCAATAGAGACGAAGTATTAGGTTCATCACGTGTACTTGTTGTGTGTTTAGATGTATGTCTCCTTCCCCTTGTTGGTTTTGATACCTCGTAATCACAACACATTATACATACCAAATATTCTTGAAATAGAGAAGAACAAAAATTAGCTCAAATGAATCTTGTGAGAATCAACTGCTATAGAAACTCTCTTTGACTATCTTAATCAACCCATTCGTAGACAATTTGAAGTGACCACTGATGAAGAAAAACCCGTTATACCAAACTTGAAACTGAGGTAGAATTCCCCGCATTTGCATCTTAAGCTTGCACTAATGTTGGAAGAAGCGGTGTCTAGAATTTATGCTTCAAGCAAATCTCTAGTATTCAATACTCAACCAAATTATGAGACATTAAACCCTTTGCGATTATCCAACGACATTTTGCGTGTGTCACTTGAGTAAAACTACGTAACTCCTTAAAGTGATAGTTAACCATGTCTTCAACCATCCATCTCATCGCCGGTAACTAGATAACCCAAGTCTTCAACTCTAATTCTTAAGCCCGAGCAAGTTATCAAATAAGAACACGCCTTTGTGAAAGTCAACTTCAATCTCAAATAAGTGATAAATGATTCACTCCGAAGTAATCAACTTGTTTCAAATGACGTGAATAAACATACAATCGGATGTACATTGACCCATTGAATGAACCGGAGCAAATGATTCCTCAACATCAATGCATTCTTCCTTAAGGTATACATGTAGAAACTGATCTGGAAAATTCACCAATTTTTTAAGATGAGGAAGTCATTTTCCTTAATGTTCATGTGGTTGATTTATAGAGTGCACATTTAGGAAAGAACAATGAAATAATGATCCGTGAAGATTTGGCAAAGGAATAAAGAAGCGGATCACTATTCATGAGTGCAACTCAATGATAGTCATTAACAACGCCTTGAGGAATAAGCGGAGATTAGGCTTCTTGAGTAGTCTGACCATTATACAAACATCCATCAATATGTAGATCCACTTCCCCCTCAAAAATTGCATCACAAGTTGCCATTTTTGATTTGAATAAGTGAATAAGAGTAAACTCCAATGAATGTAGATCCACTTGATGACGAAACGAAAATGGAGAAAGGAATGAAGCTCGAAGATGGAGAATGTAGAAGAGAATGGCCATTCACGAGAGAATATCTCTTTAGCTGAAGATTAAGCGACGTAAGAGCGTACACTTTTCTTTGAAAACGGCCAAGTGTTTTTCTGCGACACCATAATGATGATGAACGAGGGCCTGAATCGATGAACGACTTCATTGCCGATTAAATATCAATGTTGAGTAACTTGAACCCCGTGAGTTATGAGATATCAATCTTTTTGTTATCCATACTTTAAGCCAGTCCATGTATTGAAGGATCAAGTATCCAACTGAGTAAGGACTACCTGCACTAACATTACAAGCTTGATTGCATATATATGGGTTAGTGACATTAGTATCCAAACCCTTTGGGGATTCATGGTCAACCTTGATTTTGCTATCGGTGAAGGATTCATTAGGTATCCACCTAAGTCCGGCATCCTTAAACATTCTACCGCACGGTATCCACTTATGGCAAGGTCTAGGATTGTTAGCTTTTATGCATAGTGGAAGACTTATCCTTATTCCTAGTTTCCAAAGATTTAGTAGTTGGTATCCATCTAGGCGAAGTTTTTGGTTTTTTTTGCTTTACAACATGTTGAACCTTAGTCACATTAGTAGACTTTGTGGATTGTACCTTAGCATGTGAATTAGGAAAATGTTTCTTATTCGGAATAGACTTAGAATTTCTAGTTTCATTTTCTACATGATTAGTATTCTTCTTCATATAACTACTCTTAGATGCAAGCCAACCCCTAGTCTTTTGAGTGTTCCTGGGTAATGGTTTACAACTATTAGCAGTGCCTTGAAATCTTGTAGAATTCATCACCCTAGGTCTTGCACCTAAAATTCCGTCTTTTCAAATTTGTGCCTTTTTCCTAGCTTCTTCTAGATAATAGTTCTTCCACAAGTCATTCATATCATATGAATTATGGGTTTTAATGCACGGTTTTGACACTGTTTTTGAACTAATCCTAGAGGTGCTGGGAGTAGAAGTGGCTACTTGTTGAGGGTTAAATGAGCTAGAAGCATTATTCCTAGGTAACTTAGGTGAAGTGACTGGTTTTGACAAAACTTGTATCGCATCAACTTGGGAGGCAAGCCTTTTCTTTAAAGATTTTGTTCTTTCGGATATAAATGCGTATAATGCCTAACAAAGGACCGTCTCTAGTGGGATGAGAACCGGCTTCCCAAGGTTGATGGTTTTGTAAACTTAGTGTTCACACTTTTCCCTACGGTTTTTCTAAGCTCTTTTGGCAACAATGGCGAAACTCTTTTCCTGAAGTTGAGCTTTGAGTTCATCAATTTTAGCTATCAAAGAGTTTGTTTGTTCCATTGGCTTAGTTCTAGCTTCTTTGACAGAGTCACTTAGTTCTATGTGATGCTTTCTCAAAGACTCATTTTCCTTTAGTAGTTTAGCCACATAAATTGACAGTTCATTATTTCTTATTATAATAGCATCAATGTCTTGTGTATTCATGACTAAATTACTTTTCACATTCAAGACAGAAATATGTTTCTTCAGATTGTAAATGGTTGAGTCTTTGTCTTGAAGCTAAGCTTTCAAAGTGTTAATTTCAAAAAGTTCACGGAATTCAGGAAGTTCCGATTGTTTACATGGTTTGTTAAGTTGAAAACTTTTTCTTTACTTTGTATCAATTTCAAGTGAAATGCAATGTTTTCAAGATTTGAGAATTTGTTTGAAAGTTCATCAAAAGCCTTTTTATCAACCATATCATTAGTTTTGAAACACTTAATCTCGGACTTCACCTCGATTACAAAACATTTATCAAATTCATGTTCAACATCATGATCGGGTATAAGTACTTTATCGCAATGCACTATGTTGAATAGTAAAGGGTACCTCATTACATGACACTGCTCAATTTCTTTCCGATATTCAGATCCACATCATGTGTAACAAGAGTCATGGACATTTGGATGTGTTAAGCTTATCTATCTCTCGAGCCTCAGTATTCGTGTCAATCGATCCATCACCGATGCCTTCTTGGTCTCAATACTACAATTTATTGATTATACCACATTCATTCACCTTTTCGACACAGAAGCCACTTCTTGTGTAATGAGTTAACAGCAACTGTTACATCAATTTTGTTATCTCATATCTGCATTCGAACACCTAATTCTTCAACGATACATTACCCGACTCATCACAAATGTCTATCAACCGCACGGACACTCATCCACTTTTTCATCTTTCGAGTAACTTCCTCGGATATTTCTCCACATTATCCATGAGATGGATAAGTGTCTCTGGAACACGCTAATTTCCATTCCGCAGTGTTCTCGAAGATATTTCGATAGGTCTTGATCATAATCGATGTAAATTCCCCACTTATGAATGACCGAAATTGGTTGTGGATCACTTGAAGTGCAAAGATGGAACAATCCTTTTGAACCTTTTCTTTATAAAGTTGTTGTTCTAAATGTTCTAAGTTCAATAGTAATGTTCCCGTTAATGTGGATAAGTCTTGACGAAAAATGGCAATGCATGTTCATTGCATTCTTATCGTGTGAGTAACATGAGGTGTGAAGTGTTGTTGATAAGGTTCGCTACTTTCCTTTGCATGGCATTCTTTAGCCCTGAACATGCAAATCTTTTCATTGGACTCTCGGTGCATGAAGAATTCAAATCATCATTGATTGATTCAATCATCTTTAATCGTCGTAGCATACATTATCATTGTTCTCCACAAACATCATACAATTTAAGTACTTTCGAAATCACCGAAATGTAAGAGTAAGTAAGACATGATGTTGTAGTATACACGGGATTTTACAAGTCTATGATTTAAATCGAGAAATTGATTCTTTCGCGGGATTTTACAAAATCAAGAAGAAACCGTGATATAGTGACCAATAGAACGTGTTAAGATAACTGATGGATCGACACAATGATAGATAATTGTGTGTTAGGTCTTGTGATTGTTTGTAGGATTAGCAGAGATGTTGTTTGGTTGTGATTTGGGTTGGTTGTTGCATGATTTTTCGGAGAAATTTAGGTCTAAAAACTTAAAAACCTCAATAACTTCTGTTCGGAGCGGATTTAGGCCTCGAGGGTTGACCTGAATCAATTTTATTTTGTAAGTTGTGCCATTCTCCTCGTTCTCACGGTCGTTTTGATGGGTAGAACGCTGAAAACGGAGTTACGAATCAAAAGTTATAGGCGTTTGAAGTTTTGTCGGGAAAAGTCAACAAGTCGCTAGAGACAAGTCGCTATGAACCAAGTCGCTGAACTCAAGTCGCTAAAGCACCAACTCGCTAAGCAGACAAGTCGCTAAAGAGCAACTCGCTAAGTATCCAAGTCGCTAATGTCAAGTCGCTAACAATTTACACTACAACTCGCTAATAATTTCTGAAGCAAGTCGTTAACCTCACCTGTCAAGTCGTAGTGGAGAATCCACTAACTTGTACTAATTGTGCTTGTCTCAATAGACAAGTCGCTAGGCTCAAGTCGCTAACAACTAACACCGTGAACTCACTAACTTTTCTTGAAGCAAGTCGCTATGATGAAAAACACTACGAGAACCAAGTCGCTAGCAAGAAAAACTTCAAAAACACACTTTTCAATCCAAAACAAGTCCAACCACAGTGATTCAAGCCTTCCAAATCAAAACCTAAACACTTTTGATGATCCTAAACACAAAAGTACACCCAAAATTCAAACTTTAACACAAGAAATGATCCAAATGATGCAAAAACCACTAAACTTTTTCAAACCCAAAAACCATATAAAACCACTAGAAATCTAAGGATATGTAAGATAGATCATCAAACCATGGCTCTTGATACCATTTGTAACATATTGGATTTCATAAACACATCATACTTTCAATATATGGTTCGAATTATGCAAGAGTTTAGAGAGAGAAAGTAGAGAGATGGGAGCCTTTCTAGAGAGAGAAAGTAACAAAGGAAAGAAGGTTAGATTAATGAAGGTCCACCCTTCCATGGATGGAAGGGGTATTTATATTCTGACACATAACGACCTCCTATCGGCTTCAATGATCGTATACAGGGTAAAGATCCCTCCACGGTGTTACTCTAAACTATTCTACGCTACTGACTAACTAATTAACTATTAAATAACGTAACAAACGATATGTCTGCGAGCTAACTTATGCTAGATAACATTTTGGGTGACCGATACTTTACTTATGGAATTTCCAATTACTAACAGATTGTTTATTGGACATAAACGAACAAATTTTCCCGGTCTTTGTACTCGAGTTCTACAAGACAATGGGAATTACTAGGTACATCTCAATTGTCTTCACCATAAATGAGCATGAGTACACCCTTTCGCTTGTAGAGTTTGGAAGAATAATAGGGGTTCCATATCAAGGTGTTTGTATGTATTCTAATGAGTGGTCCTTGGAAGAGTTACACACTATGGTTGATCATCATGAAATCTACCACATGTTAATCCCGGAAGCAACCACGGTGAGGGACACCATGTTCACGCCAAGAGCATCCCCATCAAGGGTCACTAGGAAATCGAAAGTGGTCTATAGGGATACTTTCCAAACGGAGCTCTCCGAGATGTATGCATTGTATAGGAAATGGGAAATTGTGGTAAGGGAGAATGTGGTGTGCCTAGTAGGAAACAAGGATCACCCCAACGCATGTCTAAGTTTCATGATCTATTGCCTAGTGACCGAGACTCGCTTTAACCTTGCCTAATACATGATAAAGAGAATGGCAAGTGTAAGAAGCATGGACAAAATGGTGCTCCCGTATACAATGCTCCTAACCCGTCTTGCTAAATTCATCTTTGCATTAGATCCTTCTCTTCAATCCTATGATCATAGCTTTCGCAACAAGGTTATGGTGTCATTGACCGAGGGTAGAACTACAAGGTTTATGGTAGAAGGAAAAAGGCCTCACCCACCCAGGATTCTCGGAAGAAAGGGAGAGGCAAAGAGAAGGTGAAGGTAGTAGCAACCCACTCGGAAATACCGATCTCGACCCCTAGGACTACATTAACCAATTGCCAGACGTTCCTAATGCATCACCCGAATGGCAACAAACCAAGGGAATCTTCAAGTGTCAACAACTCTTGAAGAAAAGAAGTAGAGATGGTGTGATAAAGAGTGGATGATGGGTGAAATGGGAAGGGAGGAGAAATGAGGTAAGGTCATAGGACCTAAATTTGTGAAGAACAATTTCAAACAATGGGTTGTAACACTTAAACAATGCTTGTGTAGAATAGTGTAGTATGTAGGTCTTGCCATATCTTGGCACTAAACAATCTTAACTTAGGAACTTGAAGAATGAGATTTTACAACTCCTTGAAAACATTCAAGTGGTCGTCGTCACTCATTTTAGGAACTTTTAGCTCTCCCTACTTTGCTATGCCTTATATCTGTTGTGTTCTTGCATTTAGTCCTTATAGAAACAACTAGGAGAAGCATTTGCTAAAAATTGCAAAGTTGCACATTTCTTTGAAAGCTCTGACTGCAGTGAGGCGGATCCCAAGATTATCACTAGCCGGATCCCTCCCAGAAGGGAACCGTGGGATCCGTGACTACTGATGAACAATACAGACTAACTTACATCAAAATAGCTCACTAGATCACATCACACTAGCCAAACATAAGACATTAGAACCAATTAAGTCTTATGCAAACAATTGAAAACATCACACTTACCCATAGCTTATCTAGGATCAAATTCAAAATGTTGTTGATTTATCAACTCATTAAAACTCATCATATTTCCGCTCCAATGCTCACACATTATTTCTCACATCTCATAACTCTTAGTTTGAGACATTTATCTATTTTAACAATTTGATTTTAGTCACCATTAACTCAAAAATAAGCTTAAGACTAGTTTTTTATTTCTCCTTATTTTTTAAGATTTTAGTAAATTTTTCTTGAGTCATCATATGACTTCTAGGACTAATTACCACCATTTTTCCATATCAAATCAAATGGTATCCTTGTCAAACACTTAGTTAGACTACCTAAAGTCAATTTTCTTACCCAAAACCATCATTAAGCAGCATCACCCCTTATGGTTGAACATTTAAGATATCCACCAGTTAAAAACTTCAAAATTAAGTCAAAACCTCGAAATACATAGGTAATAAACCTTACAAAAGCACAATCATTTCATCTAGAACCTGTCTGACAGACGGATATCTGGTTTATAACCAAACGGATCCCTGGTGAGAGGGATCCACGGGATCCGTGGTTGCAGAAAGCTTTAATCAGCTTCCCTCTTCAATTTTAAGCCACCTTTTGGTTATCTAACCACTTTTAGCCTTCATTTATTATCTCGCTAGAGCTAATCAATATCCTAAGTGTATGCTTAATCCTTTTAGTGGCCAATAATCTAATTCCCTAATTCAAATTACCCTTTATAAACCAAACACTCTTAAGGTTAAGGCACCACTCTCACTTATCTCTCAAAAATCAGCAACTAGAAGCTCATATAGCATCATTATCATCACCATGACTAAGGCTCTTAGCAACAACTTCTCAACCAAAGGCTCATAAAAAAAAAGGGTCAAATGATCCATGAAATCTCATCCACCGAATCATCTCCAATAAGAGATAACAATGCTAGAATCCCACCTCTTCAAACCCATTCAACAAATGCTAAGAGAACCGCAAAGATTAGCATCAAACCTTTCAGACTAGAAAAAGGATCATCTAGTTCAAAACCAAACATGGCTAGTTCTAGCAAGCCATCTAAACCCTCATTCCTTGAGCATGGACCACACCCTTTTAATGAACCATCATTCCTTCACCATATGGATTATTCTTATTTGGATTATTCTTCATAACACCCCATTGCAAAGTTGCAATCTTCAAGGGGGAGCATTTTCGTCACAAGGACAAACCATTTGCAAACATAATTGCAATACATTAGCTTACTTATTTTTATGTACTTGATGCCCTCACAAAGGGATTGACTCGTCAAGGGGGAGTTAAGACGAGAACCATTCCCGTCACCTGCTCTCTTTACATTTTTTCCTTTTACATGTTTTTCCGAAAACTTTGTGTTAGTTTCTTTTCGACGCTCTTTTTGTTTCGACAAAAAAGGGGGAGAAGATAGTAAAAACTCCAATTCAAACTTTTTAAGAATTTTAGTTTTTCCTTAAAATAATTTTATGTTTTGTCATCAACAAAAAGAGGGAGATTGTTAATACAAATAATCCGTAAAAATGTTTATTTATATTTTACGATCTTCTAATGTTTTGTCGATAACGAATGTAAAATCATTTTAACGAAACAAATAAAATACGTAAACTGTTTGAGCCAATAGTTTTCTAACACACTTACGCTTTCACATAAAACACTAAAACAAGTATAAGTGATTTTATGATTTAGTAATACATATGTACAACAACTGGTGTTTACATATTTGGGTAAATATATACTTAACTAGTATATACTAAAATGGGTAAAAACTAACAAATGGTATTGACCCATAACCCATGGTATTTTCCAAACCACTTGAGTTGGTACATTGAACTTATAAGATACATTGTATCTAATAAGTAACCCATGGATCAACCCATGACCCATGACCCATAACCAAAATACCCATGGGTAAAGAGGAGCGTCCCAGGGATCCCTAGCTTTACGCTAGACGGATCCCTTGTGGTAGGGATCCGTGGGATTCGGGGAACAGTAAGCTTTCTCCTCTATAAATAGTGAGCAATTTCTTCCTTTTGGTTTGCCACTCTTACACATACTTTTCCCAAGTATTGTACCTCTCTAACCACTGATCCTAAGGGATCTTTCTATCTAGTTTGTCATTTGTTTCTGTGTGATTCTCTAGGTTCCTCTTAAAGGCGAGATCACCACTTCTTGAAGTCGAGCAAGCTCAGGTCCATGAGTTGCCATGCTTCGTCATCATCAAGACAACTGAGGTTCTCTTGTTGATAGTTCTTTCTTCCTCCGTAGATGTGTTGTGTTGAAGGCATTAGTGAAGGATGCCGAAAGAATCAAGATGAAAGCATTAGTGAAAGGTGCATAACGTCCGTGTCAAAAGCATTAGTGAAGAATGCTAAAGGTGTCAAGACGAAGGCATTAGTGAAAGGTGCCAAGCGTTGTGTCAAAGGCATTAGTGAAGGATGCCTAGGAATCAAATCAAGTGGCATTAGGGAAGGATTCCTAGGTCGTATAATCGATGAGGTGCATCTTTATACATATAGTATTAGTATATTTCCAAGGATGGTGATATCCTTGATGGTGTTGTAATAAGGAGTGGATCTCCTCAGGATTAGGTGTTGTGTTGTGATGGGTAGTAGTTCCTCTATAGTAATGGAACTAGGTACTTAGCCTAGTACCTAATAAAGTGTAGGCGACGTTGTGATAGGTGTGGTTCACCTTGAGTGAAAGAACCCTGGTTAGCCTAACCGGAAAAAGAGTAGGCGACGCTAAAGGCTTCACCATGCGAGGAGATTGGTGTCGTAAGTACTTAACTCTCGAGTAGGTGACTCAGGGAGTGAAGTAGGGCAAGGAAGGTGTCCTTGTAGCCGAACCACTATAAATACTCGTGTCGTGGTTATGTGCTTCTTACTATTTCTCTTTCATTACACTTTTATATATCTATCTATCAACGTCCAACATACACATCTAAATAGATTAACATAAGTCGATCTAAATATTTAAAAGGAAGTTTTAAATTGGTAAAACTATTCAACCCCCCCCCCTTCTAGTTTTCCACAAGGAATTAAAATATCGTATCCCATACATATAGCATTTTTTTACAAAATACCAAACAATGAGACCATGTAATAGGTAAGCCCAAAAAGATTATACTACCTTGAAACTTACAGTATAGTCCAAAATTTATTCTTAAAAGGTAATAAGCATATATAAGCAATCAAAGCTCAACATAGCATTAAACACAGACCCCTGAAAAAAATAGGTATACTCAAAATAACAACAAATAGAAATCGACTGCACAACCCAAATAAGTAATTACTTTTACCGTTAGCATCATCATCCTCCGTTGATGAAAAGCATCTAAATCATCATCATCATCAACAAAAATCGAAACCAAATCCATCATACCTCCTGATGCAGGTTTTTCTGACCACGATTTAATATTTATAATTCTCTCTACCTAAGGTCTACCTATTGCACTAACAAACAGTGAACCCGATCATGCATAGTGTAGAAAGTAGTAAAGCTGAGATCATTCCCAAGAGCTATGTATATGAGGATCCGATTAAGTCTAAGTGTCACTATTTTAAATGGTTTTAAGATTGAAATCATTAATTAAACTAAAGACAAGAAATAAAATACGCAAATTAAATTAGGGTTGTGAATAGTGGTGAGAAAGTGTGCTAACTTACTTATTCATCCTATCATGTAATGTCTATGTTTTCTAATTACTTCCTATTGATTCAAGTGGGGGTTTAAGTCGCAATGACAACATTTGGTCAAATCATCATAACCTATCAACAAAGGATCCTACCCGACGTCAAAGGCCTACCCTTTGGGGAGTTGAGGGTCTCAAGCAACCTAAGCCAAGTCATTAAGTACCCTACATGCAAGATTCGAACAATGTGTGCCCTGGCGCTAGCATCTTAGACACACATCTCTAAATTCTTAAGTTCATTCATCCGAATGGTGATCCTTTGGTCAATTCGCACAAGAGGGAAATGTAGTCTTTTGGTCAATTCTTACCAGCCCCTTCTCTAGCTACTTACTTAGTGCCAGTTGGTCAATTCTCCTAAGAAATTAGATACGAACGCACTGTTAATACAAATAAGCCGTAAAAACGTTTATTTATATTCTACGATCTTCTAATGTTTTGTCGATAACAAACGTAAAATCATTTTAACGAAACAAATAAAATACGTAAATGGGTTGAGCCAATAGTTTTCTAACACACTTACGTTTTCACATAAAACACTAAAACAAGTATAATTGATTTTATGATTTAATAATACATATATACAATAACTAGTGTTTACATATTGGGCAAATATATACATAACTAGTATGTATTATAATGTGTAAAAACTACAACCCATGGAGCATATTTATAACCCATGGTATTGACCCATTTGACTAGATGCATTGCATCTATTAGATACATTGTATCTAAGGAAATACCCATGGACCAACCCATAACCCATGACCCATGACCCATAACCAAAAAATCCATGGGCAAAGAGGAGCGTCCCATGGATCCCTAAGGATACACTAGACGGATCCCTTAAGGGAGGGGATCCGTGAGATCCGTGGAACAGTAGTTATTTTTCCTCTATAAATAGTGAGCCATTTCTTCCTTTTGGGTTGCCACTCCCACACATACTTTCCTAAGTATTGTAACTCTCTAACCACTGATTCTAAGGGATCTTTCTATGTAGTTTGTCTTTTGTTTTTGTGTGATTCTCTAGGTTCCCCTTAAAGGCGAGATCACAACTTCTTGAAGTCGAACAAGCTCAAGTCCATGAGTTGCCATGCTTCATTATCATCAAGACTACTGAGGTTCTCTTGTTGATAGTTTTCTTCTTTCTCATAAGAAGTGTAGTATTGAAGACATTAGTGAAAGATGTCTCAAGTGTCAAGACGAAGATATTAGTGAAGGGTGTCGATCGTCCATATTGAAAGAACTAGTGAAGGGTGCTTAGAAGTCAAGGCTAGAGGCATTAGTGAAGGGTGCCTAGAAGTCAAGTCACTAGACATTTGTGAAGGGTGTCTTCAAGATCGAGTCAAAGAATTAGTGAAAGGTGCCTAAGGTGTACATTCGATATGGTGTGATTCGATGTACATAATAGATTAGTATTGGGTCAAAGGATTTTGTTATCCTTGATGATGTTATTATAAGGAGTAGATCTCCTTTGAGTCGGTACTTAGCCTAGTACCGGATAAAGGGTAGGCGACGTTGTGGTAGGTGTGGTTCTCCTTGGTGAAAGAACCCGGTAGTTAGCCTAGTACCGGAAAAAGAGTGGGTGACGTTGTGAAGGCTTCTCCACCATAAGGAGTTGGTGCCATGTAGTGATTACGAACTCACGAGTAGGTGACTCGGGGAGTGGAGTAGGGCAAGGAAGGTGTCCTTGTAGCTGAACCACTATAAATACTCGTGTCATGGTTATGTGCTTGTTACTCTTTATCTTTCATTACACGTTTATATATATATCTATCAATGTCCAACATATACATCTAAATAGATTGACATAAGTCGATCTAAATATTTTAAAACGAAGTTTTAATTGGTAAAACTATTCAACCCCCCTTCTAGTTTTTCACAATTGGCATCAGAGCTTCGTTACCAAGTTTCTTAGAGTATGTTGTACTTTAAAAACTTGATACGATCCGTGTATATTTGAAAACTACAAAGAATGAAATCTTTTGAAACATTTTTTTTCTCTCTTTCATGTTGGATATTGATAGATTATTCTAACATATTCTTTTCAAGAAATCCTCATGCTAGGATCTCTCCAAAACCTTCATTTCTATTCAAAGAATAATGAAGTCAACTTTCAAGAAAGAATCTAAAAGTAATCTCAACCTACTTATTCTAAGTACAACGGATTACTTTAAGAGCTTATGAAGTATTTTTGGTCTTATGTCTTCACAAACCAAAATCAAGAGCATAGAGGTATGCTTACTCTTCATTAGCTAGCTTATATCTACATGAATATGTTAATACCATTTTTCTTACAATTGCTAGTCTTTCAAAAAGTCTCCTTTCGCCACTTTCCCGACTACTCATCATCGGGAATAGTATTCCTTTTGATCTCGTCAAACTAACGCCGTCGTCACAAATAGATTCTCGATAATTAATCAAATCCCGTTGACCAAACATTATTTATTTTATTTTTTTAACCTCAAAACTATTTTTGTTCCACAAGCTATTTTATAACTTATAATAATAATATTGCCAAACACTCTTTTTCTGCCTATAGTAGCCGGATCCCTTATACAAGGTATCCTGGGGAACCGTGGGACAGAAACCAGCTATACGCTTTTCAAAACCAACACTGATCATTTTCCCCAAGAGCTGGTTTCATCTTCATAGGACTCCATATCCTCAAGTATTCTTCTCTAGAACACCATTGTAAGTAATTACACTAACATGTTCTAATTTTCATCATCCACATCCTAGGGTTTATGGTTTCTCAAATTTTAATCAATTAATTTAATTAGGTTTTCCAAAATTGATCATTAAAAAGGGCTTCCACATAACTAAGACTACATTGTGTTCACAACATTGTTAATACAAATCAAAACCATAAACCCATCTTGTAGGACCTTAAATATATCAACCTTATCACTTTCCTAAGCAAACCACATGAGTATAACACGTGAAACAAATACTTATGTTATGCGTAAATAAGAAGAAGGAAAGATGAGAAAGATGGTGACTTGATATAATATGTATGCTCGTATGTGAGAGAAATAAAGATGAAACAAGAAAGCTTGTATTACTTCAAAGGAAAACACACACAAACATATCACTCAGCACACCCTCAAATGACACATTTGAGGGGTATTTATACTCCTAGATTAGAAAACGCCCTAATGGGCCTCCATGGATTTGGATTGGACTTGGATTGGATTACAACATAGATAAAGGCTAGCTTAACATAAACTTCTAACCATTTAGCTTAGCCCAATCCACGAGCCCGTTGACTATTCTTTTGCGATATCTAACACATGTTACAAAGTTCCTAAACGTGAATGACCATCACTTCTATTAAATAATATTAAGGCTAACAATCTCCCCCTAAGGGGTAGTCATTCAAAAAATGCTCCACTTGATTAGGTCTTTACTTTTCTTTAAGCTTGAACTTTGTGTGTCGATATAGAATAGTCTTGAATTTTGTTCCTTCATGCTTTGTGATTATTTAATGTGGTATTATGCCATACGTAAACTTCTTTGGTTAGGTGTCTCCACGTCATTCTCCACCATGCTCACACTTCTTTTTG
>OU343220.1:172802369-172933633 GCA_910596185.1 Chrysanthemum makinoi
AATTCTTCAACTCCTTCTTTCTCCGATTCTCATTTTTTCTCCTTTTTACAATCATACTACCTAAGGACTAAATACTAACTATTTGTAGTGTCCTTGGGTAGATCCCTCCGACTCTGGCGGATCATAGAACTGTTATTCTAACCTTAGTCACCTTATAACTCCATGACTAACCTATGTTTGCCATTAAAACCATTTGTTTGAAAAATATCTCTCAAAGGGTTTGTTGATGAAAAACATGTTTGAACCATTGTGAGAGATGATGTTTTGCATAAATACTCCCCTCCACATGTGCTTAATAGTTTTAATGGTTAAATGCACAGTGAGGAAAGAGCGCGCACTTTTGAATTGATCGACTCAAGATAGACAATTCCCCGTGAGACACGGTTACGTTGCATAGTTAAAGAGTTACATTGTCGGCTTTTAGGTGACAACTAGCTCTAATAACTACCTTGAAGGTGTAGACAAACCTTGGAAGGTTGTCAAACCCGTCTGAGTTCATGTCTATCAAAAGTTTCTCGAATGGTACATTCTACTCGAGACAAGTCCTTTAGAGACACGTTTACATCACTAGCGAACTAGCTTGAAATTATTACCGTCGGGACAAGTCTTTTCGAGTTACAAACAGTTAAGTATCGTCAATTCGTTGGTTAAGTCTGAGGTACAGATTCATTTGCATTTTGTACAACATATTTCTTATCACACAATTTTCTCCCCCTCAAAATGGCATATTAAAGTGTTATTTTTGAAACGTTTGAGAATAAATATGACCATTTCGGTGTTGTTGGGGAAGAATGACCACTGTGAACAATTTTGAACAAAGTTTTGAATCATACTCCCCCAACAAGTGATATAAGCGGTTGAGGTTTTGAAAATCATAAGGGAAAGTACTTGTTCTTTTGAGCAAAACCTTGAAAAGTGAAAGGTTTGATAGGTTTTACTCAAAAGTAAGAAGCTTCGCTCCTTTTATAAGGATTGTGGCATTGAAGCGTACCACAGGGTCCTTTATTGATAATTACGGGTTGTACACTGCGTTATGTGTGCAGCCATAGACATATTTAATCATACATCCAAAATTATGAAGGAAACAATTCAAGGGGTACCGGGAAGTGCATTGATGTTCGAGGAGTGCTTGCAGGCGTTGAAAGCGGTGATGTTTCTCTGGGTCGACCACCAACATAGCTCTCCAATCGTGCAGGCTGATCCCTTCGAACAACCGTTCATCAATCATGGTGATGATCCTTCTCACATCCCTCCTCACGAGAATTCCGTAACTTACGAGACCCAACTTTGGTATATCCTTCAACACTCACGCTAATCCGTCCCTAACCCGCTTCAAAGTATGATCCCCGAATTTCTGAAGATCACTACACGCCATTAAGCGGTTTCTTTGAAGTTCACTGCGGTAAACAACTCCGAAAGGTTTCGCGATGGCGTATATTGAGGTAGGTGATTGAGATCGGGAAGAGTAAGCGTTGGAGGAGTGAGTTGACAGCGTCGATAAGATTCAACGGCCATCGGATATCTTCAACCGTTCTTTGATCACGATCGTCTAATGAAGATGAAGCTGACTTGATAAATTCACGTTGAACCCGGTGAGAATTGTCTCATACGACCCTATACTTTGGCAAGGTACATGTCTTGATGTCGTTGAGGACAAGTTCTCAAAGTCAGCCTCGGAGAATCCATAGTTCTGTTCATCTTGTCGTTTGACTATGATATTCTTTAAGAATGTGTAGTCCCACTTAGACTTGAGATCAATGTGTTTGATGGCCACGATGTCCTTAGAACTATACATTGCATGTTGAGACTTGAACGAGGCTTACGTAGTAGATTCTTCGGCGTTCAGGCCAATGATGAATCCCATATAATGCATCTTGGTCGTATGCTTGCGTTGTCGAAAACAAGTGATTTGCACGTTCCTCGATAGCTATGCAGTTTGAGTAAATAGCCGATGGGAATGGAAGAGTCAATGATGTAGCGTATTTTCGCGAACCATCGCTACCGTGTAAAGAAAATCCAGTCTGTTAAAGAAGTATCTGAAGGGAATCCGTGGTTCGTCTGTTTGGCCAATGGTCGGTAGGGGTTTGGTCCAATCGGTGTAGTATGGAGGGTTGTCCCTTTGTGTGAAGTCAATGTTTGCTTCCGGATTGAGCCAATCCATGTCGTTAGACATAGCTCGATCGATGTTCTCAAGATGATATTCGACCTCGGCCTTTGAGCTGTCTTTAAAGTTGGAATGCTTCATTCTTGATTCGCTTCAACTCCGATTTCGTCATTTTCTTCACATGGAACTTTTCTTGCAAAAGTTTTGCGTGCTCCAATGTAGAACCGTCTACCAATTCTTGACCTTCATCAGGTAGGGAGTTTGATTGACAAGTGTGGAGAACCATTCAAACTCTTCGGTTTTATCGTCATCTAGCCATGAGGCGACTCAGTGAGTCGTCTTCTTCTTCTTTTGGAAGGCCTTGATGATGATCTTGGTTTACTGCTTGTTTGGGTGAGGTGGGTTGTTGTGGGGGCTCAAGGACCTCTTCATCGTCACCACCCGTATACTCAAAGTAATCACCGTTTTTATGAGTCGGGGTGGTAACTTCGGAATCGTCGAGGTTTATCGATTAGAAGAGGTGGAGGAGACTTTTGTTGAGAAGAAGTTCGTGATGGAGGAGGTGGCGTAGAGGTAGATTTACCGGGCGCCCGGCGTTTAGGTGCGAATCCTTATCCTTATCATCGTCATCTCTTGGTCGTTTGGGTTGATCGGGTGACTCCTTGCATGATGATCTGAGTTGAAAATCAAGTAGATTTTCGAAAAAATTTAGCTTCATCGAGTAAACGTTCGGATCGCTTTGACATTTGTATCACAAGTTTAGCGATTAACTTCGATTAGAGAGATCACTTCTTTGGCCATTGTATTTTTAACCAATGCTACGATGTTAGGGGTGAGTTGTGCGAAAATATTTCTCTAGTCACACGGGGACAGATCAAAGAAGAAACTTGTGAGTATGATCTCTTGCTGTCTTATCCAGTTCCTTAAGGACTTTAGGAACGATATCACAAGGTACTTGTTAGTGTAACCTTCGATCATTTCGTTCAGTTCCTCTTTACGATGACTCTTCATGAACTTCCGAACAAATTCCCTTTCTTTCTCCATCTTGTCATGCTCGTCATACATATGCTGTATGTGATCAGCAGAGAAATTTAGCTTTTGTAGAACGTTTTCTTTCGACTTGTTTGCGGCTTTGTGAATCCGTTTATGAGCTTGAGAAATCCAAGATCGAGGTGGTTTCTTCACAGATTTGGATGATGATTTTGTTGATCTTTTTGATGGTGGTGGTAATGAGTGAGATGAAGAATCGATGAGGAGGGACATGAGGAGATCGGGGTCCTTTGGAGGTGCAAATATCCTCCTTGGAGCGAGTTGGCTGCTGAGAAGAAAGTCATCATAATCTTCTTCGTCATCATGTCCAGTTTTAGCCTTTCTTCCGTCGTACCTTAGCTTCTTCATCGGTTTTCTCTTTCAGTCTTATTCTTTTCTGGTTCCTCAAAGTTAAGATCAGTAGACTCCTTCACAAGCGTTTGTTGTTGTACAAGAGTGGTGGCACGGATCCCTATCGGGTTGATTAACGCGCCGGGACACGGTGAAGAGTGGACAACACTCGATCCTCGGGGCCACCCATTTGATCTTTTGCAAATTCTTCAGCTTTTTGAATTTGTCTAACTAATTTAAACTTCTTCCTGTATGATTGATCCTGTTGCTCTTCTTCTTCTTCAGAGCTTTCATCATAAGACTCAAGTACGAGTCTTTCCTTTGCCATGTTCAGCTATTGGACTTGGAGGTTTAGCTGCTGGAGGAGGGATTCACGGTTGCGGTCGAGAGAAGGTAATCTCTTCATCTGTAATGATACCTTGAGCTTTCGTCCACAAGCTTTCTTTGCGGTTCAGGTTTGGGAATTGGGATGGGAGCAGCTTCCTTAGATGGAACAATCCTCTTTGAAGGAGGGTTCCTCTTGGGGTACTTCCTTTGACTCACGATTGCCGCATACTTCCTGCACTTCCTCTTTTGGTTCTCCTTACAGGTGTTCCGGAAGATTTTTCGTCGAGATGACCAACTTTGCCTTGTCTGACTGCTTTCAGATACCTTTTGTACGTTTGAGCTTTCGACATCTTCGTTAGAAGGAAATCGGCAGCACAACACCTTGTTTCTTTGTAGGCGTTTCCTTGATTACGGATAGAATGGGTTCCGTCAACATGTCGTGATTGTCGGGGTCATTGAGCCTCTTGGGAATGTCGGGATGAAGTCCAAGTGCTCTCTGGATCAACAATTTAGTATATCCGATGTAGGGAATCTTTGAGCCAAGTTTGTTGAGAAATGACATCATGTCATCCCAAATCGAGCCGATAGCGATGTGTTTCTTGTTGACCAATGCCCAGAATATTTGCAGTTCCATGACCATAGGGTGCTCATAGCTTATCCGCGACGAAGAGACTTGGTGATGATCATGTAGAGAGTTCTCCGGGTTGAGGAATACTCTTAAGCTCTCGATGAGAATGCTTGGTGATTACTCCTTAGCCTCGTCATAACGATATTGATTAAGAATTGGAGAGTGAGCTCTTGGCGGGTGTGGCATATAGTTTGGTTGGATCGACATCGGGAATTAGGAGAACAACCCTTAAGTCTGCAGGTGTAATGGTGACTTGTTTGTGATTGAGTCACCGTCGCACGGTTTGTCCTTTGACCCTTTCCATAGTGTTCGAAGCTGTTGGATGTAGATCTGAGAGCAGTTGCAGAGTGTGAAAGCATGTTACGATACGGATGAGTCCTCGAATGTCAATAGCAATTAAACATGAAGATTGAGCAAGTGAGGGTGTCAAAGTCAACACGGAGATTATTCTTTCCTATCTTCATTGGATAGCCATGAGGATAGATATCGGCAATGGAGAAACCGGGTGCATCCATATTCATTTGTTCGCCCATGTCGTGATCTCGAAAACATTAGCCAAAAGAACCAACATATCGAAAGACATAATGTTAGTCATCAGAAGGTCTTATTGTCTAGTTATTGAATGTACAGTGTCAATGATTGTTACGAGTCCTAAGTCACTTGTATATTCAATAGTCCAATGACGTCGTGAAATGTTTCGTGAGTTAGTTAACTTTAAGTTTTAAATTTTATTTTATCACTTATTGTTCACAACATATCAAACGATTTCAGTTTATTAGTGACATTTTAGGATTCGTGATGATATGATTAGTTTATTTACAATTTTGTACACGTAACAATTCATAACGAAGGTGATCCGGGCTTATGCGTAGGATTGGTAAAGTTATGCGTGAGCAGGAATGATATATGCGTGGCGTAAACTTACGCGTAGGGTCTTAACTACGCAGCGTAAAGTGTTAGCGTAGGAAAAGAGGACCTTATCGTAAAGCTTATGCGTAGGCTTATATTAGCCTTACGCGTAAGGCTACTCGTAAGAGTTGACCTTATCGCGTAGAGTCATGTTCATATCCTTCACGAGGATCGGCGTAGTCCCATATGTAGAACCTTATGCGTAGAAGCTACGCGTAAGACAAATCTTACGCATAACAAGCTACGCGTAAGGTGATCCTTATGCGTAGATTAACAACAACCTTGATTCTGAATATTTAGTGTTGCAAGCCTGAAATAAAGCATCATATCATCAATGTTAAACACATCACATTCATTTTATGAATGATCAAAACACATTTGGACAGTTTAAGCATTTGCGTAGAAGCGCATCGCGTAGTCTAAACCCTAAATCTCGCGTATGAGATCTAGCCATGGAATATGCACCAAGTTTTTCTGGTATATCTTAGATGTTGTGAGAGCATAATGACCAAGTTTTAACACTTAATTTCTGGTGAATCAAAATACCCAATCTCAAGAACCTTAAACCCTAATTTCAAATTGTTAACCAATTAGTGTTTCTGGGTGGTTATAGACCTTGGAAATCATCAATTCAATAACACAAGAGCATAACCCAACAATCCTTTTGACCAAAACACTTCACATTTAGAAATACCCAATTCGACTCATAAACCCTAATATTCAAAAATCATTAATTCGTGTAAATGGGTTTGTTTTGAGCTTAGAAACTATATCATAGATGTTGTTAAAACATTTTGACACATTCCTTTTAACCATAAACACATAACACATGATCATGTGTTCATACGCTTATGCGAAGAACACAAAATCACTCATAACATAGAATTTGACCGTTGGATTCATTTGAAAATCAAAACCAATGTTCAAAAACATGTTAGAAACATTAATCCACTTACAAATGATGATCAAAACAGTTTCTTGAGTGAATTTTGTGCGTAGGATGGTTTTAGGTTTTGTAATAAATGAGAAGTGAAAGTAGGTGGGAGGGTGTTTTATTAAAAGTGAGTTTAACCTTTTGACAATTTTGGTCCCTCCACCTTTTCCATTTTCATCCAAAGCCTTTTAACTTCCATTTTGGTTACCAAACGAAGATTTTAGGAAAGAAACTTGACGACACTCCCCTTCGACTTGAGAAAATAATGAAAGGTTATTAAATTAAGTCAGGAGTGTCTTTGAACCGAGAATGTACCACCATTTGTAAAAGATTCAACCGAGATAAGATAACATGCAAATACGGATGTTTTGAAGCGGTTAAAAGATTATTTTCTCCCCTCAACACTTGATCGGAAAAATACTGAATTTTGAAAGATTAAAGTGTTGACGGAAGAAATGTACTTGCAATGTTGAAAGAAATGTAGATTAGAAGAATATTTTTGTTGTTTTTATCAGGTTTTATAATTTTGTATTTTGTTTTTGAAAAATTATTTACAAACGAGAATTTGGTGTTTGTGAGGTTTTTAAGACTGTTTTGGAGATCATCAATTCCTCTTGAGTCAAACACCTCATACCAATCGGTGGACCAACTCATTAAACCTAGCGGGAGGCAAGGCTTTGGTGAGAAGGTTTGCCAATTGGTATTCAGCCTTACAAAATATAATTCAACGATTTTGTTCCACGTGATCCTTGATGAAATGATATCGAAGATCGATGTGCTTTGATTTCGAGTGCTGAACTGAGTTGCGCGAGATTGCAATGGCACTCCGATTGTCGCAATACATCGGGATTACGTCAAATACGTAACCATAGTCTTTGAGTTGTGTTCTCATCCATATGACTTGAGCACAACATGCATACATGGCTACATATTCGCCGGTTGATGACAGATGTACAATCCTGCTTCTTCGATTGCCATGACACCAGTTTATCACCAAGAAATTGTAAGGCTCCTGAAGTGCTTTTCCGTGAGTCTAAGCATCCTGCGTGGTCGTCTGGCGATTAGTTCAAAACCGAATCCTTGGATACGGATCCCCAAGTTAATGGTTCCCTTTATGTAGGATTCTTTTTAGCCTCGAGAGGTGGGTTTCAGTTGGTCGCTGGCCGATAACGGGAGCATAGATAAACGGCAAAGACAATATCAGTCTGCTAGCTGTTAGATACATGAGAGACCCAATAATACTACGGTATTTTGTAGGGTCCACCAATTTCCCATGTAAATCGGCGTCTAGCTTCTTGGTATGAGCCATTGGTGTGGCATAGGTGTCACAGTTTTTCATTCCAAATTTGTTTAACAGTTCAAGGGCATATTTGGGTGACTCAAGAAAATACCCCGGGGTGATTGATGAACTTGTAGTCCTAGAAAGAACGTAAGTTCACCCATCATGGACATTTCAAAATTTTTCTTCATTAGTTTTGCAAAAGCGATTGAAAACTTTTTATGTGTAGACCCAAAATGATGTCATCCACGTAAATTTGAACAATTAAGATGTGTGTCCCGTGATATTGTATAAAAGAGTTGGGTCAACCGAGCCTTTGGTGAAATTATTGGCAATGAGGAAAGATGATAGCTTATCGTACCATGCCCGAGAGGCTTGTTTGAGACCATAAAGAGCTTTGTTCAGTTTGTAAACATGATTCGAAACTCGGGATCAACGAATCCATCCGGTTGGCTGACATAAACCGTTTCTTTAAGTTGTCCATTGAGAAACGCAGTTTGACATCCATCGATAGACCGTCATATTCATATGAGCAGCGAGCGAGAAATATCCGAACGACCTCAAGACGAGCAACCGAGCAAAAGATTCTTCAAAGTCTATTCCTCTTCCTCGGCGATAACCCTTAGCAACTAGACGTGACTTGTTTCGGATGACGTTCCCTTCAGCATCCAATTTGTTTTCCAAATCCATTTTAGACCAATGACGTAGACTCCTGTTGGTCTTTCAACCGATTCCCATACTTCAAGACGTTTGAATTGGTTGAGTTCTTCTTGCATGGATTCAATCGTCTTTTGTCATTGCGTCTTTGATGTTTTTAGGTTGATTGGCGGAGCGGTGAGTGCATAAATGCAATGTTCACCGTGCGTGTGAAGACGTTGTCTCGTAACGGCCGGTTGATTCGGTTGCCAATAATGTTTTACAGAGGATGGTCTTTAGTCCATCTATGTGTGGAGGGTTGATGTTGGTATACATTGTGCGGTCGAGGATTCAAATGGTTTGTTGAAGATTCGCGACATCGGTGCGGCGATCTCATTAGCAAACGGGTTGAAGAACGCATTTGGATCAAAATCTGCGGGTGGGGGTACTTCATTCAGAATATCATCCCGTTTGGTTCATCATTGTTGGAGGCGGTGTGTTCAACTGTTGTGTTGGAGTCAACTGGCGTAGGTGCATCTTCAACGATAGTTGTTGTAGCGGTGTATGGTATAGGAATATTATCGGGTTGTGCAGCGAAAACAGCGGATACACGGAACGGTCATCAATATCGTCACGAGCGAGAGGAGCAAATAACCTTTCCATTTGTTGACGAGTTAGAGGGCTTTCTTCAGTGATGATGGGGTTGAGGGAAGTTTAAGCGGTTGTGACGGGTTCTAAGTTGTTATACTCGGAAGCCATTTCGTAAGTTCATCGAAATGAGCATGAATCGTTTCCATCACCTTTTTGTCGACGATTCCGTTCGGAAACCTTTGGAATTATCACGATTATAAAGACTCCAATGTCCGCTTTGGCTTTGAGCTTTCCAAAGTCATCACGATCATTATTCGGATAGCAAAGAGATCCAAATACATGAAAGTGTTTGAGATCGGTTTTCTGTATGGACAAGCTCGAAAGGTGTTTTGTTGTGGCGTTTTGTAATCATAGATCTGTTTTGAGTATAGCATCAGATGAATCAGCTTACGCCCATAAGTAATCGGAAGTTTAGCATTGATTAACATTGTTCTTGCAGCTTCCACTAACGTTCGGTTTCGTCTTTCAACAACTCCGTTTTGTTCGGGTGTACGTTCAATAGATGTTTGATCTTTGAATTCCCACTTTCTCATAGAATTCACGAAGGTTTTGTTAACAAATTCAGTTCCTTTGTCGTTCGATGATTCGGATTGTTTTGGTGGGCACGTATTTTTGTGAAAGGTGATGATCATTTGTGGAGCTTGGTCTTTGCTACGAAGAAAGTAGACCCAAGTCCATCATGAGTAGTCATCAACAATTACTAAGATGTAGCGTTTTCCATTGATCGTTTGCAGCGCGATCGGGCCACACAAATCCATGTGAAGAAGATGAAGCACATGCTGAGAGCTGTGTTCCACCTTTGAAGGAAAATGAGCACGAGTGCTTTTCCCTTGTTCACAGGCTGAGCAAAGGTGATCTTTTGAATACCGGAATCGTGGGAGTCCTTCAACTAGTTTGTGTCGAGCAAGGTTGGTGATGGTTTGAAAGTTTAGATGTGAGAGACGACGGTGCCATAGCCAGGATTTTGTTGATGTTGCCTTAGATAGTAAGCAAATGGGAGAGGAAGCAACCATGTCTTGCATAGAGATAGAGTAGAGACTAGAATTACGAGGCCGGACATAAGGTCATTTCCTTGTAGATCACGAATGAAACAAGTTTTCTCCCTAAACGCAACCTCCAAATCTCCATCACAAAATTGACCTCTTGAAAACAGATTGTGACCGAGGCCTTCCACATAGTAAACCCTGCTAATTTCGATGTTCCCATTGACATAGTCTCCGTAGCCCATGATATCTGCGAAGTGATCATTCCAACCCGACGGTGCCAATGAACTTTGCAATAAAGTTTGATAACAGTTAAGATTGCACATCATGTGGAACATCCGCTATCAACAATCCAGAGAATGATCTGTATCACCTGCATTACACACAGACGACACGGATGGAATAGAAGTAGATGTGGAACCCGAAATGTTAGAGGGTTCCATAGCAATTATAGTAGATATACACACATCAATAGCTTTAGGTATCCACTTAAATCCTAGTGTGTTATATATCCATTTCTGCCATCTATAACTACTCTTTGCTTTAGTCTTAGTGAATTCACTAGGTGGTACTACATTCCTAGGAGGTGAAGACTCTGAGGGACAGACAATGCGTTCTTAGAATCTAAAGATGGCGGTCTACCAAGCACAGACTTAGAAAGATTAGTGGGCCTAGAGGTATTCGGTTCTTAGGATTCCTTAAACGAGAGATGATAGCTTTAGCAACACATTTATCATGGCAATCAGAATTCATACTTTTACGACAAATATCACAAGGTGCATCCGACTGAATATCAAAAGTACTTAACGGTTTAGCATTCGTTACATCACTATTTCTATTACATTTGCCAGGCGCAATATCTATAGTGGAGGCAACGTGAGTCTTATTCATAGTCCTAGGGTGTTCTTCTACTTTAGCATTCTTGATTGATCTTTTCTTAGGTCGCAACTTCCTATTCTTCTATTGAGTGCTCTTAGGTCGTGAAGTGCGGCGTTTGGAAAAGCTCAACTATTCTTTTGTTTCAGAAGGAAGCACGTTAGCTACTTGTGATTTGGCAGTAGAGATTCTAGGTGCATGAGTACTAAGTGTTACGGGGCTAATCTCTTAATGATTGTTGGTGGAAGTTGTTCATACTTTCCTAACATTCCTCTTAACTTGATGATAGTGTGAATCGGATCTTGATTTTCAGACCGAACATTTCCAGCAAAATGCATAACTTTTTAGTGTGTGCAAGATAATGATCAAGTTCATTTGATGCTTCATCACGAGTCTTTTTGAGTAAATCAAATATGACACCATATTCCTTTTTAACTTTTACAAGTTCTTGTTCATATTTTGAGAGTTGACACTTGAAAGACGTTTGATCATCCATTGCTCAATTTTAGAATCGAAAGGTTTTGCACGCAAGCTGGTTGATTTTGTTTGAAAAACAAGTTGTTGAGTGAATATCTTTTGACACCAATTAAGGCGACGTATTGCATTTGAAAGTTCGTTTGACAATCGTTTGTTTTCAACTTTTGGGACTCGATCAAGCACATTATCGGTGTTCTCAACATTTACCACGGAAACAACGATATCGGCAGAGATATTATCAAATGCATATGACAACGAATTCAATAACACAGCATTTTGAACATCAGCCGCATAGACATCTTCCAAGAGTCGATCAACATCTTTTCTCAACAATTTCTTTTTACGTTTAGTATTTGAAATAGATGTTTCGTTTTCTCGAGCGTTTTCATGACCCCAAGTTCCTTATGAAAATCCTTTTTCCAGGCAATTGCACAACTTTTCAAGTTTTTAACATTAGGTAAAAGATTTTTCTGAAAAATGTTTCTTTGTTCTCGCGCGAAGGATTGAAAATGTTCAACTTTGATTTCAGATCGATATTCTATCTCATGTTGTAAAATTTTGAGGTCAACCATGAAAATGTCAAAATATCGAAGAATTTTTCGATTTTCAGGTTGTGAGTTTACTTCACTAATGGAAGGTAAAGGACCATAAGTTTGTGCAAAGTCTGTTTGGGATTAACAATAGAAGACTCGGTGTTCGATGATAACTCTTGGTGTGTTAGAAGAATCCGTTGGTGTGACGAAAGTGACCGGTTTTGAATAATTAAAAGGTTTGTTGTAAACAACAGTTTTAATTTTGATCGACTCTCGTCTTATGCATCTAATTCCTCTTGACGATGATATTCAACAACATTCATAACATAATTATCAATTTTATATTACGCCTTTGGAAACCGAGTTTGGTTTGAATGTTTTGGTTGAAAGCTTAGGTTTGTAATCCGCAAGATTCGGTCCATATCCATTTGGATTTGGTTTTAAAGTAAACTTTTCAATGGTTGTGACCGACTCGCCATGTTTGTAAACAACACTTTTAAACTCTTTAAGTTTGTTTTGCAAGCCGATGATTTCTTCAAGATGATCATCTATTCGTTTCGTTGAATGCTTTTTGTATGCAGAGAACTGTTTTTGACAATTTAACAACTCAGCCTTAGCTTTTTGATTTTCCAAGGTGAGGCGTTAATTTGCTTTTTATGTTCATGTTTCAGTTGTTCTATTTCAGACAACAAAGCATTCTTCGAAGCTGCTAGATCACGCATCTGTCGTTCTAAATATTTTTCGTTTTGATAAGATTTGGCAAAGGTTGCTTCAAAACCGTTTTCACGTTTTCTTGAGTTTTGAAAAAGTTGAGTTGCTTTTGTAAACATTCAAAATCCTTTGTTAACAGTGCATATTTACTTTTCAAGTCCTGATTTAATGCAACACATGCTTCAATTTGGGTTGTTGGTCTTGAAGTAACGAGAACAAGATCGGATGGGGCAAAGGTTCATCTTGTTCAACGTGAGTCACAACATGATCATTATTTAGATCCTCAAGTATAACAACGGAGTCAATTTGATTATCAAGGGAAACCGTTTGGTCATCTTGATCGTCAAATATAACTAAAGGGTCTAGTTGAAAAAATCGAATGAGATGTGGATGACTCATTTTGAACATTGAGCCTTGCCGGGATTAGGATGTTGGCGGAGATATGAGATCGAGATAAATATGGTTTGTTCGGGTTTGAGACAAGCCATCGGTGTCATACACGGGCTGTGTCACTCATGTGTAGCGCCGCATATTAGCCATCAACATACAGGTGCATTGGCGCAAGTCCTCCATATCATATCATCACGAGTCGGCATTTGCCATAAAGCTCTGTTCTTTGTGTGTGAGAGTTCCACCAGCTTCATCCTTAAGAGCCAAAAGAAGACCCTCTTTGAAATAAGCACTGCCCCTAGTCCTTGGCTTTGGGCATGCATTAGCCAGTGTCCCTTCTCATTGCAGTTGTAGCATCGAAGACCATTCAACCCATTTTGAGCATTTCCTGTTCCACCACTTGAGCTCGATTGTTATTCCTACCCACAGCATTAAACCCTTGACCACCATCTCGACAACCATAACCACGATTCTGAACTTCAACTCGTCCATTGTTCACAACAGCTTGATTCCTTGTATTAGATGAGGAGCGAATACGATTGTTGGATTTGTTGGTATAACGGCTAAAAGCATTAACAATCATAACAAATCCTTGTTGCAATGCTAAGCGGATCGAGTTCCTCATTCGCTTCACTGACAAAGGCTTGAGCATTGTTGTTGTTGTATGGAACCAATTGAGTTTGTTGAGATTGAGGTTGTGAAGGATCATGTGATGTGATTGTTGCAGTTGGTTGAGTTCTTTGGTTGAGGAGAATAACCGTTTTGAGCATATAAGGCAAGTTGTTGTTGATTTTCCGGATGTGTTGGTGAAGCAATTTGAGCACGGGAGAATCCTTTCGATCAACTTCCTTTTCATGAGGTTTCAAGTAATCGTACAACAATCCATATGTAGAATGATGCATGTTCTTCGCTTGAAGGAGAAAAATGACATACTTCTCCCATTCAGGGACCAAGACTACTTTCGAGGCTTAGTGCCACCACTCTTGTGCAACAACATGCGCTTGTGAATCATTGACCAAGACTAATCACTGTTTTATGAGTCGGGGTGGTAACTTCGGAATCGTCTGAGGTTTATCATTAGAGTGACCGAGGTGGAGGAGACTTTTGTTGAAGAGTTAGAGTGGTGGAGGTGGCATAGAATTGGAGTTACCAGGCCCTTGACATTTTGGGTGCGAATCCTTATCCTTATCATCGTCATCTCTTGGTGGTTTGGGTTGGTCGGTGACTCCTTGCATGATGATCAGGTTGAAAATCAAGTAGATTTTCGAAAAAATTTAGCTTCATCAAAGTAAAGCGTTCAGTCGCTTTGACATTTGTATCACAAGTTTAGCGATTAACTTCAGTTGGAGATCAGCTTCTTTAGCCATTGTATTTTAACCAATGCTACGATGTTAGGGGTGAGTTGTGCGGAAAATATTTCCTGATCACACGAGGGGTGGTGTCGAGAAGAAAAACTTGTGAGTATGATCTCTTGCTTTGTCTTTCCAGTTCCTTTTTTTGACTTTAGGAACGATATCCGGAAGGTACTTGTTGGTGTAACTTCGATCATTTCGTTCAGTTCCTCTTTCGATGACTCTTCATGAACTGACAAATTCCCTTCTTTCTCCATCTTGTCATGCTTTCGTCATACTATAACATGTCTTGATGACCAAAAGAAATTTAGCTTTTAGAGCACGTTTTTCTTTTTAGAACGTTTGGCAGCTTTGTGAATCCGTTTATAGCTTGAAATCAAGATCGAGTGGTTTCTTCACAGATGGATGATGATTTTGTTGATCTTTTTGATGGTGGTGGTGGTGATAGGTGGATAAATCGATGAGGAGGGGACATGAGGGGTCGGGGTCAACTGGAGTGCAGTATCCTCCTTGGAACAGTTGAATTTCTTGAGAAAAGTCATCATAATCTTCGTCATCATGTCCAGTTAGCCTTTTCTTTCGTGCGTACCTTAAACTTCTTCGCCAGTTTCTCTTTCAGTCATATTCTTTTACGGTTCCTCAAAGTTAATATCAGTAGACTCCTTCACAAGCGTTTGTTGTTGCACAAGAGTGGTGGCACCAGATCCCTTATCCGTCAACACAAGTTATATAGAAAGGAGATGAGGCGATTGAACAAGTAAACAAGCACACATACACGATAAGAGTAGCACGGTTAGGCGTAGGAATATGTGTGAAAAGAAAACTTGAACAACCAACCCTCAAGTGAGGTTTATTACATGGTTTATAGGCAGGAGCTAGGGCAACACTCCCTCTCCTTCCCTATTCCTTATTGGGCTTGGGCCTAAGCTTATGGGCCTTCTACATAAGCTTGACCTTAAACAAACATAAAGGCCATAATAAAGCTACCTATTACATATGAAATATAAATACTTGAAATACTGTTTAGGAGTGATTCCAACACTAATCTAAGGTGCTTGATAATATAAGTGTGAGAATGAATTTGTAAGTTGCATGAAAACATAAATCGTATAAGCCATAAATATGTGTGTCGTATGGCATCAAATTTGTTTGATCTTTGTTGGTTCATATGATATGTGTTAGTATGTGTATTTGATGAATTAAATCAGCCTAAAACATATGTATTTGATCATATATTAATTGGGTTAAAGGATAAAAATGAATTAGGGTTTAGGTGTTGTTGTTTTAAACGGGACAGAATTGTAAGTTGAATATGTGTGCGTTATAAATTGAGTTTCATAAATGTTTGATTATGGATTTGTGCTTGTAAACATATTTTAATGTCTTATTTAAGTTTTTCAATTGGTTTGGAGTGATTTTGAGTTGTATTGATCATGTTTTTGAATTTTATGGGATCTTGTGTCAAATCTGAATTCTGGGAACTTAAACTCATTCTATGTTTTTTATTTTTAATTTTCAAAACACAAGGAGTTTAGAGCTCTCCTTTTACAGAGGTGATATTTAAGTTATTTGTGACCGTCTGGAATTTCGTAGATTTTTTTTAAGGGTCTAAATAGGCTAAATAAATATAAACTTTCGGGGTGTACCTGCAGTTAAAGTTCTAGACATGTTTCGGTAAATGATTTTTGGAATGGTGTTTGCACTTGATAATAAAATCTGTAAAAATTCATGTAAGCTTATAAGACATATAGGAACCTGTGTAAAATAATTTTCCTTCTGAATAAGAGTCTAAGTATGGTTTTAAATTTCATAAAGTGAAGGCTGAAACATACTAAAATCAGAAATTTGTTAAGAAGCTAAAGGTTTTTGTGATTTCATCTCATTTAATGTGTTTGGACCTTAAAATGTACTTAAATGATAATTATGATATATTTGGTCATGTGTTAACCTAATTTCGATAATGAAAATAATTGTGAATTGTAACCCGAAGTTACGAAAGTTGCTAAATCTTGAGAGTTATTAAATTTGGAAAGTTGCTATAAATAACAGGAAAACCTAATATGGCAATCTGAACAACAATAAGTATTGAATCAAAAATAACTTATGAAATGGTTCTTAAATATTAAGACAGTCATCAATTCGTGTAGATTCGCTGAAGAAGGAGTAACTTCTAATACTAGTGTTTTCTAATGTGGTTCATTTGCAGTTTGAGGTACAAATATTCTACTCTTTCTCAGTAAGGGTTTATTCTCATGATTTCTCGATCCTTGAATTTGATTCCTTTGCTTTAATATGATCCGTTTGATATGATCCGTTTGATATGACTCATTTGATATGATTCAGTTTGCTATCCATTTTGTTATGATATTCAGTATGCTATCTCATTTGATATGAGATTATGTTCAGTTTGATATGCTTTGTTAATTATACTATAATTGTTTTGTTATGATTATGGATAGCTTTGCTTTGTTCTGTTGCTCGAGCTAACTAGTCATGGAGGTACCATGACCATGTCATTGAGGCACCAATGGCATGACACTTTCTGTGGAGGTGTGATTGATCCACGACGTTCACTTCTGTTCTGTAATGATATTTGTGCACATGGCCATTATGTATATGTATGTTCAGTCTCGTACTGGCATATGTATTTTGTTTTGCAGGGAGTGTATGGATGCATCCTAGGTTTGTTCAATTATGTTTTGGATTTAGTGATTCGTTTGTGCATGGCATGCACCCCATTTCACTTATGGGAGCTAGCTACTCCATTTGGTATTCTGGAGGTCTCTCCTCCAGATACACTTATGATTTGACGGATATATGGATATGATTATGATTATGTGACTAAGCATGTGGCATGCTTTCTGAGCTCATTGGGCACTTCTGTATGATGATTTAATTCTATCTGGATGAGTTCCTTATGATACTTATGTCTCACTTCTGTTTTGCTTCTTATATGACATTTTTTCAGTTGATCGTTGATCTCTTATTTGTTTGACATCTGATATTCGTTTCAGCAGGAGCTTATGTTTTCCCTTTCCCTATACTTATATACGCTTGATTATTCATTTTGGTTATATCTGTTCACTGGTCTTTTTAAGGTCAGCCGCATTTCTTTTCCTGCGGCAGGTTTTAGATTGGAAGCTGGGATTGAGTGAAGAGTGTATAGGAGCTCTTAGTGGACTACCCCGATGATATACCTTTTGCTTATGGATTAGACTTTGGATTTATCTTTAGTTAGATCAAGTTTAGATTTGCATTTTAGTTTTAGGAACTCATTATGACTTAGAATTATACTTCCCTTAGTTTCATTTTGAACTTATGTAACCTTATTATTAATAAAAGTCTTCCGCTTGCGTTTGTTCTGTTGACAACATAATGTGGCATTTTGACCCTTGTTAGGTTGGGGTGTTACATACTCTCTATGTGCTAAATCCATATAGTCCGTTTTAGATGCACCACTATTTGGCCTCGATTTCATGGAATTGTAAACTGCAGAAAATTGAGAAACTTTAGGACGAACCCTACCTTTCCATTTGGAGTTTCTGGGATTGTGTTGGCCTTTTTGTATACTTGATAAGGATTTAAAACGTACATTTTTAGCGGGTCATTTAAGCTCTAAACTCGTACATTTATGGTCAATCGTTGCCTTAAATCGTTTCTTTTCATATTTTAGGTACTTGGGACGCAAAAGCTAGAAGCCAACACGTTTTGGGCTAATTTGGACAAGAAAACGAAGAAAACGACCAAGTCGCGAATCTGTCTGGAAAAGGGATCCAGAGCGCGTCACAACCTCAACGTGACGCCGTCACTTGCATTTGGACGTGATGTTTTGATGTAAATTTTACATGTGACGGCTCAGAACATTTGAGCAAGTTTAGAACCTGACGGTGTCACTTGTATTTGAAGACCAAGATTTAGAGTAACACTTACACGAGACGGCTCAGACTTATTAAAGAGCGACGACGTCAGAGACACATGGCGACGTCGTCACAACGGCGGTGATGCAATTGAAGAAACCCTAACGACATCGAGCTGACGACGTCACAACCATAATGTGACGCCGTTACAATTGTAAATATATATATTCGCATGTTTTCCTTTATTCATGAAACACTTTGAAGAGGTAAACCCTAGAAAAATTTGGGCTGATTTGTAAGGCTTTTTCAGCCACCATACTCATGTTTTATTGAAGTTAATTAATCCCTCTATAATCATTCAATATGTCTATGTGTTGTTCGATTGTATGCTTTTCTTTTCTTTACTTTAACATGCTAGGCTAAATTAATTAGTGTTTGCTTGGATTGAATGAAACCTAGTTATTAATTATTAATTGTCGTCTCTTGTTTGATAGGTTGTCTTGTGTTAGGAGTATGAAAACTAGCTTCTTCACCCATTTATTAGCTTGAAAGTCCTACTAAACACGTTTATACCCTAGAGTGCATTGGTGGTTTTATTTGTTATATTTATTGCGTGAATTTCGGCTTGTAGATCTTAGGAGATTCTATGGAGATGACTTAATTGTCACTTGTAGATCTAGAGTTGATAACGCTACACGCGTCGTTCGGGGTCAAAGGAACTTCCTTTTCTTCGAGCAAGTTTTATAACACCCTAGGCAGTGAACCTAATCGTTGTAGTGTAGTATTAGGGTAAGCCACGGGTATTGATATCGTTCTCCAGGGGAATAGGAATGCTAGTGAGAAGTTCCTACGCTAAGGTTGGGGTTGAGGAAGATTATTTTTTATCTTTTTATGTTTTTAGAAAATGGAAAGGTACGAATCTCGGGGTTTGGATTTGGGGGATTGGTATTTCTACCGATTACTCTACTTATCTAATTATCTAATCTAAGGTGATGGTAGTCTATGTCTAATTATTATGTGCTCGTATGATAGTTTAAAGATGTGTTCACTTAGGTTTTATTACTCCTTAATTATCTCCTATTGATGGTTGAATTGTCAAGTCCTTATTCTTAATCGCGTTGTGTGTCTAAAGTCGTAGGGTATGCATTTATCCCTAACTCTTTGAACTTACCAAATGGTCTCGTCTACAAAAACCTCTAGGAATTATAAACTCTAACTCTAAGGCACTCTTTGGATGATTTAGCCTACAACTGCTCTAAGTGTCATAGTCCAAGGTTCACAAAGATTAATCAAGTATTAATTACACAACGAATGACCTATCGCATTACTAGATCATTAACAATTAAGATAAGAGACAACCAATCAATATTCAATAATTAAGTTTCATATTCCCTAAGCAAACACACAAATAAATTAGCCGGACATGGAGAACATGCAAGCATACACACAAATAATTGAATACATAATTGAATTAATGAAGTAAAACACTTATCTTGATGTAAGATAGGGTTTGGAACCCTAAAATACTATACAAGACAGCCTTGGTTCGGTTTAGGGTTTTACTCCAAAACTACACACAAAGCTAAAAATTCGGATTCTATATATAATATTACAATTACGACGGCGTCACCTTATGAGTTGTGAAGCCGTGGTTACCGTCATTAGGGTTTCGTCTTGCGTTAGTCTTGCGACGGCGTCACTTATGCTTGTGGCGTCCCCCGATCTCGATGCCGTCCGGATCAAATCTAGGCCGTCTGAGTTGCGACGGCCTACTCTTTTAAAGCTTGACACCGTCACTTGAAAATAAGCAATTTGGCTACTATCCGTCCGCGAAGTGCTTTGGCGGCGTCATGATTAGCAGTGGCGCCGTCACCTTGTATTTCAAACGCTGCTTGAAGGTGTCTCGATTCTTGACTTTGGCCATTTTCTTCGTATATCCGCCTTTTCGTCCAAATAAGTGCCATTACAGCAATTTGCCTTCAAGAGACCTAAAAAGTGAAAAGGAACGATATTAAGTAATAACGGATACAAAAGTGATCAAATAAGGGCTTAAACGACCCCTCAAAAGGTACATTTTAAAACCTTATCAAATATCCCTACACTTGGTATTTGCTTGTCCTCAAGCAAATGTGCTTTTAGCCAATTAATTTATAAGTTAGGGGTCATGAAGCATTGGTTTAAAACAGTCCACAACACATATAAGCCCCGCCAAAGTCATAACAAGCACGAAAATTACATACTAGCACCTCACATGGGGTGTTTGGATACTCATATCTCTCGGGTGTATATGAAATATAACAAGTTGGAAATGGAAGATAAACACTCATTAACCGGTCCTAGTACATAGATTACCATAGGCTTGAGAATAGATCAAATCTCCATCGCTTTGGCGTAAGCACCTAGGAAAGACTATCAAAGAGGTCTTTAAAGGGTTGTGACATTAGGCTTACGGTAGGGAAACAAAGGGTTTGGTAGGATAGGCTATTTAGTGATGGCAAGTCAAAAATCTTTATGTTACAAGCATACGAAGAATGGCGTTGCTAAGCCAAGACTCGATACTCTAAACTCTAGATAACTGAAACAAACAAACATAAATTTAAAGGATAGATGTAGGATGGTAGCCCGTATGTTGTTTTTTTTTTTTTTTTTTTTAAACACTCCATTTTTTTTCTTTTCTCTTTTTCTATTTTTTTTTCGATTTTTTTTTTCATACACTTTTACTCTACCATCCTCTACGGTAACATCAAAATGATAGGGATTTATAGGAACATCCCTACACTTGTGTTTTTATTATTCTAACACTAATTTGACCCGAATTGAAAAGATCAAAACACTTGGGGTACGTTATTACGCAAATAAAGGAATTTAACGTTCCCTTCCAATCATTTCATAAACTTTAACTTTTCCCATGAGTCCCAATCGTCCCAAAACTGTGTACAAAGGATATGACTCGACTTAGCAACTCATGCAAGCAACTAGATAATTGAACTAAGGGTTTAGGGTGATATCAATAATGCACTAAAAGTGAGTGCATACAAGGTAGGCTAAGGCGATTTGGGTGTACATTTGGGGGTGGGGTGTAAACAATGTTGTTCATTGATATTCCGGAAAAACCGAAACATCACGAGAACCGCGAAAAGGATAGGCTCTGAGGGGTTAACTAGGGGTATCGTGTACTAAAGATGAGTACAACGCAAAGGGTGTGGGGGAATTACTCAACCGATGTGGAAGAAGTAATTATATTACGGGTATCAAACAAGGGTTATCCTAATGCCTCTTATTATTTAGTTATTCCTAACTACACAAGTGTAGTCTTACTAGCGATCTCGGAATGCATCACAAAACAAGTTCTAGAATCTATTATACTACCGGTTCACACTCTAAGCATTAAAGATGAATGCTTTAATTCCTACTAATCTAAGGGCGGTCCTCACATTTTAGGTGGAATTTAGGTGGTAAAGGGTTTTTGTGCTAGTCATGCAACTTCCTATCCGTGAGACGCTTTTGTTAAGACTAATGGCCCACTCCTATATGTCATGAAAAATTTTAAATTTGGTGCCAAAATTACCCTAACCGACATTTTCTCATGGTTTATTACACAAATACAATTGGACAAAGCAAATAATCAAGGATGAGTATAGTTTCAAAGTTCCGTTTATTTTTCTCCCTACACTTAAACTGAACATTGTCCCCAATGTTCCCGAAAATATCAAAGTTATGATAATGGAAGGTAATGAAAAACGAAAGAAACTAATACTCCCCAGCTCGGTAGGATCCGTGTAAGTGGTGCTTAAATCCTTTCCAAGAAGAATGTATTCGTGAAAAGCTCCTTCCAACCTTATGTATCTTCTTCTTGATAAATAAAACCTGCACACTTGAAGAAAACAAATGAAACCTTCGCATAAAATCGGCGGTAATAATATATATAAGACTCGACTAAACTAGGATATAATGCGTGTGGAATGGATGTTTTGCAGAATTTCGGAAAATTAAGACACTGAAAATTCCAAAATTTATAAGTAGCTCCAAAACGAGAAAAAAGTCTGTTGTTTTTTTCCTTCCTTCGTAGCCGTCGGTTGCGATCTGACGCCGTCAGTTATCTGACAAAAACGGTCTCGATTTTCTAGAAAAATTCGGAAAATTTACATCTTTAGAATCGGAAAAATTTCGCAAACCATCCATTATGACTCGATACAAGCATTTGACTCGAACAAACACACATATATATCTTTTAATTAATTGCTATTCTCATGTTTACATTTCTTTTGAAAACATGTGTAATCCTCCCTACATTTATCCTTTATGTAAAATACCTTTATATGCAATTAAGACGATGTTAAAAACAAAATAAAGCATTTTTTACAAATTTAAACATGAGAATAAGCAATCACTAAAAAATATATGACACTAACATAGACAATCCAACCACACAAGCTAGATAAATCACACCACATGCAAATATACATACACATCAAATAGTTCAAAGTTCACCACAAAGTTAAGATATCCTAGATTAATACATGCCCAAATAAAAATTGTTTCAACAACCAACCATACTAAACCATAAATAATCCATAAACAAATACAGGAGTTACTGGGAAGGGGGTCCATAACGATAGTCATAACCAGGGGGAAGATGGCCCAAATACCCATAGGGTAGATATTCCTCCTCCCGCTCTAGGAAAGGATCGATCTGGAGATGTGGATCAAGCTGATCACGCATGGACAGATGCTGCATCTGCCTGACAGTATGGTCATATGTCCAGCTAGCTCTCTGGTCCTGCTGTGCCATCCATGTATCCATGCGGCCCATCCATGCTCCCTGGTAGGCACCCAATCTCCAGTGGACATTTGTCGATAGACGTCAGCGGAGCTTCCTACTTCACCCCCCTGCTAGTGTGCTGGTATCTGTGGCTCCTCATCATCGTCGTCATCACCACTCTGCATGGTGGGCTGAGCATGGAACCAAGCATAACCTCTACCATAATCCATGAGGACATCCATAGCTTTCAGATATTTAGCTTTGACGACCCTTGGTGCTGCCACTGCATTAAGGTACGCGGATACCTCCCCTGCCAGTACACCCAAGGATCGGGCTAGCCGGGTGATAAGCATGCCTCCATATACCCTATCCTCCATCCTTATTCCACTAGCAGTCCTCAAGTAGTCGGCCAACCAGAATGGGATGTTGCAGTACACCGGCCAATATGCAGTAAAGATAGAATAGATCAGGCAAGGTGACACGATGACTCGTGGCATGGCGCCCCTGTGATAGAGAAGGTGAGGCAGTGGTGCACGAGCCTAACCCTCGGATCCCGTATCTGTGAGGCGAGGGTACTCCCAGTAGCGTACTTCCCATCGGCTATCGTGTTCGGAACTGAATACCCAACATCTCGTCCTTATGGGTAATCCAGCTGCCAATTGAGTCCAAAACATCACTCGGCATTCTCAGATGTATATAATCCCAACCTCCATCCAAACTCAAGTGTCGACATAGCCCTCCATTCTCCTCCTAACCTAAATCGGATCCCCGAAAGTCAATGTTATCCGACATGAATTAATATTTGACAAATAAGATGCATGAAATTTACGCACCAACTCGCCATACACGGGCTCTCGTATCTTAAACAGCCTCTCCCATTGGGGATCAGTGAACTTGTCCCTCCTAAAACTATTTGAAAACTCCCTAGCCAAATCATTCTCCTCGAGAAATGCCCAGTCCAAAACAGCCCCGGAGTCAATAGTCTGATGAAGTAAATCATTGTAACGGGCTTGACACCCTTCCTCGACAAATACTCCCCACCCAACGATTGTGTCAATAATGTTTTCCTGGGCGCTAGAAGATTGTCCCCTAGTTCTCTTTACCCTTCTGCTCATCTGAAACAGGAAATCAAATAAGTAGAGAGCAAATGAGTAATTTTCGTAACATAATATGACACTAGCAGATGCTGACGGCGTCGCAGAATACACCTGACACCGTCAGCTCGACCTAATTTTGAATCCGACATATGCGAGGGAAAAGTTCAAGTTTTTAACCATAACCCTTGACCCAAACACCCTTGTTGCAGCAACAATGGCATAATGGCTAGGTGGTTTTGATCCCTAAGCCGTCAAGGCTTCTCGCAAGGTTAACCCCATATGATAAACTATTATTCGCCTAATCTTAAGCCTAGTCAACAAGATTTCAAGGGCGAAATAGATCAAATTAGTTGGGGTTTTCGGATTGAAAAAGAGGGGAAAACAAAATTGAGCATGAATTAGGACAATTGAATAGACAAAGATCAACGTATATTACTTACCTTGTGGAGATTGACGTGGCAAAATAGTGAATTTGATGTGGAGAAATCGTGTTGGTGTGATGTGGGGCGGATAAAAAATATGTAGGGTAAAGAATGAAAGAGATGGGTGATGTATTTATCCGTCTGATCTGGCTTAGCGACGGCGTCACACTTTATATGTGACGGCGTCACGCTTTATATGTGACGGCGTCACGCCCAGTTTTTTGCAAAAGAAAACGATTTTGTTAATCCGCCTGGATCAAAAGTCTGGTTACTATTTTTGACAAAGATTTTAGTTTTTATTTTAAGATCAATTTGGTTAATCCACCAATAATCTCCACGACGGTAGGTAATGCATATGTCAAATTGTCTTTCAATCGTGATCTCAGAAATTCCGAAGTATTGGAGGTGAGGGTTCTTTGTTTCAGGTTTAAAACCGAAAGAACTTTTCCTAACATTGGGAAGGTTGGGAAGTGACACGTGCACCATTCCAATGAATATGTTTCTAGGGGGCATGCGGGGAACGTTGAGACAGGAATTTAAGCAAGAATATGATTCTTTGATGGGGTTTGTTCCACTTAATGGAGAAGGTTCGGGAGTCATCCCAACGTGTCCCGGTATCGCATACACCTTTTCTAGCTTTTAAGGTATATTGTTCTTTTCGATTTCTTCACGGATGTTCGACATGAAGTTGTCAGCTAGTCCTAAGAAGGTGTTGTGAGTTTTTCGCATTTGAGCTTCGAGGTGTTTTATTTCCTTTTCTTGCTTGTGGACAAATGTCAACATTATGTCCTCGAATTCATCTTGCCGAGACTTTCTTGGGAGCAAAAATTCCTAGACCGCGTTTACATGCTTAATAGCATGGGTAGTTACTCCCATTAACGCATTCACTTGTGCCTCCATATTCATAATTGCTTGTGCGTGGGAGGTTGGCCCGTTTTCCGGAACTATCGGAATTTCCCAACCTTCTTCTTCATATTGAGCCAGGTCCTCGATGACTTCCCAACATGCTTTATCAGTGAGGTCACTTAGCCTTCCTCCGGCGGCATAATCGATGGTCCGTTGAAGGGAGGGACTGACGTGATCATAAAAGATTTGGACTTGGAGACAAAAATCAATGCCGTGATGAGGGACTTTATGAAGTAAGTCCTTGAATCGAGTCCATGATTCGTAGATAGATTCACCTTGACGTTGTTGGAACATCAAGATGTCATTCCTAAGCTTAGTGGTTCTCCCCGGTGGGAAAAATTGAGCAAGGAAGCGAGAAGTGAGATCATCCCAACTTGAGATGGAGCCGGCGGGAAGTCGCTCAAGCCAATTACTAGCTTGGTCCAGTAGAGAAAATTGGAAGAGACGCAGGGGCGTGGTCTCCCGAGTAGTAGCATCAAGGTCGATGGAATCGAAAATTTTAAGGAAATCCCTTAGGCTCTGATTAGGATCTTGAACGAAGTCCATGGAATGCACATCCGTTTTGCACCAACCGGATGGTGTCGGATCGCAGGGCCGTAGTTTGGGCTTGGTCGGGAAGCTCAATGGTGTTCCTATAGCCTAGGTGGCTTGGTCTCTAGTATTCACCAAGAGTACGGGCTCTTGGCGGGTCATTTGGTGGTGGGTTGATGAATGGTGGGTGGTTATCACATTCCATGATGAAAAGTGATGGGGTTACGAACAAAGGTCACGAAGAAGGGGGATAGACTACGAGAAAGCTAAAAATAAGAAAAATTTACTTGATAGGAATCAAGCAAAGAAACCTAAACGAGGTAGACTACTAGCTAGCTATTCTATTCCCCACTGGCGCAAAAAAACTTGATAACGCTACATGGCGTCGTTCGGGTCAAAGGAACTTCCTTTCTTAGAGCAAGTTTTATAACACCCTAGGCATTGAACCTAATCGTTGTAGTGTAGTATTAGGGTAAGCCACGGGTATTGATATCGTTCTCTAGGGGAATAGGAATGCTAGTGAGAAGTTACTACGCTAAGGTTGGGGTTGAGGAAGATTATTTTTTATCTTTTTATGTTTTTAGAAAATGGAAAGGTACGAATCTCGGGGTTTGGATTTGGGGGGTTGGTATTTCTACCGATTACTCTACTTATCTAATTATCTAATCTAAGGTGATGGTATTCTATGTCTAATTATTGTGTGCTCGTATGATAGTTTAAAGATGTGTTAACTTAGGTTTTATTACTCCTTAATTATCTCCTATTGATGGTTGAATTGTCACGTCCTTATTCTTAATCGCGTTGTGTGTCTAAAGTCGTAGGGTATGCATTTATCCCTAACTCTTTGAACTTACCAAAGGGTCTCGTCTACAAAAACCTCTAGGAATTATAAACTCTAACTCTAAGGCACTCTTTGGATGATTTAGCCTACAACTGCTCTAAGTGTCATAGTCCAAGGTTCACAAAGATTAGTCAAGCATTAATTACACAACGAATGACCTATCGCATTACAAGATCATTAACAATTAAGATAAGAGACAACCAATCAATATTCAATAATTAAGTTTCATATTCCCTAAGCAAACACACAAATAAATTAGCCGGACATGGAGAACATGCAAGCATACACACAAATAATTGAAGACATAATTGAATTAATGAAGTAAAACACTTATCTTGATGTAAGATAGGGTTTGGAACCCTAAAATATTGTACAAGACAACCTTGGTTCGGTTTAGGTTTTACTCCAAAAGACTACACACTAAAACTGAAAAATTCGGATTCTATATATAATATTACAATTGCGACGGCGTCACCTTATGAGTTGTGGCCGTCGGTCCGTCATTAGGGTTTCGTCTTGGCCACGTTAGTCTTGCGACGGCGTCACCTTATGCTTGTGGCCGTCCCCTTCGGCCTCTCGGCGCCGTCTGGATCAAATCTAGGCCGTCTGAGTTGCGACGTCTACTCTTTTAAAGCCGACACCCTCACTTGAAAATAAGCAATTTGGCTACTTGTCCCGTCACAGAAGTGCTCGACGGCGTCGCGGTTAAGCGTGACACCGTCACCTTGTATTTCAGCTGCTGGAGTGTCTCGATTCTTGACTTTGGCCATTTTCTTCGTATATCCGCCTTTTCGTCCAAATAAGTGCCATTACAGCAATTTGCCTTCAAGAGACCTAAAAAGGGAAAAGGAACGATATTAAGTAATAACGGATACAAAAGTGATCAAATAAGGGCTTAAACGACCCCTCAAAAAGGTACATTTTAAAACCTTATCAAGAGTTTCTTAAAGGAGACTTATACATTTATAGAGTTAGGAAATTTGACACCACCATACGATAATATCGGAATACAACGCGCCAATTAAGTAAGGACGTGACAATTCGACTAATTAATAAGAAATAGCTAGGGAGTAAAAAAATCTAAGGAAACACACTTTTCCTATCATAAGAGTTACCAATTTACTTTTCTTGCAATTAGTTTGATTTAAATTTTAATTAGTTTAATTAAGTAGTATAAAAGACCCACTCTTCAAACCCCGAGATTTTTACTTGCTTTCATAAAACATAAAAATACAAAAAAAATCATCCTACACCTCTAGACCTAATTCGCCATACGCTTCAACCTTCACAACACTATTCCCCTATAGAACGATAAATCCCCCGTGTCTTGCCTATTCTATACTACAACGGTTAGGTATACTGCCTAGGAGGATTGTAAAACTTAGTGATTTTGCAAAATTTCGCATCAATACTTCGTTTTGACGGGCGTCGTCACCTCCTCGACGGGAGAATCGGAACGAACGGGTTGGGATAGACCTTCTGAAGCTTAAGCCGAAAAGGGTTTAAGAAGTTTAGAAGGGGTGCCGCATAACGGCTCGAGATCGTCATCAAGATTAAAAGGCGGGATCGTGGAAGATTGAGAAGGTTGGTTATACGGTGGTGAATGCATTGATTGGTGACCGAAATTAATTGGAGGTGAATGGCCGTCTAAAATAAAATTGGGATTGTTTTTTATTGAATTTCGTCGAGGTTTTGTGTTTGGGAGTTTTTTTAGACATTCTTTAGTTGGGAGAATAGTAAAAAAAAATGTAAAAGATAAGTCTGGTTTAAAGAGAAGAAAGTGAGGTTGAATTTTTATTTTATTTTTATTTTTTTGGGTATTAAATGATCTAACGTTTTAAAATTTTGGGGAATTGTGCCTAATGTCCGGTTGGCAAGCAAGCTGAAACTTCAAAATGGTTGGGTGGCTTTGGTTAGGGGATGGAATGCGGTTGGCTTATACGGTTCGAGGGTGGGGAACTTGAGTATTTAAGACAATTCAAACTTGTAGTTACTCATCCTAAATCATCTTTTTTATTTTTTTTGACAACAGTATCACTGAAAAGGACTAATGAGATGTTAGAAAAATTATAGACCAATATAATTGGATCACCTATTTAATCCATTTGGAAAAAGAGTTTCCTACTTCTAAACAAATACACGGTGCGACAAATAGTACTTTAAACAAATACATGTATCATAAGCAAGCGTCATTTTTACCAGATAATTGTCTCCCGTGTAGCACACACATATTTGTTTAGACCTAATAAAAATGTGAAATATCACGTTTTTCCTCTTTCTTGCACAACTACTGTATCGATGGAGAGGATGAAAAGAATGTGCTGCAAAGTTTTCCAACTAAGTCAAGAGAAAGATAAGAAGCTAACGTGACACTAATCCTAAAGTCCGTTTTACAGTTTTCGGGTTTCATGATATGCTCTAGTTTTTATCGAAGGCCTTATTATAATAGTAATATATTGGAAAACGTTACTATTACTTAGAGAGGTTGATACAGTGGCGAACAACACGCCATAGGGCTTTTCTTTACTTAGTGGCGCCGCCAAACTGCACCGTTTGGCATGCCATTCACTCGCCAGGCTATTAACGGCCGTTGTTGGTTTTTTTTTAAGAAAATTTGAACGTTATAAAATTGTAGGAAAGCAACGGCCCAAAAAATACGCATTTTTTCATCTATAAATACCCACTTTTAAATTATATTTTTGAAAATTCAAACCAAATCACAATTTATATACACTTTCACATACAATTCAATCTCCTTTTCCAAAAATGTCACAATAAAACAACGATTGGCTCATGAACAATACATTTCCTCCGTCTTCATTGTCTGCTAATACGAGTTCCCCAACACTCGCTATAACATCATTTGCCCATTTTTTTTCCCAACACCTGCAACACCCACTACTGTAATTTGCACAACATGCAAACCAGCAACAATCATTTGCACAATATGCTTCCCAACAACTATATTTCCCACAACCCGCTTTCACACCACAAAATTTACAAATGAACGAAGATCATTTTAATCAAATAGTTTTACTCCAACTTCAACAACAATACTCATTTCACAACTTTGAAACTCTCAGTAATTTTTAACAACCAACACAAATAATGCCACCAACCCAACCAACACAACCACCACCACAATTAGCACACGATTCACCACCACACTCACCATCACAAACATCACAAAACGAGTCTTCTCTCGTCGAAAAAGGGAAAGGAAAAGCAAAATTACGAAAGCCGAGAGAGAAGAAAACAGACATCACAAATACCGGTTGGAAACAAGAGGAAGGAAGACTTTTGGCCAAAACTTACAAACAAATATGCGAGGACGCAAGACTTGGTGTGGACCGAAATTCAAATAATATTTTGCAAAAATTTCATAGTAAATACAACCGCCATGCATCCTTCGCACGTACCAAGGATCTGATCACGAAAAAGTAGACAATGTTGACATGTGATTGCAACAAGTTCGCCGAAATTGTCGCCGAATATGAACGTCTTAGTGGAGAAAATGATTCGACGTGGCTAACTCGTTGTTATAAAATATTTTCCCAAATTCGAGGGTTTGCATTTGTCCACTATGAAGCATGGGATGTATTGAAAAATCCCACATATGGGGTGGTGCCAAAGCCAGTGTTCCCGAAGACGCGTTCGCACGATTGATGACGTTGAAGAACCGAACGAGTTATTTCAAAATGATCCGCAACCACGTCCTCCTGGCAAGCCAAGGCCTTCCAAGAGTCCAAAATCGGACTCTACAAAATCGGCGGGATCTTCGTCAAGTAGAGAAGTTTTCAAGGAAATGGTCCAAGAAGAGTTGCGACAAGAACATGTTAAAAAAGATGATTATATCGCAACTTAAAAGAAATTCGAGGAATTAAGGTTTCTTGATACTAGCACCGATAGGATGACGCCGGAAGATGCAACTGCAATCAACAAAATCAAAGACGATATCCGAGCAAAATATTTTAGTTATCATATATTTGTAGTATCGTAGCTGAATTTTAGTTTAAAATGGGTTTGTTTTAATGAAAGTAAAATGGGTTTGTTTTAAATAGGACTTACTTGCGCATATAACAATTATAGGTGATTAGTGTGCTTTAGTTATAGTGAGTTGTTAGGTGTGTGCTAAAGTCACTAAGGTTGTGTTTTTTTTCCCCTTAGGTAACGGATTGAGTCCACATGAGTTTTTAATGTGGAGCTCACATATTTTCACTAATCCCTCTATATCCACAAGAGGCATACATGAGCTCACATAAAACTTACATATATTTATATGGCTCTTAATCTGAAAAGAAAAAGAAACGCCCCTAACAGATATTATGTTGCTGCACCTAGCTCTCACATTGAACGACCTAAACTAACTTCTCCCGGTCAAATTTACCAAAATCTTTCTTAATCCCCCCAACCCCACTTCTAAAGTCAATGTTATCACATACCGATCAACCAAATTTTCCAACAAACAGAACCTCTAAACCATGCCAGCAATGCCTTGTTTGTGTCACATAATGCTCATCACCCTCACGCTATTATCCTCAGTACTCGCAGAAGACGACCGCGAATGTCTACAAGGCATCTGGAACTCACTTGGTGACCCTCAATCAGCATTCGCCAACTGGGACTTCACAAACACAACTCCAGGCTTCATATGCCATTTTAACCACGTAAGGTGCTGGAACACCCAAGAAGACCGTGTCATTTCGTTGGAAGTCATACAAAGAGGACTTACTGGATCATTTCCAACTGATATACGCTTTTGCCAAAATATTCAAATTTTAAATCTTGCTAATAATAATATATCTGGTGTTATACCTAATGAGCTTTGCAAGTGGTTGCCTTATTTAGTAAGTCTTGATCTTTCTAACAATCAGTTTACTGGTGGAGTTCCTGCAGGTTTGGCTAACTGTCGGTTTTTGATTAATGTTCTGTTAAATGATAATATGTTATCCGGTAATATTCCCCTGCAGTTATCTGCTTTAGAAAGGTTAAGTACTTTTTCAGTTTCGAATAATGCTTTATCAGGAAGTATACCATCAAGGTTGTCGAAATTTGGTTTTGTGAATTTTTATGGGAATGAAGGTTTATGTGGTAAGCCGCTTAGTAAATGTGGCGGTTTGAATACGAAGAATCTGGCTATCATTATTGCTGCGGGTGTGTTTGGAGCTGCTGGCTCTTTGCTGATTGGTTTTGGGGTGTGGTGGTGGTGTATGACTAGGAAGAGAAAGCGTGGGATTTTGGGCGAGGATTGGGTTGCTAAGTTGAGAGGGCATAAGCTTGCTCAGGTTTCGTTGTTTCATAAACCATTAGTTAAGGTTAGGTTAGTGGATTTGATGATTGCCACGAATAGTTTTGGTGAAGAGAGTGTGATTGTTGAAACAAGGACTGGGACGATGTATAAGGCTGTATTGAGAGATGGGTCGGATTTAGCGGTTAAGAGGCTTAGTCCGTGTAAGATTCCTCAGAGGCAGTTTTCAAGTGAGATGATTGGGTTAGGTCAGGTTAGGCATCCGAATTTGACGCCTTTGTTGGGGTTTTGTGTAGTGGCCGGTGAGAAGTTATTGGTTTATAAGTTAATGTCTAATGGGACGTTGTCGAGTTTGTTGAGTAAACAGTCGAGTTTGTTGGATTGGAATGTTAGATTTAGGATAGGTTTAGGTGCTGCAAGAGGGTTTGCTTGGCTTCATCATGGTTGCCGGCCTGCAATATCACATCAAAATGTTAGTTCTAAGGCTATTTTTCTTGATGATGATTATGAGGCTCGGATAGTGGATTTTGGATTGGCTAGGCTTATGAATTCTTCTGGTTTTCAGCCGAACGAGAGTAGCTTTGTTGATGGGGATTTGGGTGAGTTTGGTTATGTGCCACCTGAGTATTCAAGCACTATGGTTCCTTCTTTGAAAGGAGATGTTTATGGTTTTGGGGTGGTGCTTTTGGAACTGGCAACAGGGCGGAAACCGACTAATTTCATAGTTGGGGAGGAAATATATAAGGGTGATCTAGTTGATTGGGTGACTCAGCTCTCAGCTTCAGGACAAATCGAGAATACCATAGATAGTGATATTCGAGGCATGGGTCATGATGAGAAAATTGTTCAATTCATGAGAATCGCAATGAATTGCGTTAATCCTCAGCCAAAAGAAAGATGGTCCATGTACCAGGTTTATGAAGCATTGAAGAGCATGGCACAACAACTAGGTTTATCAGAACAAAATGACGAGTTTCCGCTTCTTTATGACACACATAACATTTTTGTTTGAGCTATGATGCAGAATGCATATATGCGTATCCATCATGGTCCATTGCAAATTCCTCTATTAACATATTTAGACGGAAGAATATTATTGTAGATCCCTGTTCTATATATATGTTAGCTCTATTTTCCGATGATGGTTAAATATTATTTTTATGGTTTTAAAGTGTGCAGTATATTTTCATGATGCTATTTTGGGCATGTCTCTTATTCTGGGTAAGAAGGTTTTGTGTGTGTGTGTGTGTGTGTGTGTGTGTGTGTGTGTGTGTGTGTGTGTGTTTGTGTGTGTAGCTCATATTGACTTTGGCCTTATAATTGGAATTTTATCATATCTATTCTATGATAGTTAGTTGGCAATTTGCAATAACTTATAGTTACCAAAAGAATGTTCAGAGCCACATACAACAGCACAGCAGCAGACTAATCATACCAAATGATAAAATGCAAATCATTCATACGGACCAGACACTCCATAAGTCCATATATTTGTGAAGATTTAATTGTTCGGGTTCTGTTATCAAAACCAACAACACAAGGTATGTATGAGCGAGGCTGTATCTTGCGTATACTTCTTGCCATTCTTCGTCATCATTTGTTTTTATGAAATTGATCTCATCATCATTACCTGCTAGCGGCTGCATTGATTATGTTAGTCTGAATACAATGTAGTTATCTGATTTAGTAACGGCTTGAATGGGGTTAAGTTGGTGCCATTGGGCAAAAGGCATCATGGTTAGAAACTTTAACCAACTTGACATCACATAAGTTTCATTTACAGCTTAGCTGCTGATCCATTCCACACCTACTACTACCAACCCACACAATTCAAAATAGTTTGTTTGTGTTAGTTTTACCCCCTAGTATATTTATTGAACATACGAGGTTTGGTCAATAAATTTAGAAAAAATTACACGTTTGGTCCATGTGGTTTGCCCAAAATAACAACTTTAGTCCCTAAGTCACTTTTATTACACCAGCAATACCTAATTTTGAAACTATGCACGCTTTTAGTCCCTATTTTGAGAAATAGGGACTATCCGTGTAGCTATTTACAGTTTTTTTATTACACAGATAGTCCCTATTTCTCAAAATAGGGACTAAAAGCGTGCATAGTTTCAAAATTAGGTATTGCTGGTGTAGTAAAAGTGACTTAGGGACTAAAGTTGTTATTTTGGGCAAACCACAGGGACCAAACGTGTAATTTGTTCATAAATTTATTTTACACTGAGAGGAGTAGATATAGCACCTGCAAACTAAGAATAACGAAACAAAATGATTGACGAAATGAATCTTAGCCGCGTGTGAAGATAAATTTTTCTTGACTTTAAGTATCGTTTTTTTGCCGTGTTTTGCTAATTCGTTAGAAAGTACCCTCTTGAGTACATGTTAGATGCTTAGCCCAAGTCAGCATTTCGAAAGACATTCACCTAACTCACCACTTTTTTACTCATCAAGATAAATCATTGAACTATTGAAGTATGTACGTAGGTGTATCTCTTTAGAGCACTAGCAATTATTCCTTAACATCCTGCCACGTTACCGTCACATCAGCTTTAACATTTCACCTTAACTCACCCAAAAAAACACCCACAATCATAACATCTCAAGTTAAGGTTTAACATTTGATATTTTCAATTTCAACCCCTAAACTAAAACAAACACTTCATTTATTAAAAACCATATCATTAATTTGAAAATATATTACAATACGAAATTAAAAAAAAATTACAACGAAATAAAAAAAGACACTGAAAATTAAACGTTACAACATAAAGGAAATGACGAGAATACAATCTACTGAAGAGGTTGCAAGTTATATTTTTTGATGATTCGGTCTTTTTCGTCATTGATCCAAGCCACGACATTTGGATCTTTGCCATCAGTGTCAACCATAAAAAACTTTATCTCTTTCAACCTTGTTATTATTTCATCTTTGACTTGCTGGGCCCGATACGCTGCTTGGGCGGTTTCACGTTTGATACGATACTCGTTTGCCATAGTTTCGGTGAATTGACTTGACGAGCTCGTTCCTCCGGTGCTCGCTCCCCCAGTACTTGTCGTGCTCTCTGGAAGCACGTTTTTTCCCATGGGGCGTGGTTATTCATCATGACCAAACAAAGCCTCGTTTGTTTGGCTTGGGACATCGCCGGTTAAATCAACCGGATCCGGCGTGTCCCATTTCTTATGCTTACGCAAAATCTCCCAAGCCTCATCGAGAGCAAACGGCGCTGATTTGTGCTCGTCACGATACATTTGCTTCGGCCGTTTCATGACATCCATCTCACTTTCCCCACTTCTCTGTTCCCGTTGCGCACGTTTGAAAAAACCGTTGAACTGTGTGCAATCACGGTTCAACGTTTTCCACTTGCTTGACATCATATCCTTGTTGCGTCGTTGAAAATTGAGTCTATTGAACTCATTTGTGACCCGTATCGAAAACGTACCTTTGGGTTGTGCACGCCCAACTATCGGATCCTCCGTAACAGCTACATAACACCTGGCAAGTAATTCTTCCTCTGATGGTTGCCAACGCCCAGTAGCGAATTCTTCTTCATCATCATCGATTGGTTCGGGCTCGGGGTCTTTGGATTTTTTGGACTTTCGTTTAATACGACCTTTGGATTTTTTTGGAGGAGACGTGGGTGTTTTAGGAACATCATGTGTTTCAGTTTGTGAATGTTGTGAGTGTTGTGAGAATTGTAGTGGGTTGGGAAAAGAGACGTTGGGGTTTGAAGATGAACCCGCGTTCGGGTTTGAAGATGAACCAGGGTTTGAGGTATTCCACCCACCACCGAGAAGATTCATGAATGAATCATCGTTGTTGCCTCCCAATTTTTTTTTTTTTTTTTTTTTTTTTTTTTTTTTTTTTTTTTTTGTAATTGGAAGTATAAGATTGAGAGGATTGAGTAGTGGAAGTGTGAAAAAAAAATGTTGTTTTAGTTGGGTATTTATAGTGGTAAAAAAATGTTTTTGATTTTTTTTAACTAGCCGTTAGTTCAAATTGATTTTTTAAATCTGAATAACGCCCGTTATGCAGTTAACGTCGGCACGTTAACGCTGGAATAACGCTGGTGATACAGTGGTTAACCCCGAATAACATGAGGGTTACCGTTGCAAGTGCTCTTAGTAACACATAAGTACATAGCCATGTACACACACATGCGTGCATATATATATATATATATATATATATATATATATATATATATATATATATATATATATATATATATATATATATATATAGAGAGAGAGAGAGAGATTGGATCATTTAAAAAGTTGATCTCAAGAGAAAAGTGAGAGAAGTAATCTCAACCATTAGATCTCCCTCCCATCTCTTCCTTTTTTGGCACCAAACTACAGGGACCCGATTGTAACTTTTCAAATTCTCCTAGGTTTATTTTGTAATATTTACAAGGATCATATATAATACCTAAATTTTTTCAATTTTTTCTTTTTCTCTAGTTCAATCCTCTCAGGTCTTTTTAACTTTTTTCCACAATAAACACGCTTTAATTTCTTCTGATTTCTTCCCAGTGATTATTGCTTATAATCTCCACGCGATCAAAACAACAAACACGATCTGTTATCAAATTCTATAATCATCTCGTTCTGATATCTCAAATCACCAATTAAAGTAAGTTTTAAGACCTTTTTTTATTGTAATTTTGTTACTCCTTTTATCAAAGATTGAATATAAAGCTTAGGGCATTAGTTACAGTTTAATTTGAACATATTAGTGTTTGTTATGAGATAGTTTTTTTTGTTTTATGAAATTTGCTTTGGTAATCATCATCTTTGCATATAATTGTACCGATTTTAAGAGTTTATTAACATGATTTATTGTATATAATAGTTGTTTGAAACGAAATTGAGAAATAAATATGTGGAAAACATGTTTACAAAGACTGCACACCAAGTGTTTGATAAAATGTCTGAATGAGATTTTATAACTGCGATGCACTAATTTTACATTGTGATTCCCTAATTTTTGTGAATAGATTTTACTTATACTATGATGCCCTAATTGATTTAGGCAAGAGGATTTTAGATTTGGATGAACATACTCGGTAAGACAGTTGTATCGACTTCAGGTTTGTTGCTTCTGTATGTATCACCACGTCAGCATAACATGTGCCATAACACATATATTTGTTTGTTTATTATGACGACTAGCTCTGAAAATGATAGTTGGTTACATGGTTGCATTTTTTATTTCTTGCAATAGTTCTGTCAAGAGCTATTGAAAGTTCCACGTATAGAATATAAGATCATAGCCTTCTCTTATATGTTACAGTTTAAATCAATGGTTAGAAGATACTGCTACATGCACCTTATCTATTGTTAATAGTTCTATATTTTAATCTAATTCTTAAGTTTGTTTTTATTTATGTTTTCGAGCTTTGAAAGTGCCCAAAAAAATTCAACTTGCTGCAAATCAGGCAAGTTATCATCAATTAGTCACTGGAAAAATTATTCATTGAAACTTTATATCTCATGGGTGTTGGCGATTCAATCAGATCAGGTGTTCAGCTAAATTGAAGAGAGTCATGCAAACACTATTCTTTGTTTAGGAAATGCATAGAACCAAGGGACTGCAAGGGGTAGTTATGTTATTATGCGATTAGTTTGGTTGTTAATTTTAGAAGTTTTCGAGTTTTTTTTGCCTTACACAATAATATTTTAGTTTTGTTTTAGGTGGTGCCATTGGGTTTAGGTTGGAGACCATTCTAATATTCATAGATACATGTGCAAGGAATAGTAGAATGACTCGTATGGCTTATCTTTATAAGGTATTCATTTTTTTTTATTTGATCTATATTGTTATCCTAGGCCATCAACGTAACACTTTGATATATGGAAAAGCATATGATTTTTTCTTTCGCTTTTTTTACATAGTCGTTGCTTGATGCCAATAGGTTCTTGCTGAAAAATTACCTGAATTCGTTGATTATATGACCCAAACTATAGGCGGATGCACTAAAGTGCCTCAAACGGATGCACTAAAATACCTCAAATGGATGCACTAAAGTACAAACGGATGTACTAAAAAAGTACCTCAATTTTTCCAAGGATCTTGGAAGTTTGGAACTTGTGTCAAAGTTAATCTAAAGAAACCGAACCAAAAAAACCGAACCGAAAAAACCGGCCGAAACTGAAAACCGATGATTCGGTTTTTACTTTTTCAGAAACTGAAAAATGTGGTTCGGTTTCGGTTTTCGTCCAAAAACCGAACCGAACCAGTTTTATTATATAATAATATCTAATTAATATAATATGATTAAATAACTAAATAAATCAAATTTAAAAATCATATTCATTTTGTGAGTGGATTTATAATATATTTATCTTAACGTTTATATTTATATATGTGTTTAATGTGTCGCGTGTTTTGTGTGAATATATCAATAAGTATTCGATAATGATTATACTACGTATATGTTCATTTGTATGTGTATGTTCCATTTATATGTTTATAATTGTAAAATTATGCAATAAACATTATTATGCTTAGATTGAAAAAAAAGTTAAGAAGAATAACTAATTTTGTACGTAAAACAAGTTTGTTGGTATAATTTGACCATACCCAAATATCAACGGTTAGAAACCGAAAAAAACCAAAAAAAACCAAAAAACCGAACCGAAACCGATAACAAACCGAAAAAAACCGAACCGCTAAAAATCGAATGGTTTCGGTTTTGGGTTCTACAAAAACCGAACATTGTGGTTCGGTTTCGGTTTTAGCCAAAAACCGACCCAAACCGAACTGTGCACACCCCTACGTAAAGCTTAGAGTAAAATACACTGTTCGTCCCTAATCTTGTACACACGCGTCACCTTGGGACAAACTTTGCCTTTTTCATTGTGGGGAGTCCAAAACAAGGTTTTTATAGTCTAAATCAGTCCCTTAACCCATTTTCCGTTAGTCAACGTCTGTTACCTTCTCTCATGTGCCTTGCACATGAGGGCAAAATGGTCATTGTATCATTTTGGTTGATTATTTTGGTGGTACAACCTTAGGGACGAACGGTGCACGTAATAAAAAAGTTATACCATCACTACCACCACCATCATGTTATCTCTTTTCATGTTTCTCTCTCTAAAATTAACACCAAAACCATTCTCAAATCTCATCCATACACTCCAAAAAATAAGGAAAAAAAAACTAAATCAAACACCAATTGGAATTTTTGTCACATAAAAAAATAAATTCTTGGAACCATCTGATTTGTTAACCTACTCATTTTTTTCTCCTAAACCAATATTTTCTATAATTGCTTGCATTTCAGTTGTTCGGTTTGCTCGACCTGTAAGCTTCACCCGGTTGTCCAAACACCCGTTCGTTTAATCAAATAATTGTTGTCTAATGATGTTTATTTATCAACCAAAAAGCATCTGCTTGGAGGATTTGAATATGAGCATGTGTAGAAATTGGGGAAGGAGGAGCCTAAATAAAATGGGAGGTTAGCTTGAGCATCTGGGAAAAAGGACAACGATATGGTGTTCGCTTGCGCATCATTTAAATATCTTTTCTCTTGATGCTATGATATTTTTCATCTCGATCAAATACTTTCATGTCACCTATTAGTTCTTTCTCTCAATGACCATAGCATCAACTTTTATTTTGACTTAAGCCTAGTATCAGCCTTACTTGCTCGTTAACATACTCTGTGTTCATTATTATTACAAAAAAAAAATTAGTACTTTGACAAATTTTATCATTACTTATTATTCTTACCTTATGACTCTTGAGTAACCTCTTAGCATATGAGACGCATTGTTTTAATTTTTTCGTTTCTGTTTCACATTCCTAAAAACTACTTCTCAACTCAAGCAAGTGGTCTACAAACTTTATATCTAAACATTGTTTAAAAGTTAATTGCTTTGCCAATTCGATATAATTTTTTTACTTTTTTTAACAACCTCGTAAATATGGGGCGTTGCATTTTATGTATACCACATGTTTGGAGCAGAACCACAGTTGCACAAGATATATACAAAGTTATACGAAGTTAGATTTTAAACGACATATTTGCAAAACATGAACTCATTCCCATATGTTTGTATCTTTGTGTATGCAATTTGAGTTAGAGATTTAAAAACTTCACTACAATCGGCAATTTAAAGTGCCAAGTTCTACCCAAACCAGCATTGAACTGAGAACCATATCTGCCCTAGTACATACCCAGAAAAACACTACAATTCAGGGGCTGCAACCTTGCAATAAAAAAGCAATTAAGATATAACCAAATTGATCATACATGTCAATTTGGAATATGTTTTATCTCTAATCGATCATACAGGTTAAAGTGAAAATATATATATATATCTCTTGATGTAGGCGGCGGCTGTGGTGACCAATGGTGGCGGTCGGCGAGGGTGGTGATGGCTGCTGGAAGTGGAAGAGGTGTGGGTGAGTGAAAGTGTGTGTATGGTTGTGATAACATAAAATAGTCCTGAATATTAAGTGTCAATTTCCCCCGATAATGCTTGTAATTTATATCATTTATATGGATTTACGCTTGTTTTCCATTGTTTTCCACTTTCAGGTATAATACGAGCATTGGAGCTAAAGAGACGCGGAATTGGAGAATTATCAATGATTTATCAGAGTATGCTCACTTTGAAGAAGTTACAGCCTAACTCATCTCTCACATTACGCCGTAACTAAAGCGTGACTCAGAAAGCCAACTCATCAGAAGATTACGGCGTAACTCTCACAAAAGACTACGACGTAACTATATTAGGTCAAATGAGGTTCCACGCCGCTGATAACTATGTCGTAACTCTTGTTTAAACTACGACGTAACCAAGAAATATTGAAGATACGGCGTAACCACTTATAAGGTTACGCCGTAACCAGCAGATCTAGTGCAAATTACGAAGAAATAGAAGATTACGGCGTAACTATTCTATTAGTTACGCCATAACCCAGATATGGCCTATAAATACCCCACGATTTCCAGCATTTCAAAGCATCCCATTTCACACACCACAACCAAAGAACGTGGGAAGAAGCCAAAGGCAGGTCTAGAGGAGCATACGGAGCTGTCTCCAAAGGAGATATCACTCCCCTACGATAAGCATTAGCATTTTATCTTTTCTTTACTTTCGATTCATGTATTTCGTAACTTTGAATGTTGAATTGATTTGTATGGTTAATATGAGCGGCTAAGCACCTCTTGGTGCTGGCCTGGTTATGATTCCTTAATTGTTTTGTTTGCGTTTACATTACTTCCGGATAATTTTTTCTAAGTGTATGCATGCATAGTTTATTGGTAGCTACCCTTGTTTCGGTAGTTTTGAATGGCGGTAGAGGCTAGTTGCTTAGGAGATATAACCAACTGACCCTAAGTGAGTAGACTGAGACGGGGAAGGGTAAGATATGACCAACTGACGACCCTTTCTACTTGTGCGATTTGACCAACTGATCACCTACCGTTTGGATGAACTTAAGAATTAGGGGGTGAGTGTTTAAGTTGCTAACGCTCGGGCACTCACTATTATAAGTCTAGCATGTAGCGGTACTTAATGACTTGGCTTAGGGGACCAGGAACAACTGGACTTATGAGGGGACACCTGACTTCTCCAGTGGTGGCATCTTTGCTGATAGGTTAGGGCGAATTGACCAAATGTTGTCCTCTCGACTTTGACCCCACCTGAAGTAATTGGAAGTAATTAGACATAGACATTACTAGCTAGGATGATTAACTAGGTTAGCACCACTCTCCTCTATTGATTGAACCTTTGCCTTTTATTTGCTTTAGTAGTTAATTAATTAATTCCTTATCGAAATCATATTAAAAACTGTGACACCTAGATTTAGTAATAATCCAACACACATAGCTCTTGGGACGACCTCGGTTTTACCGATTACTACACTACACACGACCGGGTACACTGCCCGTTAGTGCATTAAGGTAGACCATAGGTATAACGAGACAATATAAATATTAAAACCTGGTCAGTAAAACCTGCATCAAGTTTTTTGGCGCCGATGCCGGGAAGTTATATTAGGATTGCTATTAAGTCTTTCATTTTTGTTTTGTTTTAAACTTTTCAATTTCTCACGATCATTATTCAAGTTTTCAGGTACCATGGAAGTTGTTAACATTGATGACCTCACTCTTGAGGAATATTTGGCGTTGACAAGAGCAGAAGAAGGGCCAGGTCTCGTAAGACCGGCAATTGGAGCTGATGTCCATTTCGAAATTAAAGACCAATTTATGAGGGAGCTTTGTGCTAACCCTTTTTCAGGAAACAGGGATGAAGATGCATATGAGCACGTTGAAAATGTCCTAAACATCGCAAGCCTTTTCAACATTCCAGGTGTGTCTCATGACGCTGTTATGCTAAGGGTATTCCCCATGACTCTTACTTGGGCTGCTAGAAGATTGATTGAAAGATTGCCCGCCGGGACAGTTAATACTTGGGCTCTACTAAAGAAGCACTTCATTCAGAGGTATTGTCCTCCGTCGAAGATTTCTAACCAGCTTTTGGAGATCCATAATTTCAAAAAGAAGACGATGAAACGTTGTATCAAGCCTGGGATAGATACAACGATCTCCTTTACAAATGTCCTACTCATGATCTGAACAACCAGCAAAAGGTCAACATCTTCTACAAAGGAATCAACGTGACTACAAGACAGATGTTGGACTATCAAGGACCTATCCCGAACATGACTCCTACTCTAGCAATTGAAGCCATTCAAAAAATGGCTGATCATTCTCAAAAATGGCACGAAGGAGGAAGCAAAAGAAACCAAGGCGGAAGTTTTGACTGAATTGCTGCAATCGCTAGCAAAATTGAAAATTTAAGTCGATATATGCTGAAAGTCAGAGAAACCGTTCATGCCATCCAAGTGGGTTGTGAAAGCTGTGGGGGAGGACATCTAACCAAGAATTGTCCTCACGTTAACGAAGAAAATATAATTGAAGAAGCCAAATATGGAGAAAATCGACCGTTTTACGGAGATAATCGAAATAGTAACGGGTACCGTGGAAATTACAACCGTGGGCATTATGAAGAAAGAAAGCCCAATCTTGAAGAAACAATTAACAAATTCCTGGAAAGTTCATCCCAAAGACAAAAGGAACAAGATGAGTGGCTAAAAGAATTTCAGGAAAATACTGACAGAAGCCTTTCCAATCACGACACAACCCTAAAAAACCTTGAATCTATGGTGGAAAAGCTTGGTGAGAAAATGAGAATGAATAACAATAAACCAGAAGGATCAAAATCCGCAATGGAATGTAAAGTGATTTTTGCTGATAATGACTCGAAGATATAGGCCAAAGATACAGATTCTGGTAAAAATTCCGTCGACAGATCTGAGTTACGCCGTAACCTGTCTGAAGAGTTACGGCGTAACTATGTTTTTGACAGCGATCATGGGGTTATGAAGGATGTTGATAAGGACGATTCAAGCGAGTTACGCCGTAACCAAAAATCTAAGTTACGGCGTAACTGGGATACGTGGGCGGACGAATTCCTCGAAGTGGACGAACCAGGAACACCGGAGATTAACGGATGGTCCAATGATATTAACTTATGCCATCTATCCCCATCTAAGAGGAAATATCACTGGTGCAAAAAGATACCCATAGCTAAGGGGGTTTGGTATGATCTATGGGCCTCGTGTGACCCGAGAAATGACATTTGCGATGGAGGCAGTGATAAGGATAGGGTCAAAAATAACAAATTTATATGGCCTGCATATACTGATGAAGAAAGATTGGAAAAACTCTCCTTTTAGGAAGAAGAGGAGCCGCCTATCACTCACTGGTGTACTCCGATAATCATAATTGACGATGAATCCACGCGAGCATGGCCTACATGCGACCCATTCCGCGAGTATTGCAACGGTGGTGACAGTTTAAAAGAAGAAGAATGGACGTGCCCTCACGAGCTTGAAAGACATAATATCAAGTTCGGGGATTTGACATTTGATGATTGGTACGCGATACAATTCGGGAATGCTAAGATTAACCCGAATCTTCTTAAGAAGCTCAAGATTGACTACGAGGATCATAATAAGAAAAAGGAATTGGCTAATAATGACATCTACTGCATGGAAGATCCTTTAAGTGGAACTGACAACAATGAAGCCCGAAGTCATTGGTGTGAAAGGATAAAATCTCTTGGGGAAGTCTTCTGGGCATCATGCAACCCTTATGACGATAACTGTAATGGGGGAAGCAGCTTAATGAGAATGGGAGAGGATGAATTCTTTTGGACCTCAACCAACGATAAGGAAAGGACAAGTTTTCCTTGGTTAGACAATTTGGGGTTTGACAGTTGGGTGAAGATCAAGTACGGACAAGTAGACACATTAACAAAGGAAAATATTTGGAAATAATAAATGAATAAAGAAGATTCAAATGGCGAGAGTCCTAATAACTCGAGTGATATAACGGTTGAGGATGACAAAGAGTTGATAAGAAATGAGAAGGAAGAATGCAAACGTATACTGGTGGAGAATTTGCTCGATGAGGAATGGTTTAATGGTACCGAGTCTGACGACGATGACATTGAGGGGATTTTAGATTATCTTGAGTTGCAAGGGAATGAGGAATTTACTGACCCCGATGATGAAGCATATAAGCAAAGGAGGTGCAAACTCCTTGGGATTCCCTACAAGAGACCGCCACCGATTATAACCGAAAAATATGAGTTCACTCGATACCATTTAGGACCGGAGGAAAAATTTTGCAAAATTCGGAAGATTGAGACTAAAGAATACCTCTGAACTGCCACAAATGTCGCTTGGGTCAGGAATAACTTGATGAAAGACATGGAGGAAGACGACCAAGTCCAAAGGCCCCCATAAAGCCCCCCGGCTCGGAGTCTAACTTAAAGACTCGTAAATAAAGAAAAGTGCTCTTTCGGGAGACAACCCGAATTATCCCTTTCTTTTGTTTTATTTCCATTTTTGTAGGGTTTTGTGTTTTTAACCATTTTTGCAGGAAACGAGGAGTGATTGCTGCTGCAGTTTGCTGCTCTGACCAAAGTTACGGCATAACTCATCTCAGTGATTACGCCGTAACCAACCCCTTGCAGCAGAATTTCGGATGCATTACCAATTACGGCGTAATTCCATATCAGTGGTTACGCCGTAGCCACACGCTTTGCAGCTTATGTCAGGTTTTGCCAGTTACGGCGTAACTCCCTCAAGGGGTTACGACGTAACTCTCCTCTACTTTACTTCTTTCATTTTAAAACACAATAACCTTGTATTAATATTTTAAATGAACTTTGTGGGTGTGTTCCCTGTAAACCATCACGAGACTTCACTCGTCCACTTGGGACACCAAGTGGTTTAAAAGGCTTGTTGCATTTGCTAAATGCAACCGTGATTCCTACGAAAGTAAGTTAGGTTTGTTTTTCATTTTTCATTTTTATTTTTTAGAATTATGCTTGTCGGTAGTGTGATTTCAGGGTTTGAAGTTTGCTCATGGATGCTTATACGAAGGCACGTCTCTTTTTCGGTGGCCTTCTTTCTTTTTGGAGCAAATTTCAGGGAAATTCTCGCTCTAATTCTACTTTTCTCTTCACCTTTATTTAATGCTTAGTACAAAAGGGACTTTGTACAATTCAAGTGGGGGGACGGGAGTAGAATTATCTCTTGAACTTTATTTTGCCCTCATTTTTCTAGTTTATTTTGAAAAAATATACCATTTTTAATTTTGACATGTTTTTCTTAACCTAACTAGATTATACCTTAGCCGAGCAGATACAACCCTTGACATTATATGGTGAGGTTAGCCTTATCCGTTTTTAATATTTTACCCCAAATCCACCAAATTATGAGTGTGCCGGTAGCTTTTAAACTTTAGAACTTGGCCTTTGCATCATTTCGAGACCATAGACGAGGTATGTTGAGTTAGCTCGATGTATTTGGACTTTTCAGTTTAAGAAGGCAATATTATAGGATTATCACCCAAATAGCCTACCATTGTGTGTCTATCGATTAGTCACATCGACTTCTCGACCCCCATGTGAAACCCTTTTGTTGCACTCACCTTTAGTGCAAGATACCCCTAGATACACCCATCTGAGCCATTCCTTTCATTTTGTTAACCCAATATATTGTTTCGATACACCTATACACCTTAGCCTACCATGTAGTCTTTATTTGTGATTGGGCAGTCATCATTTGCCTAAGTTCAAGGTTCAAGTGGAAAGGTTCAGAACTCACGCTTTCGTCAACGACTTATTCTTGAAGATCATTGAAGACCCCCCGAATTTCCATTGTTCATTTCAAGTGGGGGGGTATTATGTTTAGTTGTTATATTTATGGTTAAAAAAAAAAAGTTGTTATGTTATTTAGTTATTGTAAAGTGCAATGTTATAAGCACTATATTATGAGCTTTATATAGATTTAGTATCGAGGAGGCCACCTCGGTCACATTCGAAGATTGGAGTTGGTTAGCGAGCCAACTATTGGAGAAGAGCTAGTGTGCCCATCATGACGTCCTCTAATGACACATCTACCTAGTATTTCATGATCCGGTTTCATAACTTCAAAGCTTGAACTTTGGGCGGACGGTAAGTGGTGATGACTTGGTTATAGATTTAGGCTACCTGCTTGATTTTTATTTTACACCATTTATATTTCCCATGTCTTATCCTACCCTTTAGTCATGAAGCATGTTTAGGTGATGCAGCGAGCAATATTTGGTGTCTTGGCCATGGATTTGGTCATGTATCATTGATTTTGTCCACTTCGCCGTGACATGTTAGTAATGACAAGTCACCCCCTTAACCTTTGTCGTGTCTACCCATATTGCCTTCGAAAATTGTTTAGCCATTAACTCTAGTGGTGGAGATTTGTGTAACCGCCAAGCTTATGATAGAATACATGCTATGACTGTGCGATTGAGTGATCACCCCGAAATTGACACTTAGAATATTGGAGAGATTTGAGTGTTACGTTCCCATTTCGTGAGGTGTTGGACTTTGTTTTATTCTAGCATAAGGGATTTGTAAACTTATATTTTCCAGGTTTTGGGAGATATCATTTTAGGAATCTATCTAATAAGGTCTACTTGAGGGCAAGTAGAGTTCAAGTGGGGGGATATTTGATAACATCAAATAGTCTTGAATATTAAGTGTCAATTTCCCCCGATAATACTTGTAATTTATATCATTTATATGGATTTACGCTTGTGTTGGAATAATCTGTTACCACTGATAGCTTTGGAAGACACTGCTAAGTATTGCACTAGCAGTGGAAACGTATTACCACTGCTGGCATATTATTACCACTGCTATTAGATAATTGTTAGGAAAACATGTTTAGATAAGTATAGAAAAGATCTTGTGTATATTCTATATTGTTAGCTTTATACTTATCTTGTAAAGGACTCCTTGTACTATAAAAGGAGGTCCTAGGTCATTGTCTTAGGTACTTACTTACATACGTATCATTCACATAAGCTTCAAGGTGTAACCCTAGTGATAAGCAAGATCACTCGTATTATTCATTAATAATATTGGAGCTTAGTTTTGTGTTTAATCTGTGTTCACTTACAATACATCATATAATCAGTCTTCTAAGTATTACTAAGTAAATTCCGTGTGCTTATTAATATAATACAAAATATCACTGACACAAGGTGTGTGTCCAGATCCATCAGGAAAATTGATTTTGAAGATGAAGGTGTTTCTAGTAAAGGTGCAGAGGAAGCTGATACTCATGAAGAGCAACTAGAGCAAGATAAGCAAGATATCTTCAGTACTGCAACTGCAGATTTTACCACTGATCAAATTTCCACTGCAGAGCCAAATATTCCCACTGCTGGACATGATATTGCCACTGCAAGTGAAGAAATTGATAAACAGAAGAAAGACAAAGGTAAAGCTGTTATGCAAAGCAAGGAGCAAACAAAAAGAAAGATTTCAAAGAAAGAACAAGTTCAGATTGCTCTTGATAGAGAAATTGCTGAAAAGATTACTGAAGAAAAAATTGCCGAGAAGAAAAAGCTTGAAGAATTGGAGATTGCAAGCTTTATGGAGGCTAAAAGGCTGGATAGAATGGAAGATCCACTTTCCACTGTTCAACCTACAATATTCAGAGAGAAGACTCCAGAGTTCAGCTATGTACCTACTGAAGAAGAAATAGAGTTCTTGATTGCACATGATCCAGTAATCAAGAAGAAGGCAATTGACCTTGTAGCTGATAAATCTTTAACTGCAGAACAAAGAACTGCTCAGTTGAAAGATTTTATTCAGATGAAGAATAATCAAGCACTTCAAGATGTGATTAGTTCAGTCAGAAAGGGTCAAAAGAAACCAAGGCAACCAACTAAGGCACAAATTATTGCATACATGAAGACTTATTGTTGCAATGTTGGTGGCTGGAAAAGACATCAATTCAAAGGAATGCTTGATGATAAAGTTGAAAGTATCTACTACAGAGTTCAAAGACAATACAAAGATTTCATTCCAATGGACTTTGAAGAAGAAGCAAGAAGGTATCCTGGTTTGAAGAGAAAGGCCAAAGACAGTGATTCTCATACTGTTAAGAAGACAAAGTTTGCTGAAGAACAAGAAGTTCCAACTGAGAAGTTCACTGAAGAACAACTGACTGATATGATTATGATTGAAGAAGAAGATTTTTATCTAGAACCACTGCAAGTCAGACATCCTATCATTGATTGGGAAGTATACACTGCTAGCAATTTTGCTCCAACATGGAAGATTACAAGGCTAGGTGGTGAAACTTCATCATTTATTCAATTTGAAGATCTCATCAAAGCTTTTGACAGAGATGATCTTGACCAACTATGAAAGTTAGTTCAAGAAAGGTTTGATGCTGAAGATCTCAAAGATATGAAGGAGATGCAGTTTTGGGTTAATCTTAGAAGGCTCTATGAACCAGATGTTAATGATGATTTCTGGAAATTCTCATGTTTATGTCCTGGTACTAAATGGTTCTACTATGATTCATGTGAAGTTCATCATGTTTCTACAGCAAATGGAGTGGATGCATTCATGCTTGCTGAGAAAGAATATCCACTCAGAGCTGGAACTCTCACAGTGATGTTGTGTACTAATATAAGAGTTCATGAAGATAGTGAGAACGTCAGAGCATTGTTACTCAGGCTTCAAGATCAATGTTAAAGAGTTATTCAGAATTTAAGGAAGAAGTGAAGTGTTTGGTAGAATTCCCCAAATCCTTGAAGATAATGAAGATTGAAGAAACTTATTGATTTGTAGAGAAATCATAAGTTTAGGGGAGGATTGTTGGGAATAATCTGTTACCACTGATAGCTTCGGAAGACACTGCTAAGTATTGCACTAGCAGTGGAAACGTATTACCACTGCTGGCATATTATTACCACTGCTATTAGATAATTGTTAGGAAAACGTGTTTAGATAAGTATAGAAAAGATCTTGTGTATATTCTATATTGTTAGCTTTATACTTATCTTGTAAAGGACTCCTTGTACTATAAAAGGAGGTCCTAGGTCATTGTCTTAGGTACTTACTTACATACGTATCATTCACATAAGCTTCAAGGTGTAACCCTAGTGATAAGCAAGATCACTCGTATTATTCATTAATAATATTGGAGCTTAGTTTTGTGTTTAATCTGTGTTCACTTACAATACATCATAATATCATATAATCTGTCTTCTAAGTATTACTAAGTAAATTCCGCGTGCTTATTAATATAATAACAAAATATCACTGACACAAGGTGTGTGTCCAGATCCATCAGCTTGTTTTCCATTGTTTTCCACTTTCAGGTAAAATACGAGCATTGGAGCTAAAGAGACGCGAAATTAGAGAATTATCAATGATTTATCAGAGTATGCTCACTTTGAAGAAGTTACGGCGTAACTCATCTCTCACATTACGCCATAACTAAAGCGTGACTCAGAAAGCCAACTCATCAGAAGATTACGGCGTAACTCTCACAAAAGACTACGACGTAACTATATTAGGTCAAATGAGGTTCCACGCCGCTGATAACTACGCCGTAACTCTTGTTTAAACTACGACGTAACCAAGAAATATTGAAGATACGGCATAACCACTTATAAGGTTACGCCGTAACCAGCAGATCTAGTGCAAATTACGAAGAAATAGAAGATTATGGCGTAACTATTCTATTAGTTACGCCGTAACCCAGGTCTGGCCTATAAATACCCCACGATTTCCAGCATTTCAAAGCATCCCATTTCACACACCACAACCAAAGAACGTGGGAAGAAGCCAAAGGAAGGTCTAGAGGATCATACGGAGCTGTCTCCAAGGGAGAAATCACTCCCCTACGATAAGCATTAGCATTTTATCTTTTATTTACTTTCGATTCATGTACTTCGTAACTTTGAATATTGAATTGATTTGTATGGTTTATATGAGCGGCTAAGCACCTCTTGGTGCTGGCCTAGTTATGATTCCTTAATTGTTTTGTTTTTCGTTTACATTACTTTCGTATAATTATTCCTAAGTGTATGCATGCATAGTTTATTGGTAGTTACCCTTGTTTCGGTAGTTTTGAATGGCGGTAGAGGCTAGTTGCTTAGGAGATAAGACCAACTGACCCTAAGTGAGTAGACTGACACGGGAAGGGTAAGATATGACCAACTGACGACCCTTTCTACTTGTGCGATTTGACCAACTGATCACCTACCGTTTGGATGAACTTAAGAATTAGGGGGTGAGTGTTTAAGTTGCTAATGCCCGGGCACTCACTATTATAAGTCTAGCATGTAGCGGTACTTAATGACTCGGCTTAGGGGACCAGGAACAATTGGACTTATGAGGGGACACCTGACTTCTCCAGTGGTTGCATCTTTGCTGATAGGTTAGGGCGAATTGACCAAATGCTGTCCTCTCGATTTTGACCCCACCTGAAGTAATTGGAAGTAATTAGACGTAGACATTACTAGCTAGGATGATTAACTAGGTTAGCACCACTCTCCTCTATTGATTGAACATTTGCCTTTTATTTGATTTACTAGTTAATTAATTAATTCCTTATCGAAATCATATTAAAAACTGTGACACCTAGACTTAGTAATAATCCAACGCACATAGCTCTTGGGACGACCTCGGTTTTACCGATTACTACACTATACACGACCGGGTACACTGCCAGTTAGTGCATTAGGGTAGACCATAGGTATAACGAGACAATATAAATATTAAAACCTGGTCAGTAAAACCTGCATCAGGTTGCTAGGGTAAAATGAGAGAGAAGCATATTATATATGGGGCAAAATAATCATTTAAGGGATTTGGCAAAAGATAACAGACGTTGACTAACAAAAAATGGGTCAAGGGACTGATTTAGACTATAAAAACCTTGTTTTGGACTCCCCACGATGAAAAAGGCAAGGTTTGTCCCAGGGTGATGCGTGTGTACAAGATTAGGGACGAACGGTGTATTTTACTCTAAAGCTTATATACATGATAACCACATATACATGTTTCTCGTAAATAAATGAGATTGTTGGTAATCAAAGAGGAAAAGAAATATCAAAATCAATAAATGAAGTGGAAGCTTTATTCCAAATTGCCGAACCATAACCAAAATTTAATTTAAAGGCACCAAAAAAAAATTCTAATTCAAAAGCACAAAGAAAACTAATGATATTTATCCTTATTTATAAGAAATCAATAACCTAATTACTGAATTCTAATTTGAATCAAATTAGGAAACATACCAAAAGCTAAATACCAAATTTACCAAACGCCTTTTAATTTAGGTCACTTTTCCAACAAAGATAATTTAACTACATCTGACGTAAATAATTTATAACATCAGTTGTAAGCTTATACACTCGAGCTTATAGGTTTTATAAGTTTATAAGCCTAAATAAATAAGCTTATAAAACTACAAAAATACACTTAGAAATTTATCAATTTTTTAACAAGCTCATAAACCATCAAATAACTTTAGTTAAACACCCTTCACATCCCACCACAACACCACCGCCATAACAACCACAACCCTACCACTATCAACCGTCACCATTGTCGGCTACCACCTTCAGCCACAATCGCCACCAACCACCACCAATCAAATGACCCTTTTGAGATCCTTTTGAGATCGTCAGAGCCATTGGTCGACCCATTTTGGGTGCGTCACATCGCCTCCGGTCGAGCTGTGAGTCCCCTTGTTTAAAGACATTTTTAAAAGGACAAAAAATTGCGTCATAATTTGTCTGAGACGACCGATAGAGATGTTTTTAGAGATGTTTTTTCCTCAATCAAATTTTCTTTTTTCCAAGATGTAAATGTTAATACAAGTTTTCTGTATTTTATAGACTATGGAGTTGTCAAATTTTGAGAACGATCTCTTATATAATTATACCCAAATCATCTACTAAAATGATTCTAAAGTATATAAATATAGTTTATTCAACGTGTGATAAGTTTTTTGTATTTAATCCAAAAACTTAAAGAAGATAGTGCTGAGATAACAGAGGATAGAAATAAGGCTCTGAATTTGGGATAAAATGAATTCGTTGAGGTGACAACTGTGAATAAGGATGGTGAAATAATTGGTGACAGTGAGAAGAATAAGAATGGTGAAATTGCAACTGATGGAGGTTGTGTACGGGATAAGGTGGAAGATGAAGTGAATAAAGTGCAAACAAGGGTGAAAAATATTGGTTCAGTTGATACACCTAATCTGGCTAAGGTTGTAAGTGATCCTACACATACTAATCATACTGAAACTATTATATATGTTAGTGATAATGTGATTAACTGTGATAATGGTGCTGATAGTAGTGTTAAGAATTAGAATAATGAACCAAATCATAAGGAGAATTACTCTTATGTTAAGATGCTCAAAAAAGATGTATCCAATATTAATAAGGAATTGGTATACATTGCCCCTAGTGTGAATAAGGATGGTGAGGAAACTATTGTATTTGATGAGGAAATTGTTTAGAAAGGCAGTATTAAATGGCAATTTACAATTTGTGGTTATTTTGTGGGACAAAACATGGGAATTCATGAATTAAGATATCATATCAGGATAATGTGGAGTAGGTTTGGACTTAAGGAAGTGATTGAGATGGAAATGGTATGAACCTATTCAAGTTTAGAGATAAGATAGGCATGAATCATGTATTGAGTCAAGGACCATAGATGGTGAATAGTAGACCATTATTTGTTCAACAATGGGACCCTGATATTGGTATTTTGAAAATAGAACCAATGAAGTAACCAATTTGGGTAAGACTGCTAAAAGTACCAATGGTGTAACATATTGGATTTCACAAACACATCAAATCATGATCAAATATGGCGTATACTATAAGGTTTTAAAGAGAGAAAGAGTTAGAGGTTTGGGAACTTAGTGACAGAAAGTAAAAGTATTATTATGAGCTCCAACCCTCTACCTTGGGAGGTAGAGGGTATTTATAGTTTCTTACATAAATGCCTCCTACAGGCTGTGGATCAGGCATACAGTGGGTAAAGACCCGTCCGTCCTCCACGGTGTTACTAAACTAAATACTATCTAACATAAAACAACTACGACTACGAGCTTTCTAACGATTACATATACTTGAGGTGACCGACACTTTAACACCTGGATTTACTAAATCCTAACAATCTCCCCCTAAGGGAGGTCACCTCAAAATACATTGAATACAAACAGATATTACATTAAGATTGTTCTTGGATTCTTGTTAATGTTCCTTGCTCTGAAGCCCGTAGTCTTTGATTCTTCATTATTGCATGTTTGGATAATCCAAGTAGAGGTCTTAAACTGATCCACGTGATAATGAGTTTTGAGCCAGCTTTGAGATCATCAGCTACCATAAATCTATGACTTTTCCTCTGAGGTGTTGACATTATGTGATGTTGTGACATTTGGACCGACATGCTCACATTCTGGATCATGAAATCTTTTCATCGGAGTAGCGGAAGCTTTAGTTGATTCATGATATTTGCAGCAGCGTAGCAGAAGCATGGAGTGAAAATATCAGAGTCGTTGATGCACTTATCATGATTTCTTTAGAAATGAATGTGTTGTGTGCGCATGTGGCTATGGATTGACCTCTCCATTCTGATCAGCTGCAAACGTCGGGTATACCTGCATACAACAGTTAGCAATAAAACACACGAAAGTGTCTTTGATCACTTTCGTTGAATTGAGGTACATGGCCCACGGTTCCCCGTTGATCAATAAAAGTACTGCCTGTGATCAGATATAATTCCGAAGAATCTCCTTGACAGGGTTTCGCAGCTGCTCTAGCTGTTCTCAAACCGGAACGTCTCAAAGAAGACAACACGGAGTGAGTGAACCAGCGAATTTGAGATTCACCGATTGATGAAAAGAGATTTGAAAAACAATCGAGTACTGCTCAATAAAGTGTTTTTGCAATACAACGAGGGTTTTTGAGAAAAATCAATTATCAATCATAAACACCTTTTATATTTGAAATATTAATACACAGTCGATGTGCTAAAGAAAAGAATTTTTAAGCACAACAACCGGTTTTTCAAAGGTATCCGTCAATCCATAACCTGAACCAGGATTGATTTATAATTTTGAATCGCCCCATTGTTTCTGTTCAGTTGTCACATGGTTGATCTATTGGATAGATCTCACATGCCACCTACCAAGAGCTTGTTTGATGTTGGCTCTAGAAGGCTTTCCAACTTCATTGTGAATATGTTAGTATATCACTCAGATGTTCTGGCAATACCACAAGGATAATGCGTAGGACTCTTAATATATTCTTACTTTCCACATTGTGTGAAACAGCAAGTCTTCATTAATTTTGTGTCCTAATGAGATATTGTGGATGATCTCTTGGCTCTAGACTCAATAGTGCACATTTGGTTCCTATGTCAGAGACTAGGGAGAGGGTCTCCTTCTTCAATATCAACAATCTCTAAGAGAAAGTCGATAGATTATGTAGGTTCCCCGTGAGAATGAAACAAGTCCCTTTTAAGAGAAACTTGAGTAGCTTGGGAAGTTGTAGTGCAGTGCGTCACTGGGTCCATGACGTCTTGTCTTTAATACCGGTGTTACCTTAGTAACAACCAGTAGCATATGTATTGAACCCGGTTTCTGCCCTAAGGTTGAATAATTGGAGGGCTATTTATTTTCACCCTTTTCTCATTCAATTCTTTTTCATTCTTCAACCCCTTCAATGCTTACCGAGACTTCATAACTAGAACCTTGGTTTAAAAATGCGCACATCATTGCATTGCATTTGAAATTTAGCATCATGGTACCTAATCCGAGGTCATTCCAGATTGCGCTCGCAATTGGACGCAATTTATCACATTTTTGTAATGCTAGCAATAGTCGCAATTAGCGCAATTTGGAATTTGGGCTGATTTGTAAAAATAAAACCATTTATACAAAGCCTAACTATTTTAATGAGGACCTTAGTAAACGACGTACATAAAAATACGCATTGACGGCCATAATTTTTGCCGTACATCCAAATTACTCCATTTTTATTTCATTTAAGCTTATAGTGGTGCGACTGATTCTATAAAGTGAGCAAATTTTTTACTTTGATGCATAATCGAATAGTTTTCTTCCTCCTATTGTGTGATTCAAGTTGTAAACTCACGTATTCGTTTTTTATTATAATAATCACATATGTTATATCATTAGATATAAGGTAAGTTGATTTCTTTGATTCAACATTAGAACTCATATGTTGTTCAACTTTGACTAAACTTTATAATATTGTCTTTTGCTATTGATTTAATTATGAGTAAATTATGATTCTTTGTTACCGATATAACGTGTAACCTATAAATCGTGGTTTATTTATAAGTTAATTGCATTTACTTGGTAGTTGGTAAAAATATACTATGTATAAATATATTTTTTATTTTTTTAATACTAAACGCATCGCGTCTAAATTGCGCTCGCATTCGCATCACGCATTACGCATCGGCCTTTGGGACCTTAAGCGCATCAGATCGAAAAACGCAATTTCAAACCAAGACTAGAACCTTGTTGGGTTTATTCCAGCACTAGCTCAGTCTCAGTCCGCACTATTCTCATTTCTCACTTTTCTCCTTTTTTCATCATACCTAAGGACTTCTATACTATCTAGTGGATTGTCCCTGGGTAGATCCCTCCGGCTCTGGCGGGATCGTGGGAACGAAAACCTAACCTAACCATCCTTATATCACCATGCATAAAGTAAATTTGGTCGGTCTATTTGGTATTTTTCATCTGCCATTAGAACCAATTGAAAAACTATTTGAAAATCAATCCAGATACTTGTGATATATTATCAAAGCATTTTGTACCTGAATTTTTTTTTGATATCTTTAGAAAAAGAGCTCCCCCTCAACATGTGCATCATGTATTTGAAATCGTTTTGGCACACGGAGGCAAGAAGAAGGATTCACTTCTTTGATTACCATTTTCTAAAAGATATCAACATCACTTTCCTGATCGAAATTAGTATTTTTCATACTTTGTTAAGGGTATTTTTGGAAAGGATGTGGTTTTCAAAAAGTTGCTCCCCCTCAATATGTGCATAGAGATTTGAAAGTGTTTTGCACATATTAGGGAAAATCTGCACATTGAAACAAATCAATCACGTTTCAATCCTTTTTGGTTTGAAATAGATGCTCCCCCTCAACATGTGCATTTGAAATCGTTTGGCACATGTGGGGAGGCGAGCTTGTAAATCACTTTAAAACCATTTATCGAATTATCAGTTTAAATCCAATTTAAATCACAAATTCTCCCCCGATCATAATTTTCAAATCATTTGAGATTTGTGATCTCTGGAGATTTAAATTGATTTTGAAAGCTTTTAAGAATAATTGTGACTTGCTTATGAAAACATTTAACCGATAAGGATCAAAGCTGAGACTTTAAACTCCAAAAACATGCTTGAGTATCTTTTGAAAACATGACATAAACCTTGGTCTGAACCAGTTGTATGACAAATAAACTTTTGATTTAAATAAAATCATTCTCCCCCTCAATCAATGACATAAGTTATTGATTGAGAGATAGAGATTTTGACCAATGTCAAGTCCAGATGATTTTCAAAAATTGAGACCGAGTTATTTTTATTAGTTTTCAATTAGATAACAAATATTTTTCAGAAGAATTTTTAGAAGGAAAAATACTTGTGAAGGAAACATTTGTCGTTTTAGTGACAAACTTTTGTTTTTAGAATCAGAGCATGAGATGTGAAAAATAAGTTAAAGCATGGCTCTGTTCTTTCTTTAAAAACGGGTTATAGACTGAAATGACTATAAGCCTTTGTTTTACTTTCTCTCAAAAAATTTTATTTTTTTTATTTTTATTATTTATTTTTTATGTACATTCGAACAACATCTAAAGACCCGTGTCACTCTTTGAATGACAGCACAAAGACCGTAGATATTATCGAATCAAGAAAAACATGACAAAATGACAATATTTTTGAAAGTTTTATATTTTTCTATTTGCTTTTTGTTGGTTTTGTAATTTTGTATTTTGGTTTTTGAATAACTATTTACAAGAGATGGATGAAGAAAAACCTTTTACTCCTCTTCTTCCTCTTGAAGACGTTTAAGTGTTTCCGGTTGTAGACTCTTTAGACCAAGTCGTGGGAGGATAAACTCAAAACGTTCTCTAGGAAGAGCTTTGGTGAAGATGTCTGCTAACTGGTATTCAGCCCTCACAAAATAAAGTTCCACCACACCGTTTTCCACTTGCTCCCTGATGAAATGATGTCGAATGTTGATGTTCTTTGCTCTTGAGTGTTGTACGTTGTTTCATGAGAGAGCAATGGCACTTTTGTTATCACAATACAGAGGGATAGGCTGTTAGTGACATACCGGTGTCCTTCGGGTACCAAAGTCCCATATTGATGGTTCCTTAGAGATACCGAAAGACCCGTTTAACCACTTCAAGGTGCTTTTTGGTTGGCTTAGCCTGGTATCTAGCACACATGCATACAACGAACATAATATATGGTCTACTGGCTATGAGGTACATCAAGGATCCAATCATACTACGATATTTCGTTTGATCTACCATGATCCCTGAGTGGTCCTCATCCAGTTTAGTACGCTCTATCATGGGAGTGTCAACAGGGTCACAAGAATCAAATCCAAATTTCTTTAAAATCTCATTTGCATATTTAGATTGATTTATAAAAATGCCTCCGAGACTTTGTGAAATTTGTAATCCCAAGAAAAATGACATTTTTCCCATCATTGACATTTGAAATTTGGAGCCCATCTCCTTTGGAAAATGGTCACATTCATTGGGGTCAGTCGAGTCAAAAATAATATCATCAACATAGATTTGAACGTGAATTAAATGTTTGCCTGACTTTCTGGTGAACAATTTCGGATCAACTGCTCCTTTGCTGAATCGAGTAGTTAGAAGAAACTTTGATAGCGTATCATACCATGCCCTTGGAGCTTGCTTCAACCCGTAAAGAGCCTTCTTCAAGCGATAGACATGAGTAGGATGCTCTGAATTCACAAAACCTTCAGGTTGACTGACGTATACGACTTCTTTAAGATCTCCGTTAAGAAAAGCCGTCTTTACATCCATCTGATAGACTACCATATTCTTACTAGCAGCATTAGCCAGGAAGATTCTGATTGCCTCGATACCTGCAACTGGAGCAAATGATTCTTCAAAGTCAATACCCTCCTCTTGATGGTATCCTTTTGCAACCAATTGAGCCTTGTTCTTTAATACATCACCATGCTCATCAAGTTTTACTTTGAAGATCCACTTTAGAGCAATGATCATAGCACAGTTAGGAGCAGGTACTAATTCCCATACATCTAGTCGATCAAACTCATGAATTTCTTCTTTCATGGCATTGAACCAGCTGTCTTCATTCATGGCAATTTTGACGTCTTTTGGTTCAATCTTAGACAGTACGGAGTTGAAGAAGCACCATAAGGAATCAGTTTCAAGTTGTTTACGAGTGGATACTGGACAAGAGGGATTTCCAATGATGTTGTCCAATGGATGATCATGTGTCCATTTTCTAAGGTGTTCGTGTGGTTGTTGTTGAGGAACTGAAGTAGCAGAGTCATTTTATCCTGATGAAGATGGTTCTGACGATGGTTCAGGAGCAAATATGTTCTCAAATGGGGCATCTTCAGGAGTAGCAAAGGGATTCTCTCCATCATAGGTGCCAGACACAATTCCATGATGTACACTCGATGATTGATGATTTGTTGATGAGACAGAGTGATCAGCAGCAGGGGCTTCTTAACTTAATGACATAGAAACTGAAGGGTTAACTTCATTGACAGGGATAGGAGCAGCCTCTGTTGATGGAATTGACAGATAATTAGCAATTGGCTTATAGTGTTCATCAAACATTGGATCAAACAATTTCTTCAAATCATCTTCTGAAAGAGGTACATAAGGAGTTGCTGGTAAGGGATTTAGTACAAGAGTAGAACTGATGGGACTACTTGATGAAGGTTGAGATGCGGGTCCGGAACTGGATTGCCCTGGAGCCATTTGCCCCGACAGCTCATCGAACGTGACGTGAATAGTTTCCATGATATCTCGAGTTCTTTTGTTGTAGATTCGGTAACCCTTCTTGTTTGATGCATAACCTACAAAAACTCCAATGTCCGCCTTAGCTCTTAATTTACCTAATTCTTGACCGTCATTCGTTGGATAGCACAACGCACCAAACACACGAAGGTAGGAGAGATCAGGTTTTCGTTTATGGACAAGTTCGTATGGAGTTTTTCCATGAGATGTGTGAATGAGGGAACGATTTTGGGTGTAGCAAGCAGTGGCAATGGCTTCAGCCCAGAGAAACATTGGAACCTTTGAATAAATTAGCATTGTTCTTGCGACTTCCACAAGATTTCGATTTCGTCTTTCAACTACACCGTTCTGTTGAGGAGTTCGTGGAACACTTCTTTGATGACTGATTCCAACACTTTCATAAAATTGACTTAAGTCTTTGTTAACGAACTCTGTGCCAATGTCTGTTCGAACAATTCTAACCGTATTGTTAAGTCTAACCTGAAGCTACTTGATAAGTTTGATGATTACATCAGGAGTTTCATCCTTTGTCCTCAAAAACTATACCCTAGAAAATCGAGAGTAGTCATCAACAACTACTAAAATATATTTCTTCCCATTTATCGTTTGCACTCTCATTGGTCCGCACAAATCCATATGAAGGGTATGCAGAACTTCCATTACTGAGTTTGTGGGTTTGGGTTTGTGGGCATATTTCTTGCTTTTTCCCAATTGGCATGCTGAACAAAGATGATCTTTTTCATACTTTAATCTGGGTAAGCCTCTTACAAGATCCTTTCTGGAAAGATTATTAATGGTGCCGAAGTTCAAGTGATTGAGACGACGATGCCATAACCATGATTTTGTTTTTGAATCCTTTGACAACAAGCAGATTGGAGAAGACTTCATCATGTCTTCGATAGAGATGGTATATATTTTTGAACCACGTGTTCCTCTTAACAGTTCCACACCATCAAGTTCTCTAACGAAACAAGTATGTTTTCTAAATGCCACTTCTAGATCGGAATCACAGAATTAACCAACAGAAAACAAGTTATGACCAAGACCTTCAATATAATATACCCTGGAGATTACACTATCGCCAATAACATAGTCTCCATAACCCATAATTGCACCAAAATGGTCATTCCCGAATCTAACATTCCCGATGAATTTACTCACGAAGTTCATGAGCCGCGAGCAATCTCCAGTCATATGCTTGGAACAGCATGATTCCAGGTACCACAGAACGATTTGAACGATCTGTAGTTGAACACAGACAAGAATGGATAACTGGATAATTGGGATCCCCATGCAAGAATGAGTTCCATTTGGTTAGTAACAGTGATTGGAACACCCACATTGGAAGTAGAAACAATGGAATCATTAGGAATAGATGCAGTGCTAGTTTCTATATTTGACATATTCAGAGTATGTTCACTTCTTAAAGGAATAGTTCTACCAGTAGGCATCCATTTTCTAATGGGCATTGACTTTGCAAATTTAGGGCAAAACTCATTAAGATTAAACTTACAGCCAGTAGGTATCCATTGATAACCTATATTACTAAATTTTCTTCCTGTGGGTTTCCAATGTTTTCTAACTTTCTTTCGCCTTTGCCTTTTAGCCTTCTTAGCTTGATTTTTGACATTAATAATTTTAACTGGGCATTTAACAGCATTAATCAAATCATTCACACCACATTCATGAGTAGTAACAGAAATCAAGCAGTCATCATTACATGGTTTGTAGATAGTAGCAGAATTCGAATTAATTACAGTACGCTTATAGCTAATACTAGAATCAACACGATTCGTTTTATTCAACTCAAACTTAGTGTTCCTAGGGTGGTCTTCTACTCTCTTCCAATGCACATTCTTAGCTTGCGAGGTCCTATCTTGCTTTGTATTGCCTGGAGGCTTTGACCCGCTTGCTTTTATGTCACTGATTACTCCTGTAGAGGGAATTATGGGAACATTAGTTGGTTGGGCTACTTTTTGCATTCCTGAACTAGACGTGCATGGATCTGAACTACTTGAAGGCACTTTAGAGTTCACTTTCTTAATACTGGGCATAGAATGGGTTGCATACTTGGAACTAGGCATAGAACAAGGCATCACAGCTTTATCTTTCGCACCTACGGATGTAGGACATGTTGCTATTAAACATTCTAACAGCTCCTGAGATCATTTGGCCTGAATGCAAGCAAACCTAATTTCTCTATCAAGTGGCTTATTTATGAAATCCTCTTCTACAAGCTCACGAAGACATTCTAGACTATCCTTAAGGTGAGCGAAATAGTTATGAAACACAAGTTCGTTATTTCTAAGATGAGGAGGAATGTATTTAACAGTCACAGTATATTTGCAGTCTGCAGATGACTTTGATGCAACATTTTCATTAAAGACAAGTGGCATTTTCCCTTTTTCCTGACTCTTCAGATTCTCAATTTCCTTTTGTAAAGACGTTATTTTTTCATTGTTCTTGTCACGAGTGACTTTCATTGAATCATATAACTCTTTAAAGTGTCGTTTAACTTTTTCATTTTCTTTTAGAAAACTCTCATTTTCCTTTTGTAAAACATTAACCAAGTTTTGAAGATGAAAAGTTTGATAACACTGAGAATCTAAAGGAGGAGGCATTTGGGAGCCAGTCATGTTGTTCTTTTCACCCTTTAATTGTGAAATTTGGGCTTTCAACTTTCTGATCGTGTTACAATGAGCTTGAATCTGTTCGTCACGTTTGTTAATTTCAAAAAGTGCATCAAACTCTGGAACATTTGAGGATGTCTTGATGTTTTGACATTTTCCTTGAGATGTTGATATTTTAGTTGCAAATTAAAATGTTCAACTTCTAGCTTAGAAAAGTGTTTTACCAAATTATCGTGATCATCCTGATCAATTTTCTCATTTAGTTCTGAGTTTTTGTTTTCAAGCTCAATGACACGATCATGGGAAACTTTCAAAGCAACAGTTAATTCATGAAATTGAGAAGCAGTAATAGAATGCTTAGTAACAGTATAAAACACATCTTGAGCCACACAACTTAATACTAAGTTCTCATTTAGGATATGCAAATTCTTTCTTTCAATTTCATTATATTTGAGTTCCCGTTCATAATCATTGACTTCAACAATCATTGCATCAAATTCCTTTTCCATTTCTTTAATATCCGAGTTTATCCCCTTTTGAAGACTTTCAAATTGACCTTTTAATTGTTTAAAGAAAGGCATGACCTCAGTTAAATAGCATTCTTTAGTTTGCTCAAAACCCCTTTCCCCTTCAGTTATCCCTGTAGGTATGATTCTCTTCTTGCATGTCTTCTCAAAATCAACGAATAGTTGATAAACAACATATAGGCTGATTAAGGTCTTGCTATTAGTGGCAATAGTTCTAGGGACTAAATGCATTGGTGTATTCGGAGGATACACAGTAGCTGCAGGCACTTTCCTAAGGGGAGTGTTTGTTTCAACAAGTACGTTAGCTTTTTGCTTATCCATGTCTTTCTTCCCAAAAATTTGTTCTGTGGTTAATTGAGTTTGAGGCTTAAACCTGTTCAGGGAGATCCAATTTTCTTTTGTGTAATCATGGGGTTTGATCATTATGTTATTCTTTTTACACTTAGGATCTTCTAGTTTCTTATCCATTTTCTCCCTAGAGGCATCTTCTAATTTTCTATCTTCTTTCGTGCTTCCAATACATGAAGGTGTTTGCCTAGGCTTAAGGATCTCCTTACCATCATATACAATCTTATGGAAAGCTTTAGCTCTTTTACAATACTCGGGATTTAGTTCCTCTACTAAGGGAATACTGTGCTTATCGCTTAAGACTCTATGCTTAGTGATCATGTGAGTAGTCTGAATGGTGTTCCCTTGTACGTACAACTTATTTTCAAGGTTGTTTTTCAAAGTTTTTAGATTAGAAAAGTCATTCAAAAGTTTTGATTCCTTAGCATTACATTCTTGTTTAAGCACTTTAACATTATCTTGAAGCTCTTGCTTTTGCTTAACAGTTTTAGAAAGCTTTTCTTGTAAGGACTTTAACTCTTGTTTTAACACTTCTTCTCTAAAACTACTTTTTCTAATAATTGAACGCATTAGGTCATCCATTTCCTGCTCATGGCTAGTTAACTCAAACTTAGCATGTTGTTCATAAATAGCAACTTGTTCTTTATAGGCATTTAGTTCAGAGATAACAGAATCATCAGGGGCACACGCAGTATATTCATCAAAAACATAGTCATCATTGACTGCAGAAGATACATCACTTGGTACAATATCACTTTCACTTTGTGTCACATATTCATCATATGGGACAGTATTACTATTACCCTCATTATCAATATCTAATTCATAAGTTTCAAGAGATTGTACTTCGTCATGTATCTTTTGCTCATCCACCTTATCGTATAGTTTTAATACCTCTGAGATAATTGATTCTTTGGATGGACCAGCTTGTTGTGGTGAAGAGACCTTTGGAGAGACCATAGGTGAGATGCTAGCCATGAAGATTGTCTGGCAGTAGGTTCATCATCGACATCAGAATCAAATGCATCACAGTCTGCAACTTGAAAGGCATTTTGATGATTTTGACCTATTTCCTGAATTGGTTGCTCATCAACATCAGAATCATATGTCTTAGCATTCCCTTCTGCAAGAAACAACAACTCCTCTTCATCCAAAGCTGCTCCATTATCCTGAGCTTGCACAAGCAACATTTTTGTCTCTGAAGTATCTCTGCATTCGTGGACGTTTTGGAGATGTTCAGATTCCTCGCAATATGTCCCTCACCACCACAGTTGTAGCATTTGATTGGCTTTGCTTGCCCTTGATTGGCATTTCTTCCACGATTCTGATTAGCCACATATCCTCCACCTACTCCAGTATTACCATAACCTGCTCCAATCATCCCTTGGTCATACCGTCTTCCTTGCACATTCTGCACCACTACCTTACCATCTCTGAAAGTAGCTTGATTGTGTGGATTGGATGTTGTTCTGAGGTTATTGTTGGTGTGTGGAGTGGAATTCATATTTTGACTAACCATGAGAGACAGTTGATTGATGAAGTTCTCCATGAGTGTGTTTAAGTCCGAGGTTTATATGCCGGATCGGAATGAGCTTGTAATTACCATTACCCGTGGATATGACTTGAGAAGCTTTGGTGGTAATTCCAACATTGGTGTAAAAGGCTGTAGAATCATTTGATGAACTTGTTTCTCCCTGTTTAGATTTGAACTGTTCAAGAATCCTTCGTTCAAACATAGCATGTCTCTCATTCTAAAGAAGGAAGGCATACAGTTTCTCATAGTTGGTGTTCTTTAATCCTTTTGTTAGCTTCACAGAGGTGACAAATTTGTGCCATTCGGGATTCATGTTGTTCACAAACTTTGAGTTCAGCTGAATATTTGGCATGGTCATTTTGATATTCCTCATGTCATTCACAAGCTTGTGGAATCTCACGTAATATTCATAGATACTTTCTTCTGGATTCATCTTAAAATGCTCAAATTCATCATACAGTTGTGATTCTCTGTCTTCCTTGGTTAATTCAGAACCCGAGAGAAGCATCTTGACATTGTCCCAAACTGCCTTAGCTTAAGTGTTGTGATTGATCAGCTTGTAAATGTCCTTAGGTAAACCCTGAAGTATGATGTTAGAAGCTCTGATGTCTGCATCGTATCTCTTCTTCTCCTTATCAGTCAGTTCATCATACATTTTAGGTCTGTCCAATTCCTAATATCACCGAGTTCATGCAGCAGTATCAAGTATGTCTCTGGTTGTCTCAACTTGATATGGTCCTTCATCAATTGACTTGAGAATGTTGACTCCATTTTCTTTTCCCAAACAGTACAACCTAATTCGTTGAGTCATAGTCAGTTCTGTCAAGCATAGGTGGACGAGTATCTGATCCAGCTGCTTGAATGTCCTCAGCAACAGAGGAGATGATTGTGGGCACGTTGGTAGACATGTTTACAGATATCACAGGATTTTATAACTCTATGATTAAACCAGGAAATAGATTCTTTCACGGGATTTTACGAAATCAAGAGAAAACCGTATTAGAAACAATAATCAACCAAGTCGCTATAATCCTTGAAGACAAGTCGCTAAATCACCAAGTTGCTAAGTAACAACTCGCTAAAGACTCAAATCGCTATGAACCAAGTCGCTAAACACAAGTTGCTATGAACCAAGTCGCTAAACACAATTCGCTAAGGCAACAAATCGCTAAGCTGACAAGTCGCTAAATCACCAAGTTGCTAAGTAACAACTCGCTAAAGACTCAAATCGCTATGAACCAAGTCGCTAAACACAATTCGCTACGGCAACAAATCGCTAAGCTGATAAGTCGCTAAAGAGCAACTCGCTAAGTGGGCAAGTCGCTAAGGAACAACTCGCTAAGAGGCCAAGTCGCTAAATAGCAGCTCGCTAGTCACAACAAAGTCAAGTTGCTGAAAATAATGAAGACAAGTTGCTACGTTGAACAAGTCGCTAGCCGGAGTGGTACCTCCACTACTTTGTATTATTTGTTGCCTTGTCTCAATAAACAAGTCGCTAGAGCTTAAATCGCTACCACTTCAACTACAAGTCGCTGCAAAATAACAAAGCAAGTCGCTACGAAGAAAAGTTATCCGAGAGTCAAGTCGCTAGCTATAAAAACTTGAATACAACCCTTTTCAATCCAAAACAAGCCCAACCACAGTGATTCAAGCTTTCCAAATCAAAACCCAAACACATACAATGATTCTAAACACAAAAGTACAATCAAAATTCAAACTTTAACACAAGAAATGATCCAAATGATGCAAAAACCACTAAACTTTTTCAAACCCAAAAACCATATAAAACCACTAGAAATCCAAGGACATGTAAGAGAGATGATCAAACCATGGCTCTTGATACCATTTGTAACATATTGGATTTCACAAACACATCAAATCAAGATCAAATATGGCGTATACTATAAGGTTTTAGAGAGAGAAAGAGTTAGAGGTTTGGGAACTTAGTGAGAGAAAGTAAAAGTATTATTATGAGCTCCAACCCTCTACCTTGGGAGGTAGAGGGTATTTATAGTTTCTTACATAAACGCCACCTACGGGCTGTGGATCAGGCATACAGTGGGTAAAGACCCGTCCGTCCTCCACGGTGTTACTAAACTAAATACTATCTAACATAAAACAACTACAACTACGAGCTTTCTAACGATTACATATACTTGAGGTGACCGACACTTTACTACCTGGATTTACTAAATCCTAACAAATGGAGCATGGAGTATGGAGGGTATAAGTGTTATAGCTAGTAGCTTAGGAAAACCAAAGGTTATGGATCAAGTTACAGCTAGTATGTGTCAGTTGGGTATGGGCAAAACTAACTATGCAAGGGTATTAGTAGAAGTTGATGCAATGAAAGAGTTGAAGTCCACAGTAAAAATTAAGTACATTGATAAGAATAAAAGTGTCAGAGGATCAAAGGAGGTTCAGGTAGAGTATTACTGGAAACCTGAGAGATGCAGTCATTGTAAAGTGTTTGAACATGGTTTTGAGAAATGCAATATTAGGCCTAGGACTGAAATGGAAATCAAAGAAAAAGTTGTTGCTGAGGAAAAGGCATTGAAAGCAAAAAATTATGTATAAATTGAAGAATTTGTAGTTGTGCAAAATAGGAAAAGAAATATGATGCAACAAAAGAAAAACTAACAGAACATGAATTAAGGACCACAGTTTCAAAGACAAGAGAATAGGAAGAGGGACACTGGTAATGAAAACGGTAAAGAGAAGATGACTGAGGGGTCTGCTAGCAATAATAATAAGGAAAAGAACTCCGTAAAAAGTGCAGATTAGGCAAGAAATGGTGGTACTAATGTGAATAGATATGAGGTATTGAATAGTGAAACAGATGAGTAAAGTAGGGAGTTGAGAATAATGAAAGATAGAATGTGGTGGATGTATTCTTGAATAAGAAATTGGAGCCTAATTGTACTGGACTTAAGAATTGGACAAAGGATATGGAGGATTACTTCAAAAGGCAATGGGAAATTGACAGACTAAAAGAACAGTAAAATAGTGAAGAGAATGAGGAGGAAGTGATGGAGGGTTGAATGAGATGGCTCAAACAATGGCAAGTGAAAATGTCATTAGTTTGAGTAGTAACATTTTGAATTAAGGACGCATGGGTTTGCCTGATGTTCTTTATAAATAACTTTAAATGGATTTTAAGCTTGCCACATGGAACATTAGGAATATGAATAAAGGGAATAAACAAAAGAAGTTAGGAAGTTGATTATTGAGGAAAGAATTTAGCTTTGTGCATTTTTAGAGACACATATTAAGCCATATAAACTCCCAAAATCTTGTGATAGTGCTTTTGGGGATTGGAATTGGCTTTCTAATTTTAGCCATAGTCAAAATGGATGCAGACTTCTAGTGAGTCGGGACATGAACATGGTAGACTTGGTGATGATTCACTCTTCCAAACAGGTAATATTTTGTATGATTGAAATTATGTCTAACAAAACTAAATTCTTTTGTAGTTTTATCTATGCTAAAAATATAGGTAGAGAAAGGAAAGAATTATGGAGAGATCTAAATAGATATCAGAGAATGGCTAATGGTCTTCCATGGCTAATAATAGGTGATTTCAATGTTACGCTAAAGACAATGGAGCACTCTGTTGGTGGTTCTATTGTCACAAGTAATATGCAAGACCTCATTGACTGTGTAAATAGTATTGAGGTAGAGGACCTATGCAGTACTGGAGTGTTCTACACATGGATTAAATCACCATCTAACCCACAAACTAGCATTCTTAAGAAGTTAGACAGAGCAATAGTGAATGAGGAGTTCATGAGTCAGTTTCCCATGGCTAGTGTAGTCTTTATGCCATATATGGTTTCTGATCCTAGTGTTGTGGTCGTAAAACTCCAAAAAAATGTCGTAAAAAAGAGGAAGCCATTTAGATTTGCTAACTGTATTGCAGATAAAGAGGACTTTATTCCTACAGTGGCAAGGGAGTGGAATTGCAATGTTCAGGGCTTTAAAATGTACAAATTGGTGCAGAAAATGAAGAATTTAAAATGGAATTTGAATAAGTTAAATTGGAAGAATGGCAACCTTCATGAAAGACTTGTAGATAGTAGAGAAAAAATGAAGACTGTCCAAAATTTGGTAGATGCTAATCCACACTATTCTAAGTTGAAGTTGCAAGAAAGTATAGCTCTAAAGATTTATAATGAAGTTGTGGATGATGAGGAAAAGTTCTTATTTCAAAAGGCCAAAGTAGAATGGATGTGCAAAGGGGATAGAGATAATAAGTATTTTCACAAAATCATCAAAAGTATAAATCAAGTGTACAAGATTTTGAGGATTACTAATGATGAGGGTGTGATATTAGAAGGAGAATTAATGGATAATCAGTTTGTGAATCACTTTAAACAATTCCTTGGCAATTCTAATGGTAATACTGAATGGAATATAGAAGGGGTGTTTGGTACTACACTCAATTTCGAAGAAGCTAATGATATGGTGAAGGATGTATCTGATGCATAAATCAAGAATGCTATGTTTGACATTGGTAAAAACAAGGCTCCTGGTCCTGATGGCTACACTTCAACATTTTATAAAAAGGCCTAGTCTATTGTGAGTACTGATGTTTGTTTGTAGTCAAGGAATTTTTCAAACTGGAAAGATGTTGGGTGAAATGAATGCCACATTGGTCTCTTTGGTTCCTAAAGTGCCTCATCCAAGCAAATTGGTTGAGTTTAGACAAATTGCATGTTGCAATGTGGTGTATAAATGTATAAGTAAAATTCTCACAAACAGAATTAAGGATGGTTTGAAGAAAGTGGTTGATTTAAATCAAAGTGCATTTATACAAGGAAGATTGATCCAAGATAATATCCTAATCACCAAAGAACTCCTTAAAGGCTATGATAGAAAGAGTGGTCTAAAAAGATGTTGCCTAAAGATTGACATTGCAAAGGCATATGATACTGTGGAATGGAATTTTCTCCAAGAAGTACTTGTCCAGTTTGGCTTTCACAGTAAGATGATTCAGTGGATTATGGTATGTGTTACAACTCCTAAGTTTATTATATGTGTGAATGGGCAAAGAAAAGGATATTTCAAAAGTGGTATAGGATTAAGGCAGGGAGACCCATTCTCGCCAAACCTTTTTACTCTTGTAATGGAAGTGTTTACACTTATGATGAAAAGGTATGCTTAACAAGAAGGAATTAAGTATCACATGGGATGTAAAGAACTGAAACTAACTCATCTGTGTTTTGCTGATGATCTTCTAGTGCTCTTTCATGCTGATGTTGTCTCTATCAAAGTAGTCAAAAACACTTTAATGGAATTCAGTAAGGAATTTGGTCTTCTCCCTAATATGATTAAAAGCACAGTTTTTTTCTAGGAATGTGAAAAAAATGAATAAGATCCTTGAAATCCTGCCATTCAGTGTTGGCAAATTGCCAATGAAATACTTGGGTGTGCCTCTAATTACTAGAAGAATTGGCGCTAAGGAATGCAAACAGCTTATTGATAAAGTGAAAAACAAGGTGAATGATTGGAAGAATAGGTATTTGTCTTATTCAGGGAGGTCACAATTGATTGCTTCAGTTCTTACTTTAATGCATGTTTATTGGGTTGCTATATTTCTAATCCCAAAGGAAGTTATATATGACATAGACAAAGTGTTGAAAGGATTTCTTTGGTGTAAAAGGGAATTGAAAAGAGGGCAAGCCAAAGTGGCATGGAAAGCTGTGTGCACTCTAAAAAGTCAAGGTGGATTAGGATTGAGGAAACTAGATACTTGGAATGAGGCATTGTTGATTAAAAACATATGGAGCATTGCTGCTAGTAAAGAATCTTTATGGGTGAAATGGGCCAATATGTTCAAGCTAAAGGGAAGAAGTATCTGGGATGTTAAAAAAGACAGCAATGATAATTGGATGTGGAAATCACTATTGGATCTAAGAGATAAAGTGAAAAGTGGTGTTTGAAAAGTATTAGGTTATGGTAAAAGCACTAACATATGGCATGACCAATGGTAATGTTGGAACTTTGAACAACATAGTGACAAGAAGAGATGTATATGATGCTAGACTCCAAGATAATATGACTGTGAGTGATATGGTAACTGATGATAGGTAGAATTGGTTAGAGGAATGGTTAGAATTGTTTCCTATGCTTAATAGTATTCCTGTTCTCAATTTGGATAATAATACTCAAGATACGAGTAAATGGAAATATCACAGTAGCAATCTTGTTGATTTCTCAACTAAACAAGCCTGGGAGAAATTAAGTCAGTAAAATGATACAGTGGTATGGCATAAGGTTTTTTGGTTTTACCAAGGTAATCCAAGATTTGCTTTTGTTCTATGGATGGATTTGAAAGGCAGATTGCACGCACAAGATAGAATTATGGCTTGGAATAGTAACAAGAATATGAAATGCTCCATATGAAACAAAGTGAATGCCTCTCATAGACACTTGTTTTTTTTAGTGTGACTTCTCTAAAAATATTTTGGATGAGATGAAAAGGAAAATGGAGGATAATAAAATGCCTTGTGTATGGGAAGATGTGATTGATTACTATGTAAATTGACCTTGTAACAAATCCATTGGAAGTGTGCTGAAAAGAATTGTACTTGCAACCACAGTTTATTACATATGGAAGGAAAGGAATTCAAGACTATTCACAGGGGAAATACTGAATACAGAGGTTGTATTGAAGATCATTATGGATAACTGATGACATCAAATAACAACATATTATTAGCATAATTTATCCTATGTATATTATTTGTTTTGTATTATTTTATATGAGAATTGATACTTAATCGCTTAATTTTGTTAATCTCAGTTATAAACAAGCATTTGGTGAAAGTTGGCTATTTTAGACGTAAATTAGAGCTAAACAAATTAAGTTGGAAAAGTCTACTGAACTGACGACAGATACGCCGTATCATTCTAGACAGATACGTCGTATACCAAGACTTAGACGAATATGAAGACCATTGCCTGACTTTGAAGCATACGTTGTACAGATTTATCCCATGTGCCGTATATGAAACCTTGGTCAACAAATAAGATCTGACTTATTCCACTCCAGATTCGCCGCATGACATCCCATAGATGCGGCGTATCATTCTCAAGACTTCACCAGAAAATTCAAGATATTGAAGACAACATACGCCTCATGAAGAATGAACATGCGTTGTATCATATGGCAGTGTACGAATATTCCAGAATATAATAATCTTGGACCCCACAAGAAGTTACCTAGATACGGCGTACCAGATAAACTGATACGCCGTATCGACTCTGTTTCCAGAATGTATAAATAGAAGATCGACTGCCAAATTTTGGAAGCATTCACACAAAAGACCAGACGACCAACCACACAAAGACACAACCAGAAGGACGAAATCGGAGCAATAAGAAGGTCCTACCAGTGCGTAACTCCATAGGAAGATTGGCTTAATTTTTATTACTACTCTTTAATTGTTTGGTTATCATTCTTTTCACTATTTGATCATACTTAAATACTTACATTCTTTTAAAGATTATATGATGTTTTATTGGATGCTCATGCGTTTGTTTTGATTACATTATTACTTCATTAATATCATCTGCATGATTAATGTAAGCCCTAAGTGGTTAATTAATAAATTGATAATCATTAAGGTAGACTTTATGCGGATTTTTGATTAGTCGTGACAGGATTAGTCTGTTGACAAAACTTAAAAGCTGAAATCTAGACGTTTAGCTTAGTCTAAACATTGGAATGAGATACGCACTCACGTGAGCAACCAAAGAGAGAGAATAGATATAGTAATCATCATATATAACTAAACAATTAGCCAGTACATCTTCCTTACTATCGGCTTAACCTCTTATCATCTATATGTATTCTTATCTGTGTATGTGTGTGTCATTTGCCTAATTACCTTTATTTACAGCTTTACTTAATCTAAACATCGTGTCAGTCTCTCAGGCTGAAAACCCCCTTGCGTTAGATTAAGTTTAATTAGACTAACTTTAAAATTAAAATACTAATATTTAAGTGTTAACGTTCCACTCTTAGTGATCGATACTTTACTTACCAACTAGGCTACATTGATCGGGTACACTGCCCGTTAGTGTTTGTTATATGTTAAGTCGGCTAAATATAAATTTAAAACTTGATAACAATAAATTACTTATACTAAATGACACATCAATAATATTAGACTGCAACTACTGGGTCTAAAGGTTAAAAAGTCAGCAAAGGTGGAAAAAGTGGCAAAGAATTGGATGATACACATGACTGTGTGCAGAACTGAGCAATATTTGATATAAAAATAGTATGTTCTGTGAATAAAGGGGTGTTTGGCATAAGGCAGTTTTGAAGTAGCAGATGGCTAATACCTTGAGTCTTTCTTATCATATCCTTTGACAATCTACATGGACATATTTGTAGGGCTGTGAGCAGCAAATTTTGTTCCATATGGTTGGTGCAATGGATTTGAGCAAGTTTAGTTCCCATAATGTATTTTTCTGCTGGTATAATAGCATATTTGAACAAAATGGGCTAGGGTTTGTGAACATATAACAGGCTCAATATTAGCACTATCCACTTTTGACATGTAAAATAGTGCTTTACAGACATTGAGGTTCAAGTTTGGTCTGCAAAAATGATATGGTTTATCCATTCTCTTAGCTGTCTTCTGGATTGGTTAAGAGTAATAGTTCAATTTGGACTGCTATAATTGATCTCACTTTAGTATGATGGCCTTGTATCTTGGAGTTGCTATGTTTGTTTCTATACACTCCTTTTGGTTAAAATAGTTTGCCTTTGTTAGGTGCTGTGTTGGCTAATAGGATGATGTATTAGATAATAAACATAGTAGTTTCCATAAGGTAGGTTTCCAACTAAGAAGGAAAAGTGAGATTGGTGGGTGGTATATGCAGGCTGGAATAGTGAGGGGTGCAAGATGACCCTACTTGATCGAGTCTATATGCCACTACAAGAGGTTTAGTTGGTCCTCCCTCAAGGTGAGTGTTCCCAGCTGTGTGAAGCCATTTTTTAGAGATGAAAATGTAGCACAACTGGTATAGCCCTTGACTTGGAGGGGTATGGGTTCTTAACGATGTCATTCACCTTTCGTACCTTGATCATTAATGATGCTGGTTGAATGGTCTTGGTGGGAAGGTGTTATGGAAATGTAGTTAGATGGTATTTGTGCATTAAAGGTGAATTTAAAGCTGCAATAAGACTGCAAACTGGAGATGGTTTGCCTGCAGGCTTCTGTGTGAAGTTTTGGCTGTTTTAGCTCTTGTGTGCTGTCAAAGATAGTCTTAGTATGATCCGAGATATAGCTTCATGTGTTTTAGAATTGGATTCGGTGTGTATATTGTTTAAGAGAATAGGTATGTCTATTTCTCTTATCTCGTAATGTTTATTGTGATTAATAATTTTGATTAAAAAAACAAAAAAAACAAAAACGTGTGATATGTTTTATGTTTAGCTAGCTCATCTTCTTTTGTAGTTTACTTGACTGACTACTTGTCACAAGATACGATTTGATATGATATTTTTTCCATATGAATGATTTGAAATTACACCTAAATTACCAAAAGTTACAAAGGAGATTGAGGAGTGGCAATCAGACGGTCATGCATGCAATGCAACAACCCAAAAGAAACAAAAGGTGCTTTTAAATTTGAATCTGGACCCAAAATTCTTGAAACTTTCAAAATCAAAATCCGTAAAAGAAAACACAAGATGCAAAGTAAAGCTAAAGATAGAAAAAGGAGAAGACAACTACAGAGCCAAAGAGCTAGAGTGTTATCAACTTTATTCATTGTCCAAACAGGTAAAATCATTGTTGCTTATTCTTTCATATGATTTTGATTGCTAGTAGTCTAATACTCTTAGCATATACTAGCATGGATGGACCTACCTGGATGCCGGGTGTGACACGGGCCACACTCGATTTTATGTCACTAAATGTAATTTTCTTAAAAAAAATGTCGTTTCTTGGTATTGTAACCTCCGATATTAATGTTGTTTTCTTTGTAGTTTTGTACTTATGATTAAAAAAAAAATTGTGCAACACCTTCTCGAAAACCCTAGATCCGTCTCTGTATACTAGTAGTTAGGGTTGAGCGTCGGTCATAAACCGAACCGAACAGAGAAAACCGAGGACCGAAAACCGTGAAAAACGCGAACCGAAACCGAACCTAATGTTGTCGGTTCGGTTCGGTTTTGTCGGTCTAGGTGAATTTTGGCATGTTTTTGTCGGTATGGGCCGAACCCGGACCGAACCGAAACCGAAAGCATATAAAACCTGAAACCAAAACCGAACCGACGGGCTGTCGGTCTGGTTCGATTTTTATCGGTTCAGTCGGTTTCGTCGGTCCGGTTCGAGTTTGAACCTTCGGTGCTCAGCCCTACTAGTAGTATGCATCGAGGGACAAGCTAGACTGCTGTCTGCCGGTAACTGTTACTCCCTTCTATCTAATTAATATTTCATGTTTCATTTTTAGATTTTCTAATTTAATTCTCCACTGTAAGAAAAAATAAGAAAGTTTCATCGAGTTTACTATATTACTTTTGGTTGAAATTAACAACACAAACTTTAAATACGAGATTAATTAATTAGTTAAAGGTAAAACTGTCATTCGACAAAAAAGTAAGAAAAAAAAACAATAATAATTATATTTTTCTTAAACTGCGTGTTTTTTTCGAGAGAACAATTATTTTGAGACAGATGAAGTATGTGCTAGTAATGTCACCATTGTCGGGCATTACACCAGGTCACTAACCGTGCGTGGTCGGTTGTTTTTGGCGAGGGTTTAGTGCTCACCACCACCTAAACGAGTGCACCCATTTTCTACCCAAACTTTTAAAAAACCTCCCTCGCAACGCATATATGTTGGGAAAAAGAATATTTTAAAGTTTATCATTTTATTTATATATATATATATATATATATATATATATATATACCTTCATACCCCATCATTTTTATTCACAACCACAAACATCATCTTTCTTAATATCTACACAATTCAAACTAAATCTCTTAGGCTGTGTTTGTTTTTCTCAAAATAAGTCTTACCGCCTCTGACGTCTTATCGAGTCAGACGCGGTCAGACTTTCGTGTGTTTATTTTTTTTCGACGAGTCAGACACAGTCAGATCTTGAAGCTCTTACTCAGGTGGTGGTCATGTTTTTAATGCCTCTTACTATAATTTTGGTGTGGCGAATCGGTTGTGTATGGTAAAAATGGAGTTGTAAGTTGCAGGTTAGAGAGAGAAGAAACAAATATGAAGATGAATAAATGAAAGAGAAAATTAAGTATTTTTTTAAAATAAAATAGTACAAATAGTTCTTGAAAGTGTAAAACAAGTACTACTAAAATAAAATAGTACAAGCATACTAAAAAATAAAATAATCACTTTTACTTTTACCAACCTTGTCTTATTATACCCATCTTATAATCCTATAAACTTTAGACACTTTTCAGTTTTGTTGATGCAAATTTAAAACACACTAAAAGGACTCGTGCGTAAAAAAAAAAAAAAAAAAAAAAAAAAACTTAATTTGTATATAAATATATTGGTGGCTTTTTTTATATGTGAATACATATGTTCCTTTCATAGTAATATTACTCGCTAAATATTAATGTGTAAATGTTTTATTACACTATAATGCCAAGCAAGTATTGTAATCAATGAATTAGTAAACTGTTTGCGAATAGTTCGTAAAGTAAAATCTAATAAACACTTTAAGTTTTCTAATTTCTAATTGTAATTGTGTGGTGCTATATGTTACGTCAATCTATTTTAATATTTTAATTTTGGCGATTTAAATTATGTATAACTTGTCAAGCACTCCAATATAGTTTTCATGATTTTCTCTTTGTTTAATTTTCTAAAATAAGTGTTAATTGCAACAAATCGAGCAATTTTGTTATCATTAAATAAACCCGACCCGACCCGATAATTCATTAATGGTTTAATTTATTGTGTTAAATTTATGATAAAAATGTTTTGTTTTATGTTTACACACGCTATTTATTTATTGTATATAGTTTAACATATACATAAAAGACGGACAATTAACATCATTCAGACAATTATACAAAAACAAACAACATTATTTCATTCAGATTCAGACTTTATATCCATCTCTTACCAGTAAGATGCGGTTGTCAGATTCAGACCCTAAACATCTTAATGAAACAAACACACCCTTATTCTTCATTTTTCAAATGTGTGATTTTTTTTTTTTTTTTTTTTTTTAGTGTGACGTTTTCACCTTTTAATGTAATGTTTTCAATTATGAATGAAAGTTTAATATAATTTTTAGTTAAATTTGTTACGAAAAAATGAGGTTGATGGTGATCATTACAGATGTTTAATGATGAGTTTGATAATGTGCTGAATGTGATGTTAATGTGAAGTTAATGAGTTTAATGACCATTAACTCCGGTCTAATAGTTTGCTAGAGAATGCACGAGTGTAAGGGTGGTAGCATTCATGCCACACATACTTCACTCATACCTCACCACCCACCAATAATATCATTTCACCTAATCTCATACCTCACCATAGTTTTTAAGTGGCAACCATGATTTCATACCTCACTCAATTTTTTTTTTAAATTCATAGTTATATTAAACAATTTAATAAAAACATAATATTTCATTAATAATAAAAAAAAAATACATAATACTTAAAAAAAATTACGTATCTAAAAATTAGTAGGCCATCCATATTTCTCCGCGTACTCACGTTTTTTGGCAATCATTAACTCTCGCATTTTCGGATCAGTTATCTGATTTGAAAATGATGATTTAAAGTGTATATTTATAAGGATTTTTTTATTATTATTATTAATTTTTTTTTTTGAAAAAAACCCAACGGTGCAATTTTTGACCGTTGCCCAACAGTTGCTTTTGGCTATCTCACACAAACCGCTACGGCATCGGATACCGATTGCCATGAACACCGAACGAAACCGCAGCAGTGGCAATGGTGTGCCCGTGCGGTTTGAAGCTATTTTTGGGCACCTAGAATTTTGGCCTAACAAAGTGGTCCATCACATATGTGAGATATTAGTTGCACTTGGCCCCTGTGTGAATCTTTGCCTTTCTAAAAAAAAGACGATTAAGTTAATCACGATCAACAAATAAATGTATAAGAGCAAATTCCTTGGTTTTGTTTCCCGGGCATTCAATAATCCTAGTATTACATGGAATATCGACTTTGTTAATTTAACCAACAAATGTACGGTACCTTCAAGTTCGATTTACATGCACAAGTCGCATACATTCATGCTTATACCAGGACACGTGAGAAGTGTAGACAAGTGAGCTTTATTTTTCTAGAGTTGAGGTCCATATAGAACTCATATTTGTCATAGAATCAATGAACCAATCATAGTCATCTATTTTTATCTAAATTAATAAAAAATTATTTTCCATATTTTTTTTAAAACAACATATCTTGCAAACGGTAAATCTTCAAGCTACAAAAAATACACTATCGTGACGAGAATTAAATTATCTTTCTATAGATATGCATTGTTATATACTTTCGACGAAATTTTTTTATTTTAAATTTCGCCCAGAAAAATCACATGTGGTTTTTACGAATCACATGTGATTTTTCTGGACGAAATTTAAAAAAAAAATGTGGTCGAAAGTATATAACAATGCATATCTATAGAAAGATAATTTAATTCTCGTCGAGATGGTATGATTTTTTTGACGTAACGATTAACGGTTTGTGAGATATTTAATTTAAAAAAAAAGGGTGAAAAATTATTTTTTATATTTTAATAAAAGAAATGATTGCTAGGATTCGTTTATTGGTTCTATGACTAGGGATGGCAACGGGGCGGGGAATGTCTGAGATTGTAGTTACCATCCCCATCCCCGTTATCACTCTCCATCCCCATCCCCGTCCCCGTCGGCGAATTGCTTTACATCCCCATCCCCGCCCCCAATGGGGATCGGGGATTCCCGTGGGGATTCGGGGATTTTCAATCCACCAACTCATCGAAAAAATAAAGAATTTTAACTTATAAAGTGTTTCAAGAAACGTGCGTAAATCACACATAATTGGATTCATTATGATTTCAATTCAACTTTAAAGCATCATCAACATTGTAACATCACAAAATATAAAAACAATATGTATCATGTGTCTATTCGGACAAAATAATAACTAATATGTAGTTGGTGCTTATGTTTCTAATTCTAAATGTACTTGATTCTATAATATCACATATGCATATAAATATACACGTCGATACTCATAAACATATATACATATACATATACATATAAAAGTTAATCGAGTATGGATATAACATATAAATTCTAAATACTTATACACTAGAAAGATCGGAGTCGGGGTCAGGGTCGGGTTCGGGGATTTATGTTATCCCCATCCCCGCCCCATCCCCGGTTTCATATTTTGGGGATTCCCCATCCCCATTCCCATCCCCGGTCAACTCGAGGATTCCCCAGTCAAAATCGGGTTTGGGGATCGAGTCCCCATCGGGTACGGATTTTTTTGTCATCCCTATCTATGACAACTATGAGTTATATATTGAACTTTTCTCAATTTTTCTATAGACCTTCACAATTACGATGACTCCAACAAAAATTAGCTTCACTTTAGACTAATGCCCAATTAAAACTATCTTTTTTGTGAAGTCCTGAAGGGGTGTAAGCATGTAGCACAAAGTTAATGAGCTTGCCATTATCATGTTGTTTTTAGATACTTGTAATGATTTTAGCAATATTAATGAGCTATCTATGGCAAGGGGCATGCAGCCCAATGGTACTCAAGAACTGAGGCTCTTAAACTTAATGGTCGAGTTGAAGTATCAATGCAGCGATATGCAGATCTAATAGGTGCAGAGCATGCTAAATTAGAGGGTGTTCATCAGTATACGCAACCTTGATTTCAAAGAAAAGTAATAACCATCTATCCATTTTTTCTTGCTCAAATTATGGCACTAGCCCACCGAAATTTACAAGCATCCATGTGTGTCGTCAAAGTTAAAAAATAAAATAAAAATAAAAATACAATGCCGATACTGAGTTAACTTATATTGAAAACAGTGTTTCCAACACGAGTCTACTTGTTAAAATGGTTTACACTGTTTGTTAGACTTCAACGTCCAAAAAAACCGGCCTCTTACATTCGCCTTCTAAAAGGAAAAAAAAAAAAAAAAAAAAAAGCTAGTATAGATAATATGTTTACAGTTTCACTGCAAAGAGGTTGATTTTAAGTTAAAGTTATCAGCTACTGAAACAATAAAGCTGAATCAACTCTTAAAAATAAAATTGCGACTTGTTAATGTACTTGAACAATAGTAAAAACTATCAAATTTTGCATGTTACCCAACTCGTGAATCTATCCATTTACAACTGATGCTTGTTGAGCTTATTTGTAAGCTCTCATTTGAGCATGCAAGAAAAAGAAGAAAAAAAAGATCTTGTTGAAAGAAGAGATGCAAAGTGCTTTATTTAGGGAACACAACCCCACATAAGAACAGGAATAAAGCCAACCCTTTAAAGCTCAAAGTGAAAGCAAAGACTAACCCTTTAACAAAATGCATCTCTTTTTACATATCACACATACAAACTGTATTAGATTTCATTCCTTTTCATCTAAAGCTAATCATCCCAAATCCATGAATCTTTCAAATCAAACTTTGAACAACTACTGCAAAGACACCCATAAGTACCCTTTAAAAAAGCTTCATGATTTTTTTCCCCGACATAATAAAACCGCAAAAAGAATTTGTCATAGATCAAGCATCATGATCACTATCTCAAGAATGTAAGACTATGATTGATTTCAAGAACGTAAGAAAATCCACAGACTTCATGTAGATCTACCTTGGTTTCCGAACATATTTCCATGTACAACCAAGTCTTCTAAGCCAATTTTAGGCGCGTTCAGGCGATCGTCTGGTGTTCTTAATTCTCCTGAACAACAAGCAAAATAGTACTGTATGATAAAGTACAAGTATTAGACATGCCAATGCATGCAATATAAACACTTAAACTTTAATATGGCATTTAGTTTGAAGTGCGTAATCACTAAGAGTTTGATGTCAAGGTGGAACAGGGACGTGGATCAATTCATAAACCCAGCCCCTTTGAAAGGCAGGAGAATTCCCAACTTTGTGGATTTATATCCTAATGTAAAACTAACTCCTATATTCAAAAGATTTAACATTTAGTAGTTACTGCATGAGCAACTTTTCATTTTGTATGGTAGTCGACACAAATTACATAGAAGATCAACTGGGCCCACGAGTGGTATAAAATTTGATGGAATAAGGAATGACTTTGACAGTAAAACTAGACTTAGCATTATTACTGTCCATTGTATTTTTACAACATTAAAGAACTAGATATGATATAAATGGCAATGGAAATGCATGTGTTCGCATACCTGTTGTGAATAGGATCAGGCCCATTTGGTACTCTTCTTTTGCTCACGTAGTTGAGAACTGACCCATCATGAGTCCTTGTTGCTCCTTCTTTCGACATGGAAACACCAACACTTGCAGTGGCTGAAATTGGAACCCGTGTGCTTGTGGAAACACCAACTAAAAAAAAACAGCAAAACCCCACCCATAACATTGCCCTGAAAACCACCCTGCTATACCTCCCCATGACTCTTGCCACCTGAATTTATCAAAAATCCGTTCTAGACGTTTTCTCCAAAATAAACTTTTTGGTAGTCAAGAGATATGGATGATGATAAACTTATAACAGTCATGGTAGTTATGGCATCAGGATAATGCATCACCCACCCTTTGATATAGAAGTTTGTCACACAGAATATATATAAAGTAGGAGAAGTAATTTTTTTAACTTGGAGGGTAAGAGTGACCACTTTTCTTTAAAGATGGAATACTTCAAGCAATTCTGTTGCACTTTTTCTTTCTCAGAGAGATGTTATGAGATAAAAGGTAAAAAATAGATGAACTTTTGACAAGCATTCTTTGCTTTAAGTTGTGATTGGGTCCACACAAAAACTTACCAATGCTTTGACATGTGCATTTCCCTGCACTTGTAACAAAATGATCTCACTCATCTCCCAAATCTTAACATATACTAGTAGATGCTTAAGAATACATTGGATTATGTGCAAATCCAGTTAAAAGTACACTTTAGGAATTCAACACTTCTGTTAAAAATTGCAGTCAGTTCTAAACAGTAAGAGCGAAAAGAGCAAGTCTTGTTAAGAAAGGACGGTTCCAATGCAAGATTTGTATTTATCAGTGGAAAGAAACGTGTACCTCTCCATTTAACGGCCCCAATTGATATTTTTCACTACTGGTTAAACCCACAATAAGATCCTGAGTCTAAGTTAAATTCCTGATTCTTAGTCGCCGCTGCTTATGAAAGCAATGTATCGAATAAAAGTGTCCAAATCTTGAAGTATGGCTAGCGCTTTATGGTATCTAGAGTTCTAGACATATAGCTTTATTTTTGTCTCATAGGTAGAGAGACAAAAGAGGTTGCCTTCCTAAAACTCAAAGTATCTGGTGGTCCACTGCTTCCCGTTCAAACAAACTTGCTTCCTACTTTTACTAGGAATATACATCATGTCGCTGAGCCTACATCTAAGTTCTAAAGATTCAACTTGACTTAGCTTTTTGTTTTGAATGGTTGCAGCCCCACTGCATGCACCTCTTCCCCCACCCATGGTTCCACAATTCATTTCCCATTCAAACAAACTTGCTTCCTACTTTTACTAGGAATATACATCATGTCGCTGAGCCTACATCTAAGTTCTAAAGATTCAACTTGACTTAGCTTTTTGTTTTGAATGGTTGCAGCCCCACTGCATGCACCTCTTCCCCCACCCATGGTTCCACAATTCATTACAAGGTGAAGACGAACACAGACAAATAATTTCATTAATATTCAATGGGTCTTCTCCTTTATAGTCAGAAAAGGTCCTTAAAACTAAGACAACTATCTAGTTATTAAAATACAAACGGGATATTATACACCATGGAAAGGTAAGGTACTTAATGTTTGTAACTCATGTCACAAGCTTACAATCATGATTTCTGAATCCTTATCTATGCTATAGGAAAATCCTAATGTAGTTCTGCGACGTATATATCCGTTTCTCTTTTTCACGCGGCAACTTTGGAGTTTTGCTATAAATCTGCAATAGAAGTATTTCTTTCACATGCTGCATGTAAACGATAAAGATACTTCCATTTGGCAAATGTGATTGTTCAGACAGATTGGTTGCTTACCATGCATATATGATGAGGGTAATTTAGATTTGTAGTTGATGATGATAAATACGGACACCAACTGAATTGAGTTTGCACTTGAATATGTCCTAGTCTTGTAACAAAGTTCTGCTGCATCCCCATTTCCCACCATTATGACCTTTCTTTCTTTTGGGCCCACTTGGGCCCATATATTGCCAGGTGTGTCCTTCCAAACCGCCGATCAGCAATCTGATATTTGCATAATAAAACTATAAGTTCACTATTTGATGCACATTACTTCTGGTATGGAAAAATCGTACTATGATACACAAATTTAATAGCTAGAAAGTACATCTGGTATTTGCATCCAATAAAATATCATAAGTTCACTATTGAATGCACATTACATCTGCTATAAAGGAGTCATACCAAAAAACACAAATTAAATAGCTAGAAAGTACCTTTACAAGGAACCCACATGTTTCCAGCATGTCGGTTCGGAATGGATACTCTACAACCTATATGATGATATTTAAAGATAAGATATTTGAAGCAATTTGGACGTGTGGAAAAACATGCTGTAATAGATATAGATAGGTAAAAAGAATTAGAAAAGAACATACTATAAAAGAATCATCTCCAATGACCGATGATTCTGAAATTTGTTTCATTAGGATCTCATAGTCCACTAGCATATATGGAGGTGTGACACTTATGTAATCAAATGGCTTGTCTTTTGTACGGTCCAGATAAGTTTCCACACGGACTGTGTGTATAACCGAATTATCAAGAAAGCCAGTCCATTCCAAATTAGGACGTAGAACATCAGAAACAACCCATCTCCACAAAATGCACCTTCAAGTTTGCAAGAAAGTAGTTAGCTCTATGCCACATTAACCAAATATAGAAACTTATAAAAAGATACATGATAAAAGAAGAAGAAGTACCTCAGAGCATCCTCTACTGATAGCCTCTATGCCAACAGATCCTGTACCGCTGTATAAATCTAACCATCGACCAGGCCTCAAAGATGTAGGACAGCCACCAGCAGCCTAAACAGAATTTTTATCTCAATACAAAAATTATAGAAGCCAGCCATTTTTTTCTTTTATAATTTAGGTACATTAGAAGAAGCTATGTTGTATCACCCTTTGATGCTGTGTAGAGTTCAAATACAAAACAGAAACTATTACCTGCAAAATTCCGAAGGTTGCACCTTTGACTACCTCCATCATTGGGCGGACATCCATGCTCTTTGGTGAGAGTAATTTCTTCCTCCGTGCTGTCCCTCCAAGAACCTAACATTTATAATGTCAATATGCAGTACTTTGTAAAGCGTCAAGCCAAGATAGGGTGTTAAGTGACCTAGGGCTTAATCACCCATGCAATAATTAAGTGGATTTCTAAGCATGGTCACATGTTTCAATCATAAAGCAACAGCAGAACTATAAGTGGTTTATGTCAGGATACTAAAAATAATTATGCGATTATATTATCCTATAAGAATTAAAACTTCGAGATAATATCATTTCTACAAATGTATAGTTACTTCCTCCAATTAAAGGATCAATAAAATTCCCTCCAAGTTGAGAGAAGTTAATTAATAAGAACAAGTTTGAAGCAATTATTTAATTATCAGCTGCTATGGTCGTTGTACTGGTGTGGGATGTTTATTGCGTAGGTTATCACTTAAGTGGTTCCAATGAGAAATTTTAGAGCTCGGACAGATATTGCACTCATCAGTTTTCTCTTTATAGGAGATGCATTTTTCTCAGTTTCGAGCTCAGCTTAATATGACCAACTGATAGGAGGCGTGAGGTGTATGTGTATCTTATGCTCTAACCATTGCACCACATATTGAAGTAGGTCAACTCTTTTCTTTACCAAGTCCCAAAAGACCAGGTAACTGTATGTCTAGCATCAGATACATTAAAATTGTTATCAAGTGGTTGCAAGTTGCAACTACTGTTATGTAACTTATGTGAACTGTCTAGTACAGTTCCGTACAGTACAAATTACCAAAGGTGTAAGCAAACATCTAGTTTTCCGAGAAATGCTTTTAAGCCACGTGCTTAGGTCACCCAAACCAGATACAGAAATAAGGATGCTAAACCGCTCTTCTGAGATCTTTCCAAACAAAGGACCTCTTCCCCAAAACTCATGAAATGTTTCCTCCAAACATCATTCAGGAACATACATACCAAACTGGTTAAAATACTAACAAATCACGCGATCTCAGTTTTTTTCCCAGAAACCCAAACAAAAATTACTGAACCCGCAAAGAAATCAACTGAGTGGCTCTTTTCTGAAACATGAAGAGTATCTCATGATATGCTAAAACCAGATTCAGTACTGTAAGTGTAACATAACCAACAATTATTTCTATTTGTAGAAGTTTCTATATTTGAAAGTCCTTGGTCAATATCTCACATTCTTTATATCTGTATAGAACAGAACTCCTATTAGCCCTGTAGGTTCTATACTATACATTATATCCAGTTGTCCTACATTTTAGTTTCTTAATGAATTACTGTACATATTGTTATATACAAATAACATGTTATGCTATCGGGCGAGTTCTTACTTCTTACATAGACAAATTGTTACAACTGATATCCTTAACTATAGAGATACAATTGATTATAAAACAAATACTGTTAGACCTATCAATCAATACTTTTATACAAAACTATGATCCTTAATAATTATAAATATATCAGGAATATTATGTAGACCTATATATAGTAATGTTAGTCCATAGCTAAATAACTGGCGGCATATAGTTATACACTACAGCAAAAGCAACAACAGATCAAATGCACACCTGAAGCAACTTATGAGTTTCTCTGGGCTTGGTTTGCTCTCGTGTTGTTTCGATTTCGGCTGGCTTCCGTCTTCCATCTTTTTGCTGTTCTTTCTTTCTTCTCCCCTAAACAAAAAACCCTCACTCAGTTCAGCAACTAAGTCGTAATAATTATATTACCGTTCACATTTTATAAAACAAAACAAAAAAATATTTAGGGTGCGTTTAGTTGGGGGAAAACACCCTTGTTTTCCACAAAATATTTTGTGGAAAACAAGGAAAATAGAGATCGCGTTCAAATTATCATTTTCCAACAAAATATTTTGCAAAACACAAATCCTATTCTAATCTAACAAGGAAAATTAGAAAACAAATTTTAGTTGTTTTCCTTGTCCTTTGTTACCCCAACCCTCCCTCCCTCTTCAAAATAGAAAATACAAATATCAACTAAACGCATTTTCTATATTTTCAAGTGTTTTGTGGAGATAAATTTCCCATCCAAATTTTTACAAAACTAGAGATAGAAAACAAGAGAATTTTTTCTCCAACTAAACGCACCCTTAACTACCTTCTTTGGAGTAGGTTCAGATAAGTATTCATCAGGATCCAAACCATATTGTTTAAGCAATTCCCTCTTTTCCTCAGTAGAATTTGACGATTCTGTTACCATATCACAATTAAAACCTCAGATTAATCACTGGTTTAAGGATGTTTTTTGGCATTCCTTATTTTTCTGCTTGCGCATATGAAAGCAGAAGCAAATAAGCAGATTATAATTCTAGGCAATCTAGGGAGTGTTTTCATTAACTTATGATGCAACTAATAAAATGTCTTAATAGACAATAAACAAAACAACTTTCATGGTTTATCGGTTATATATAACTAGGTAAAGGGTTGTGTTAATTAAAAACATCATCTCAAATAATTTGAAACCTGAAGCGGAACCACTCTGGGGTGGCCTAGTGGTAAAAGGCTTGTGCCAATTAATACTATTATGTAAGACGTCTCAAGTTCAATCATCACTTGGTGCAAACAACCGTAGTGTGGCCACGCCAACACCAACCTTCTCAAAAAAGGAGGGCTTTCCCAGTTTGTGTTTGTGTGGTGGTGGGCACAAACCCCGTGGATTAGTCGGCCAAAAGGTCGGAAACTATGGCTACCCAGGGCATGTGGATTAGCTAACTTTTATCGGCTTGTTTGAATGTTGAAAAACTCGCAACTCGCGTTTCCTTATAAACTTATGACTTATTTAATTCCATAAGCTCAAATTGATAAGCCAAGAATGTTGGTTTCTCCTACAGTACGGGCGTTTGGGATTTAACTTGTATTGGAAAATCTATGTTAGGTGGGTTTGTTTTAGCCTATATATAGGGATTCATATGTTGAGAAGATTGTACCTTCGAATTCGATTTGATAATAATAAGAGCTTAAAACTTGGTTTGTCAATACGTTTGTTTGTTTGTCTTTGAATTATCAACAAGTGGTATGAGCAGGTTGATCGTTGTGGGTGGTTAGGGTTTAGTTTGGTTTCTTAATTTGGGGTTAGTGATGATTGATTTAAGATCGATCGTTTGTATCAATCGTTTGGCGATTGATCATTGTGGTTCATGAATCGTTTGAATGTTTTGAATAATCGTTTGCTTTTGATTCATTGTTTTGATTCATTGATTGAATTTGGGAATTTAGGGTTTTATCTTGTAAATTTGGGGAAGAAGAAGAAGTCGTGTTTTTTTTTTTTTTTTTTTTTTTGTTGTTAAAATAGCGAATTAGTTGGTTTTGGGTTGGGCTTGGAGTTGGGTTATTCTCTTTAGCTTTGGGCTTTCTTTTGTTTTGTTTTAGAAAAGAAGTTGTTTTAAGTATATTGGTATCGTAAAAGAAAAAAATGTCTTTGTCTTCTCAACTCGTTAATATTGAAAAGTTTTGGGTAAAGTAATTTTAGCTTGTGGAGAATTAAGATCAGAGCCTTATTGAAACAACAAGGTTTGGCCCATTCTGGGTACAAGCCGGATGGCGTCCGCCGATGCTAACTACAAGTTGCAAGAAGAAAAGGCTCACTCCACTATTTATGTTTGCTCGGATGAAGTGCTATATGAGGTTGGTGATGAGGAAGCGGCGAAGTTTGGGAAAAGTTAGAAACGATTTACATGACAAAGTCGTTGACTAATAAGTTGTTATTGAAACAACGTTTGTTTTCCACTTAGAATGAAGAAGGTTCATCATTGAAAGAACATCTTGATGCCTTGAACTCAATCTTGATGGATTTGAAGAATGTTGAAGTGAAGATTGAAGATGAAGATCAGGCTCTTGTTCTTCTTTGTCCTTACGTTTGAGAGTTTTGTTAGTTCGTTTGTTGTTGGTAAAGATAATGGTGGAGCATCGTCAAGTTCTCAAGGTCCTAATCCTCGAGATATTTGTAACTATTGCAGGAGCACTGTCATTGGAAGATTGATTGTCCTAAACTTAAGGAAAAGTTTTGTTGGCGGCTCTCGGGCGTATCGTGCTACTCAGGTTTCGAATGTGATGTGCTTTGAAGAGTGACGTTTGGAATTTGGAAATTTGAATTTGGTTTTGTTTTGGATTGTTTTCGGATTCGATCATTTGTTTGAATTAGGCTAGTTTCTCTAGCATTTGAAAATTTGAATTTGTTTTTGAAGCGGCTTGGTATCCTTAGGAGTTTCAATCCGCGTGGAGATTGTTAGAATGTGGTTTTAAACTCCTACGGGACTCTGGCGTTTGGGATTAACTATTTTGGTAATTTCGTATTAGGAAAATCTATGTTAGGTCGGTTTGTTTTAGCCTATATATATAGGGATTCATATGTTGAGAATATTGTACCTTCGAATTCGATTTGATAATAATAAGAGCTTCCGCTTCGTTTGTCAATACGTTTGTTTGTTTTGTCGGTTATGAGCTTTTCAACATTCAAATAAGCCCATAAGCCGAAAAACAAGCATATCCAAACACCCCTTAAAACCAACTGCTTATATGAAATCCCAAATACCCATGTACTAGAATAATGAGAAGAGTAAGTATGATGTTAGAATTATAAAAATGACTTACTGAGAGATGAAGAACATTTGAGTGTTGAAGATGGTGGTGGTGTAGAGATTAATGGACGGTGGAAGAAGGGAGTGTGATTACTATTGTTGTTAAGGTTTGGAAGATGAAGCCATGAAAGTGTAGATGGTGTTACAGAGACCGCCATGGAACCTTACCCGACCAAGCTCTTACGTTTGACTCTTTTAGGACCGAAGATATGTTGTTGACCTGAGTTTATTTCATTTGAAGCTCTTGCTCGTCTCAAGTCATCGGGCGCGTTATGGTCCTATGGAACGAACCCATTGCACGAGTCGACACCCCGATGGTGTTAACTCGTATTTTTATATTTTTTAAATGTTGCAACGGCTTGGATTTATTTATTTATTTATTTTATTTTTCATTTTTTTTAAAGTGGACGTTAGGACGGTTATTATAGAAATTTATAACCTCTCTTTTTGAAAAAAAGAAAAAAAATAATACTCACATTTTTTATTTTTTTACCTTTTGAAAATCGTATAAATACCTCTTAAATCTTTTAATTTTTACACATATTTTTACTTTCATTTCAACCTCTAAACTCAACAATACATCTCTTATTTCTGCCTCTAAACTCACAAAATTAAATCCCGATCAATGGATCAATCAAATGCTTTCCAACCCGCAAAATCGAATACCAAATTCCTCATCTTCATCATCCAAACACACCATCATCCGCAAATTCGATTACCTCAAACTCCTACCAAATTTCACCATTCGGCTCATCATACAAAATCCCAAACCAATTTCCCAACTTTAACCCATTTGCCAACCAATTTACACCCGAGCAACTTCAACTATTCCAACAATTACAACTTCAACAACAATTCCAGCAAACCCAAATTTCTCAACAATTTCAAAAAAACTCAACCAATATATCAACCCTGATGCGGATATTGTAAGACTCATAACGAGTTTTACAATCCTCCTAGGCAGTGTACTTAACCGTTGTAGTGTAGTATAGGTAAGACACGGAAGATTGATCGTTTTCTAGAGGAATAGTGTTAGGAAGGTCGAGATGTATGACGAATAGGTCTAAGGTGAGGGATGATTCTTTATCTTTTTTACATTTTATAAAAGAAATTAAAATCTCGGTGTTTGATTATGAGCTACTTAAAAGTATTAATTAAACTAATTAAAACTTATAATTAAACTATATGACAAGTAAAATAAATAATGGATTCAAATAATAAGTAAAAGCGTGTTTACTTAGATTAAGTAAAAGCGTGTTTACTTAGATTTCATTACTCTCTAGTTATCTCCTATTGATTAATCGAATTGTCACATCCTTGTTTAATTGGCGCGTTGTATTCCTAAGGTCGTAGGGAGGTGCCAAATACCCTATTTCTATGAATGTAATTGATAACAATCACTTAAACAAGAGACGACAATCAATAGTTAACAAAAGTTTCATTAGATCTAAGCACACACTATATTAAATTAGCTAGATATGAAAACGATAATGAAGCAAGTAAACATAATTGAACTTGAATTAAACATAATGATAGAAGTAATCAAGAGACTTATCTCTTATTGAATGAGGGTATTAAAACCCTAAGTTACAGTAAAAAAACATAAAAAACTCGTACACAAACTTTTCTCTCCAAGTGTGCACAATCAATGCTGAAAATTCTAAAACTATAAATAGGATTACACTTGCGACGCCGTCACTTTATGATTGTGACCCCGTCAAGTCGCCGCCATTAGGGTTTCGTCTCATCCAAGTCATCTTTGTGACGAGGTCGCTTTATGCCTTGAGGCAGATCTGGATACTCGGCCGCCTCTTTGATTCTTCTGATGCGCCTTATAATTTTCACAGAGAATTCAAGCTCCTTTAACAAGTGACGGGCGACACTTGTAATCTCTTCATGTTTCCATTGAGCAGTCTCTAGTAAAATCTGGGTTGTTTTAATACTTTTATTTGCAAGTGACAACATCACCTTATAGGTTGTGACGCCGTCTGGTTCCTTTTTCCAGACTTTTCATGACTTGGTCGTTTTTTTCACATTTTCATCCATTTTCGTCCAAATATGCATGATTTCCAGCTTTTGCTTTCAAAGTACCTAAAAAGTGAAAAAGAACGATTTTAGGCAATATTTGATAATAAATACATTAGTTTAGGGCTTAAATGACCCCCTAAAAATGTACGTTTTAAATCCTTATCAAATATCCATACACTTGTGATTTGCTTGTCCTCAAGCAAATGTGCTTTTATCTAATAAATTTACAAGTTATGGGTCATTTAACATTGGTTTAAAATAGTTTACAACAAATACAAGCTCTACAATAGTCATAACAAGCACATAAATTATACACTAGCACCTCACATATAGTGTTTGGATTCTTTCATCTCTCGGGTGTATAATGAATATAGCATGTATGGAAATGGAAAATAACGCTCTCTACATGTCATAGCACATAGATTACCATAGACTTAAGACTAGATCAAACCTTCGCCACTTTGACGTAAGCACCTAAGATAAACTATCAAAGAGGGCTTTTAAAGGTTTGTAATGTTAGGAGTAAGGGTATGGAAAAACACGGGGTTGATTGGATATGGGGAATTTACTAGTGGCAAGTAAAAAATCTAAGCTAATTACATGTAAAGTGAGGCGTTACTAAGCCAAGATTCGACTTACTAAACTAACTCTTTTTTATGTTTTTTTCTTTTGACACTTTCTTTGACTTAAACGTAAATAAATAATAAAAGATAGAAGATAGAAGAGAGATGGTAGCCCGTATATTTTTCTTTTTTTTTTCTTTTTTTTTGTTTGTTTTTTTAATTTTTATACACTCTTACTCTACCATCCGCAAAACATAACATCATAGTAAAGGGATTTATAACAACCTCCCTACACTTGAGTTTTTATTAAACTAAACTAATGACTCGAATTGCGAGGATCAAAACACATGGAGTAATTAATTACATAGATAAGGGAAATTAAATTTAACATTTCTTCCCGTTACTCCATAAAATACTACTTAACTCATGAGTCCCAATCGTCCAAAAATTGTATTTACACACGATATGACTCAACTTAGAAACCATGTAATCAACTAGATAATTGAACTAAGGGTTTAACATAGTACAAAAATGCACTTAAGATGAGTGCATACAAGAAACGCTAAGGCGATTTGGGTGTAACATTTGGAGTGAATTGTAAACAATATTCTTCATTGATATTCCAGAAACCGGAACATCACGAAACCGCGAAAAGATAGGCTCTGAGGGGTTAACTAAGGGTATCGTGTATTAAAAATGAGTACATCGCAAGGGTATGGGGTAATTACTCAACCAATGTGGCCAATTTAATTATTTAAATAGGTTTAAAACAATGGTTATCCTAATGCCTCTTATCATTTAATAAATCCTAACTACACAAATGTAGTCTCACTAGCGATCTAGGAATGCATCCAAAAACAAGTTCTAGAATCTATATACTACCGGTACACTCATAAACATTAAAAGTTAATGCTTTTATCCTAAATATCCAAAGGCGAACCTCACATTTTTTGGGTGAAATTTGAGTGGTAAGAATTTTTGTGCTAGTCATATAATTACTATTCATGAGACGCTTTATTAAGACTAAAGTTTTGCTTGTATATGTCATAAAAAAATAAAAATTTGGTGCTAAACTTACCCTAACAAGCATTTCTTTTTAGTTTATTACACTAATACTAAGGATAAAACAAATATCAAGTGAGCAAATAGTTTCTAAGGTATCCCTTTTTTCCCTCCATACACTTAAACTGAACATTGTCCCCAATGTTCCCCGAAAGTATCAAAGTTATGATGATAAAAAACAAATAAAAGAGAAAGATTGTACTTCCTTGATTAGCTCGGTATGACCGGTGTTGAATCAAGGTTAAATCATCCTCCAAAAAGAATGAGTAAATCGAGAATGTTGCTTCCATTGTGTGCTTGCATCTTCTTGTCCAATATAACCTGTAAATTATGAGAAAACGAACACGAAACCTCGCGTAAAATCGGAGATAAAACTATATATAAAACAAATCTAAACTAGAAAGCGAGTAAGATATAATATTTACACAATAGATGTTTGCAGGTTCCTGGAAAGTTAAAAATTCTGGAAAAATTTTGAAACTTCAGTTTTGACAGAAAAACGAAAATTTGGAAAACTGTTTGCTACAGTACCTGACACCATCAGGTTATAAATCCTGACGCCGTCGGGATTGACCTGAAAGAATTTTAAACTTTGTTTTCTGAAAAATTTCTAGAAAAATTTACTCCTTAAGAACCTAGAAATTACTGCAAAATAACGGGTGTGACTCGATATAAGCATTTGACTCAAACAAACACATAAATATATGTTCATCATGTATTGTTAATTTCATGTTCAATTTTGTTCTCTTAAACATATGTGATCTTCTATACACTTATCTTTTTGCAAAATACTTTTATATGTGATTAAGACGATGTTAAAAACAAAATAAAGCATTTTCACAATAGTATTTGGAACATGAACATTAAACAATAATGAGGAGGCATATATGACACACAAACAAATTAAAACAAATAATCAAACAAATAAACATGGGTTGCCACCCAAGAAGCCCTTTTCTGTATTTACGAGTCTTGTAGCTAGACTCAAAGTCATGATCTATTACTTGACTTTATCCTTTGTCACGTTCTCAATACTATCCTCAATCTTATTTTTATATTTCGGTCCTAATTCTAGACATTCTTTATAAAACCCGAATATCTTTCTCATCGCATAATCGACACCTCTCTTTCTATCCTCCTCATTTCTATATTAGACTGATGGCTTGAGTTCCTTTTCTAGGTTTGATATTAGTCGGTATTGCTCAATCTTATATGGCATTTGGTAGGCAATCTCGTCGGTCTCATCCTTAAACCTAACTACCCCAAGTGATGGGTCGTAAGTCATTTTAGAAACTTCCACGAATGGTCTTCCTAAGACTACATGAGACAAACTACAATCAATTGCCGGACTAATGTACTCCACTATCAAGAAACCGGTAACATATGTGAAATTCCCAACAAATACGTACATCCTTTTAACTCTTCTTACAAAATTACTTATTTTACCTGTAACGAGATCTTTCCTAGGTACTAATTGTTTTTTCATGATCTAATTTTAGTGTATCATCCTAGTCATAATGCTCATAGGGGACTTAAGGTCAATGTACGCTTTTCACAAATGCACATGACCAATATTGCATCGTATATTTATATTTGATGGGTTAACTTTTTGTATGATTGGTAGTGCCATGTAATAAGGTGAATTAGGATTACGTAACAAATACTTATGGTAGACCAAGTCATCCGTTGTGGGAAACTTGTTAAAGTAATCTTTCTCTACTTCGTCTATTTAATTATTAGGATCATCCTTAATTTCTTTCTTAGGTGTCTTATTATCCTCAATTACCGTTTCTTGACTTTCCTTAGTATCCCTATTTGGTGGCACTAGAGTGATAACATTGACGAAGTGAACATGTTTTGATGAGGATGGATCCTTGATTTCTTTCCCTTTTTTTGAATGATCAAAAAATTTACTAGGATCTTTTATTTTCATAATTGAGGGTTTCTCAACAATGGGAGGATTAATTGTAATGACCTTGACTCTCTTGATTGGCACGGTGCCAACGTGGTTGTTTATTGCATTTAAGAGGTTATTAATCTTCCTATCTATTTCGATTTGTTGTTGGTTAAATTGATTCTCAAGTTTAGCCAATTGAGCCTTTTAAGATGTCATGAAGTTACACATCATTCCCTCTAAGCCATGTTGGGGACTGTAGGAATTCTTATTGGATGGTTTGGAGTTTTGAGACCAAGTGAGGGGCAGAGAGTCATCAGTCGAGATGATTTGAGTTCGACTCCAATTGAAATTCGGTTTGTCTTTCCATGCCTCATAGGCTTCATTGAAATTCCCAGGTCCGAGATTTGTATTAGACCATCTTCCACCCGCTTCATTTGTATGCGAAGATGCGTAGTCTGCAAAAGCTTGTCTGGAGAGTTTCGTGCAATCACGAGTGTCGTGAGGACCACTACATAACTCACACGAGGAAGTGATATTGTTCACTTGGTGTGAGGGTCTAGGAGTATCGTAGGAACTCATTAGACATTTGTCTTGATCTTCAAGTTCAAGAATTCTACGATTGGAAGTATGTGAGTCATTTGAAGGCAAGGATATTGCCTTGACAGTTTTGCTCAACTCATAGGGTTCGTTCCAACATTCGTTGTCATAGAGGGCAAGGTCCTCTATTATTCCCCATGATTCTTTCACGGTTAGATCACGAAGCTTACCACCGACCACTTGGTCAATGGATTGCCTTGTGGAGAGATTGACATAATCATAGAAAATTTGGATTTGAAGCCAAAGATCAATGCCATGGTGAGGGACTTTATGGAGTAAGTCCTTGAATCGAGTCCACTCTTCATAGAGAGTTTCACCTTGATGTTGTTGGAACATCAAAATGTCATTCCTTAGTTTAGTAGTCCTTTCTGGTGGAAAGAATTTAGCAAGGAAACGGGTAGTGAAATCATCCTAACAAGAGATAGATCTGGCGGGTAGACGCTTAAGCCAATTGCTATCTTGATCACATAGAGAGAATTGGAAGAGACGCAGTCGCGTTGTCTCCCGAGTAGCAACATCAAGGTCAATTGAATCGAAAATTTTTAGGAAGTCCTTAAGATGTTGATTTGGATCTTTGAATGAAGTCCATGGAGTGCACATCCGTTTTGAACCAACTGGATGGTGTCGGATCGTAGGGCCGTAGTTTGAGCTTGTTGTGGGAGCTCAATGGTGTTCCTATAGCCTTGATGGCTCGGCCTAGAGTATTCACTAAGAGTACGGGCTCTTGGCGAGTCTTGTTGGTTGAGAACGGGTAGGCCTTGTTGTGGTGGCATGTTAGGGTAAAAGGCATCTCATTCACCATGGTAGCAAATGCAAATTTTTTATGAACAAAGGGAATAAAGAAAAAGATAGAGTACAAGGGATTTGATAAAATGAAAATAAAAGCTCACTTGATAGGAATCAAGTGAGTAGACCTAGACAAGATAGAAAGCGAACCTGAAATATTACCCGACAGCGATGCCAAAAACTTGATGCAGATATTGTAAGACCTCACAACAAGTTTTACAATCGTCCTAGGCGGTTAATACCGTTGTAGTGTAGTAGTGTAGTTGATTGTTCTCTAGGGGAATAGTGTTGGGAAGGTCAAGATGTATGACGAATAGGTCTAAAGTGAGAGATGATTCTTTTTATCTTTTTTATATTTTATAAAAGCAATTAAAATCTCGGTGTTTGATTATTAACTACTTAAGACTATTAATTAAACTAATTAAAACTTATAATTAAAACTAGATGAAAAGTAATATAAATGATAGATTCAAACTATTCTGGTTGATGACAAATGTAACTCTCCTATTAGAATGACTAGGGGTAGCTAGCTTTGCTTAGTTCATTCCTAGGAGAGGGGATCCTATCAACTATAATACTAAGTACTACCTTATGTGTTTGTTTAGGATCTCTACTTATCCCGGTTAAACAAAGTTTCGTTTAAATAGGAAAGGAAATATTGTTGAAGCACGTGGGTATAGTAGTTTGCCAACTTGCACTAGATAGCACGTGCCTATTAAACTAGGTTAAGTATACTTTTGGTTTACCAGTTTTGACAACTTTTTGTACCCAAATGTTGCTTTATCATCCTTTGATAAGATCGTATGCTTATCTTCCCAAGAAGTTACTCGCCCATTCATCAGAGTCTAAGTTGCTCTTCAGGGTCATTGAGACATTTGTTAGATCTCAGTGACTCTAGTGTTGTTTGTAGATCCATATACCTTGCTCACTGATACCGCATCAGCTTACAAAGTGTTTTTTCAGTTGGTCTTCGACTTCCCTGAAGCTTAACAGTTGTGTTAATACAAATAAGCCGTAAAAACGTTTATTTATATTTTACGATCTTCTAATGTTTTGTCGATAACAAACGTAAAATCATTTTAACGAAACAAATAAAATATGTAAATGGTTTGAGCCAATAGTTTACTAACATACTTATGTTTTCATATAAAACATTAAACAAGTAATAGTATTTTCATGGTTTAGTAATGCATATGTACAACAAGTAGTGTTTACATAATGGGTAGATATATACATACTTAGTATATATTATAATGGGTAATAGAATTGGTAGAAATATAAGTATTTGACCCATTGACTAAATACATTGAATGAAGTTGGGTAAAACCCAAAGTTCAAGGCCCATACCCATAGAGCATGATCCATAACCCATGACTCATTGCATGATATCATGCATAAGTCATAATGGGTATTACCCATGACCCATGGATCTAACCCATGACCCATTGACTATATGCATTGTATCTTTTAGATACATTGTATCTATTTGGATACCCATGGATCAAAACCTACAATCTATTATCCATGATCCATGACCCACAACCCATCTAGGGGGAGTGTCCTACGAATCCCTAGTAATACACTAGATGGATCCCATAAGCAAGGGATCTGTGGGATCCGTGGAATAGTAGCATGTTTTTGTCTATAAATAGTGAGCCATTTCTTCATTGTAACTTACCCCTTTCACACACATTCTCTCTTAGTGTTGTAAATTTTCTAACCTCGGATCCAAATGATCTTTCTATGTAGTTTTGTGTTTGTGTGATTCTCCAGGTTCCTCTTAAAGGTGAGATCACCACCGAGTGAAGTCGAGCAAGCTCAAGTCCATGGGTTGTGATAACGCTACACGCGTCGTTCAGGGTCAAAGGAACTTTCTTTTCGTCGAGCAAGTTTTTCAACACCCTAGGCAATGAACGTAATTGTTTAATTGTAGTATTAGGGTAAGCCACGGGAATTGATATCGTTCTCTAGGGGAATAGGAATGCTAGTGAGAAGTTACTAAGCTAAGGTTGGGGTTGAGGAAGATTATTTTTTTATCTTTTTTATATTTTTTAGGAAATGGAAAGGTACGAATCTCGGGGTTAGGATTTGGGGGTTGGTATTTCTACCGATTACTTCTACTTATCTAATTATCTAAACTAAGGTGAGTCTATGTCTAATTATTGTGTGCTCGTATGATGATTTAAAGATGTGTTTACTTAGGTTTTATTACTCCTTAATTATCTCCTACTGATGGTTGAATTGTCACGTCCTTATTCTTAATCGCGTTGTGTGTCTAAGGTCGTAGGGTATGCGTTTATCCATAACTCTTTGAAACTACCAAAGGTTATTGCCTACAAAATCTCTAGGATTTATAAACTTAACACTAAGGTACTCTTCGAATGTTTTAGCCTACAATGACTCTAGGTGACTATAAGCTAAGGTTCACAAAGATTAATCAAGCATTAACTACACAACGGATGACCTATCGCAGTACTAGATCATTAACAATTAAGATAAGAGACAACCAATCAATATTCAATAATTAAGTTTCATATTCCCTAAGCAAACACACAAGTAAATTAGCCAGACATGGGAAACATGCAAGCATACACACAATCAATTGAAGACATAATTAAATTAATGAAGTAAAACACTTATCTTGATGTAAGATAGGGTATGGAACCCTAAAATACTGTACAAGACAGCCTTGGTTCGGTTTAGGTTTTTACTCTAAAGACTACACACTGAAAACTAAAAAATTCGGATTCTATATATAAGATTACAAATGCGATGGCGTCACCCTTTAATTTGTGACGCCGTCGGGTCGCCGTTATTAGGGTTTCGTCTTGGCCATGCGTTATTTTGTTGCGACGGCCACCTTATGCTTGTACGCGGAGCCCCTTCGATCTCGGCGTCGTGCTGGATCATCTAGGGGCCGTCGAGCTGCGACGCCTAATCTTTTAAAACCCTGAAGTCGTCACTTGTAAATGAGAAATTTGGCTACCTGAGTCGGCACAAAATTTGTCCGACGGCGATTCTAGTTGTGCTGACGCCGTCCCCTCTGGCCCAGCAGCCTCGAGGTCTCGATTCTTGACTTTGGCCATTTTATTTGTATATTCGCACCTTTTCGTCCGAATAAGTGTCATTCTAGAATTTTGCCTTCAAGAGACCTAAAAGGTGTAAAGGAACCACATTAAGTAATAACGGATACAAAAGTGATCAAATAAGGGCTTAAAAGACCCCTCAAAAAGGTACATTTTAAAATCTTATCAGGTTGCCAAGCTTCGTCATCATCAAGACTACTGATGTTATCTTTGTTAATACAAATAAGCCGTATAAACGTTTATTTATATTTTAGGATCTTCTAATGTTTTGTCGATAACAAACGTAAAATCATATTAACGAAACAAATAAAATATGTAAATGGTTTGAACTAATAGTTTCTAACATATTCACATTTTCACATAAAACACTAAAACAAGTATAAATGATTTTATTATTTAGTAATACATATGTACAACAACTGGTGTTTACATATTTGGATAAAATATACACATAACTAGTATGTAGTATATTGGGTAATATAAATGGGTAGAAACTTAAGTATCACAACCCATTGGGCAAATACATTGAATGTAGTTGGGTACAACCCAAAGCCCATAACCCATGGATCTTGACCCATAACCCATTGAATAACATCATGCTTATATCACATATCGATAATACCCATAACCCATGGATCAACCCATACCCAAGTGACTAAGTGCATTGCACTCAAAGATACATTGTATCTAGCCAAAGATCCATGGTTCAACCCATGACCCATGACCCATAACCAAAATACCAATGGGCAAAGAGGAGCGTTCCACGGATCCCTAGCTTTGTGCTAGCCGGACCCCAAGTGGAAGGGATCCGTGGGATCTGGGGAACAGTAGGATTTTCCACTATAAATAGTGAGCCATTTCTTCATTATTCCTCACCCCTTTCTAACACACTTTCTCCCCTGAGTTAAATCTCACTAACCTTAGATCCAAGATATCTATGTTTGTAGTTTTGTTTTTGTGTGATCTTTTAGGTTCCTCTTAAAGGCAAGATCACCACCTTTGAAGCCGAGCAAGCTCAAGTCCATGAGTTGCCATGCTTCCTCATCATCAAGGCCACTGAAGTCTTCTTGTTGATGATTCATTTCTTTATTCAAAGAAGTGTAGTGTTGAAGACATTAGTCAAAGATGTCTAAAGTGTCAAGACGAAGATATTAGTGAAGGGTATCCATCGTCAATAGGATAAGCACTTGTGGTAGGTGCTTAGAAGTCAAGACAAAGAAGCATTAGTGAAAGGTGCTTAGAAGTCAAGACAAAGAAGCATTAGTGAAAGGTGCTTAGAAGTGAAGACACAAGACATTAGTGAAAGGTGTCTTGTAGATCTAGTCAAAGGCATTAATGAAAGGTGCCTTAGATGTACATTCGATATGGTGTGTTTCGATGTACAAGATAAACTAGTATTAGATCCAAGGATATTGATATCCTTGATGATGTTGTAAAGGAGTAGATCTCCTTTGGGATTAGTCGTGGTGTAGTGTGGTAGTAGTTCCTCCATTGCAATGGAACTAGGTGCTTAGCCTAGTACCTAATAAAGGGTAGGCGACGTTGTGAAGGTGTAGTTCACCTTGGAGTGAAAGAACTAGGTACTTAGCTTAGTACCTTATAAAGGGTAGGCGACGTTGTGTAGGTGTGGTTCACCTTGGAGTGACAGAACTCGATGGTTAGCCTAGCACCGGAAAAAGGGTAGGCGACGTTGTGAAGGCTTCTCCGCTATAAGGAGATTGGTGTAGTGATTACGAACTCTCGAGTAGGTGACTCGGGGAGTGGAGTAGGGCAAGGAAGGTGTCCTTGTAGCCGAACCACTATAAATACTCGTGTTGTGGTTTTGTGCTTCTTACTCTTATCTTTTCATTAGTTACCTCTATATGCTTGTTTATCAACATCCAACACACACATCCAAATAGATTGACATAAGTCGATCTAAATAGTTTAAAAGGAAGTTTTAATTGGCAAAACTATTCAACCCCCCTTCTAGTTTTCCACAATTGGTATCAGAGCTTCGTTGCCAAGTTTCTTGAAGTATATTGTACTTTAAAAACTTGATACGATCCATAGTTAATTGAAAACTACAAAGAAGGTTTTTCATAAAAACAAACACCATGTTTTTCAAAACTATATGTTTGGATGTTGATTTGATAACAACATTTTTCTTATTTACTTTTTTCATTTAATTGCACTAATCTTCTTTGTCATGTTGATTAGTCAAAGCTCATAACCACCAAGCTTTAGGAGTCGCTTGGTAACAAGAATACCTTCCTTAAGAAGGTATCTTGAACGCTAAGGAGCGGGAATCGTCTAAGTGAAATTTGCTGTGTCATTTGTAAAGATATTCCTAAGTACGCTAGAGGTATGATTTTCTTTTTACTTTACTTGATAATTAAGTATACCTATTTAGGTATTTATATGATTATCTTTTGTGCTTATATATGTTTTACATGAAGCTTCATTAGGAAGCCTTTTTCTCACATACGTGTTTTACTTTTCGTCTAAAGTCATGGTATATAAAACTTATGTTTTGTCTCTTTTAAATCAAATAATAAAACAAAACACGAATTTTAAAAATTCCTCCTTCCCTATAAATAACCCCACCATCGACCCCTCTACCAAACCCTCACTTTTTCAAATCCTCCAATTTCAAAATTTTCTCTTATTCAAAAACTTCATCTTCCTCGTCATTTCATCTCAACCGAAACCAAGAAGATCCGTCATCAACATGGTTTACATCGCACTCGTGCTCATCGCCCTAACACTCATCGCACTTGTGTTCCGTATGATGAAGTTCACATATGGAGACATTTACTTTGTGTTGTTAATCTACATTGGGATCATATACCCAATCCTTTGTATCATCCTTAGTATTGAAATGCAATATTACTAATAATCTAGTTATCTAGGTTATTATTATCATAATGTGTTTGTCATTCCTTTCGATTTATTTCCTTCATACTCCTTCGTGATACATTAGAAATCATGTATGCATGTTAAAAGAAAATGTAGGTTAAAACATATATCTTGGTATAAAACTATGAGATCTAAAAACCTATGTGTTTTCATATAATCTAGTTCTGTAATTACAGATCTACGGATCCTGGAAGTTATACTAGCCGGATCCCTTTTGAAAAGGAACCGTGGGATCCATCGTACTGGAAAAAACAATTTTTCATGCAAATTAAAAACCACTATCTTTCTAAATGTAATAATCCACTAGAAAGTCAAAACCTTAAGTAAGTTAAAGTGTTAAATACCATTGTTAATAAAAATCTAGTAAAAACATTAGATTATCATAGGTTGACCACAAACATCTCTTTTTATTTACTTATCATTCCTATAGGTTCAACTATGACGCATGAATATGAGTTTGATTTTTCACTCACTAGCGTCTACACTCCGAACATCTCTCTCGAACCCAACACACCCGGCAATCATGTCCGTGGGTTCAATAATCTCGAAAACCGTCACTTCCACGAATGACGTATTGTAGACACCTCTCTACAATTCGAAGAAGGTATCAATACCTCCTTCCGAGCCATAGGACTAGAATGTCTTCTTGAAATCAACGAGAAGATATGTCCAAGGTTCATAATGGAATTCTTCCGTCAAGTCGAACTCGTTCGTAACGAGGATCGCTCTCTATCTCTTTGGTTTTATATCAAAAAACAAAAATTCACTCTAACCCTTGGGCATTTTGCTCACATCCTCTGGATTCCAAATCATGGACAATGTGCCTTCACCGAAGATTGGTCTCTTGATTCTCTCGTCAACTTTCATGAAGAAAATAGTCCATATTGATCACACATACCCTCTCCGGAAGATTTAAATCGCATAATATGCAAACCTCGACCATATTACTCTTTACAAGGGATATCTGAGAAGAGTACAAGCCTCTTGCACTCATCCTACGTGAAAATGTTTGGAGCCTTAGGGGAAATCGAGAAATTCTTCCCGCTTGTTGTGCTCACATGTTGTACTGCTTGCTAACACAACAACCATACAATCTCGCCTACTTCTTGGCAAGGCGAATTGAAAATCTTCAAGGCTCCAAGAATAAACTCATCCCTTATGGAATGTTCTTGACACGCCTCTATCATAATGTTATGCACTTCCATCCTCAATTTCAAAGTCCGTTGTCTGTACTTGTGAACAAGATGATGGAACCGCTAAACATATCTCTCATGAAGACTTTCTTCATTCTTGATTCCACCAACACTCATCAATCACATAATGATCCTCCTAGCGAAAACACTCAAGGAACCTATTAGTATTCCAAAATAGGATCAAATCTCTTGTACTCGTGCTTTATCAATGTAATCCAATTTCTTTCATGAAATAAAACATCTTACATTTGATATCTTAGTATTAGAACTCCTTTTAGACTATCCTTGAGATATAATGCATTGTCAAGATCATTGCATACCTTTAGTAAAGGTCCTGCTGAGCAGATAGGAGGATCCCAAAGATTGTACTAGACGGATCCCTACACTTAGGGAACCGTGGGATCCGGCAAACAAAAAATGCAATTGCAAGCATTATATTTCAAACATATCCTTAGAACATCTCACACTAAGCTAAACATAGTGTATTAAGGCAAATTAAGTCCTTATCAAGATAGGTTGATCTTTCCTACTCATACATAACTCACCTAGATCACACTCTAAGAAGCTTGTAGATCTACCATTTCGCTTTTAATCCATTACTCTTCCGCTCTTAAACTCACACTTCATTTTCTACTTGATCCCTCACATCTAGTCTTAGAAATCTTTCGATTATGGCAAAATTGATCATAAATCATCCTCACCTCAAAATTGATCAAAGTTGATCAAAATCTAGTTCTCCATCTCAAAGCTTCTAGGATATTTTCCAAAACACTATCCTAAGATACAACCTGATCTCTAGGATCATTTAGCTTCAATTGACACTCTAAATCTTTAGTGTCATCCTTGCTCATCCATTGGTACTCTTGAAAGTTCCAAATCCTTCCATAAATAACAATCATTAGCTACATCATTCATTACCTTCAAGTAATCTAGCACCCCTTCATTTAAAACACTTAGGAGGACTGAAACACTCAAGATGATATAGGTCTTAGATCTTAGAAACATCATTTCCACTCTTTCATAACTGCTGAAAGCCGGATCCCTAGGATTAGCCTAGACGGATCCCTCTCTGAGGAAGGAACCGTGGGATCCGGATGACAGTTTATGTCAATTCTTGCTAAAACAATCATTTCAACTCATCTTCCTAACTCAAACACTCCATCTCATCTTAAATGAGTTCCTAGATCAGTGCAACCTCTGAAGTTGACTCTTGTGCATGTCAATCATCACATTCCAATGAATCCTAGTGGCTTAAGGCTTAAATGCACTTGCCAAATCTCTTGGTTTATAAACCACTTTGTTAGGACCTCCATATTCATCACTCTCATCCTAACTTTCAGCTCTTGCAACCTCTTGAAATCATCTCATCATGAGGAAAACCCCAAATAGTAACTTATCTACCAAAGAACCACCCATGAAAAAGGCTCGTGTTATACACGAAATCTCTTCAACCGAATCATCTCCGGTCAAGCCAACAAATGATAGAATTCTTCATCATCCAATCAAACCAATTCCTAAAAGGATAGTACCCACAAAACTACCAATGCCAAATACCACCATACCTCCTAGGCCAAACAATATCATCTCCACTAAACCATCACCATGGGTTCCTATCATCACCACACCTCTACAATTTAGAGGACTTGCCTCCTAGGCCGTCTCATCCGCTTCCGCCGACAACATTCTCCTCATTAGGAGGAATAATGGTTCAAAATCAAGGTGTTGAGTCAACACTTGCTCAGGCTTCCTTTTCGCCGTTTCCATCATATAATCCCATTTGGATTATGAGAAATCTTCAAAGTCAACCACCCGATCATATGGAAGTTGACACTTCTCTACCACCACCATCATTCTTGGTTGAGTCATTCTCAAATGTACCTCCACCAATCCCTCCATCGTTTGAAGCTCCACAAGCCGCTTCACTTGATCCTTCGCATCAAGCCATTTCATTTCTTCCACCACCACTACCTAGCCATGACAAAGATTGCTATCATTGGCAACATGTTGAAAGTTTGATACATGAAGTACGAGAAGACCAACGTTTCATGTTCTATCATCTCCTCGAACGTTTCGACGAGATTAAACCTAAACAAAACTTGAGCTAGAAGATTTTAGTGGTGTCCTAGCATCAAGCGATAGTTAATTTAGAAATTCCTATTCATGTATTTTCTTATTTTCTTAGTTTTTAGAGTCATGTATATCATAACTCTAGTTTTATTAAATGGAATTACATGCTACTTGTTATTTTGTTGAGCATATGATTACTTTGTATTCATATCTTATTTTTGTGATAACATTACTTGTTATATCACCTTGGCTGTAATTGAACAACTAATACGGATCCCCTGATTGTCTAGACGGATCCCTACTAGGAGGGAACCATGGGATCCGTAAGACAGAAAGCTTTCTTTCTACTAACTTGAATCACATTTGCAGGAAATTGTGAATTATACTTGCTTTCTAACCTTTGTTTTGTAGTTATTCAATGAAGACTTTGACATTCTAAAGCTAGGGGGAGCTTTATGTCAAAGCAATACATTGCAAATTACCTGCAATACTAGGTTTACATTTCGTGACATCCCCTTGCAAAATTGCAATCATCAAGGGGGAGCACATTCGTCTCTTAGACGATATCTTTTGCAAACTTATTTGCAAACAAACTAGATTAGTATCACTTACTTGACGCCCTTACATAGGGATGGACTCGTCAAGGGGAGTAAAGACGAGATCCTTTCCCGTTATTTGCTCTCTATTTCTTTTTACTTTTAATTCTTTCACATGTTTTTCTTAAAAACGATGTGTTGCCTTACTTCAAACACTTTTTGTTTTGACAAAAAGGGGGAGAAGAAAGTAAAAACTACAAATTCAAACTTTTACAATTTTAGCTTTTCCTTAAAATAATTTTATGTTTTGTCATCAACAAAAAGGGGAGATTGTTAATACAAATAAGCCGTAAAAACGTTTATTTATATTTTACGATCTTCTAATGTTTTGTCGATAACAAACGTAAAATCATATTAACAAAACAAATAAAATACGTAAATGGTTTGAACTAATAGTTTCTAACATATTCACATTTTCACATAAAACACAAAAACAAGTATAAGTGATTTTATGATTTAGTAATACATATGTACAACAACTAGTGTTTACATATTTGGATAAAATATACACATAACTAGTATGTAGTATATTGGGTAATATAAATGCGTAGAAACTTAAGTATCACAACCCATTGGGCAAATACATTGAATGTAGTTGGGTACAACCCAAAGCCCATAACCCATGGATCTTGACCCATAACCCATTGCATGACATCATGCTTATATCACATATGGATAATACCCATAACCCATGGATCAACCCAAGTGACTAAGTGCATTGCACTCAAAGATACATTGTATCTAGCCAAAGATCCATGGTTCAACCCATGACCCATAACCAAAATACCCATGGGAAAAGAGGAGCGTTCCACGGATCCCTAGCTTTGTGCTAGCGGATCCCTGTGGAAGGGATCCGTGGGATCCAGGGAGGATTTTCCTTTATAAATAGTGAGCCATTTCTTCATTATTCCTCACCCCTTTCTAACACACTTTCTCCCCTGAGTTAAATCTCACTAACCTTAGATCCAAGAGATCTATGTTTGTAGTTTTGTTTTTGTGTGATCTTTTAGGTTCTTCTTAAAGGCAAGACCACCACCTTTGAAGCCGAGCAAGCTCAAGTCCATGAGTTGCCATGCTTCCTCATCATCAAGGCCACTGAAGTCTTCTTGTTGATGATTCCTTTCTTTATTCAAAGAAGTGTAGTGTTGAAGACATTATTGAAAGATGTCTCAAGTGTCAAGACGAAGATATTAGTGAAGGGTATCCATCGTCAATAGGATAAGCACTTGTGGTAGGTGCTTAGAAGTCAAGATAAAGAAGCATTAGTGAAAGGTGCTTAGAAGTCAAGACAAAGAAGCATTAGTGAAAGGTGCTTAGAAGTGAAGACACAAGACATTAGTGAAAGGTGTCTTGTAGATCTAGTCAAAGGCATTAGTGAAAGGTGCCTTAGATGTACACTCGATATGGTGTGTTTCGATGTACAAGATAGACTAGCATTAGATGCAAGGATATTGATATCCTTGATGATGTTGTAAAGGAGTAGATCTCCTTTGGGATTAGTCGTTGGTGTAGTGTGGTAGTAGTTCCTCCATTGCAATGGAACTAGGTGCTTAGCTTAGTACCTAATAAAGGGTAGGCGACGTTCTGAAGGTGTAGTTCACCTTGGAGTGAAAGAAATAGGTACTTAGCCTAGTACCTTATAAAGGGTAGGCGACGTTGTGTAGGTGTGGTTCACCTTGGAGTGAAAGAACTCGGTGGTTATCCTAGCATAGGAAAAAGGGTAGGCGACGTTGTGAAGGCTTCTCCGCCATAAGGAGATTGGTGTAGTGATTACGAACTCTCGAGTAGGTGACTCGGGAAGTGGAGTAGGGGAAGGAAGGTGTCTTTGTAGCCGAACCACTATAAATACTCATGTTGTGGTTTTGTGCTTCTTACTCTTATCTTTTCATTACTTACCTCTATATGCTTGTTTATCAACATCCAACACACACATCCAAATAGATTGACATAAGTCGATCTAAATAGTTTCAAAGGAAGTTTTATTTTGCAAAACTATTCAACCCCCCCTTCTAGTTTTCCACAATCTTGTTGACAGTTCTTTCTTCTCTCATTAAAAGTGTTGTGTCGAAGACATAGGTGAAAGGTGTCTAAAGGATCAAGTCGAAGGTATTAGTGAAAGGTGCCGAAGATCCATGTCAAAGGCATTAGTGAAAGGTGCCGAAGATCTAAGTCAAAGGCATTAGTGAAGGGTGCCGAAGGTCCGTGTCTAAGGCATTAGTGAAGGGTGTCGAAGGTCCGTGTCTAAGGCATTAGTGAAGGGTGCCAAAGGTCCGTGTTGAAGGCATTAGTGAAGGGTGCCTAGAAGTCGTGTCAAAGGCATTAGTGAAACGTGCCTAGGGTGTACATTCGATATGGTGTGTCGATGTACAAGATAGATTAGTATTGGGTCAAAGGATATTGATATCCTTGTTGATGTTGTCATAAGGAGTGGATCTCCTTTGGGATAGATGTCCTGTAGTGTTGGGTAGTAGTTCCTTCTTTGTAATGGAACTCAATATCTAGCCTTGTACCGGATAAAGTGTAGGCGACCTTGTGATAGGTTTGGTTCTACCTCGTGGAAGAACCCGATGTCTAGCCTTGTACCGGAAAAAGAGTAGGCGACGTTGTGAAGGCTTCTCCGCCACAAGGAGTTTGTGTTGTGTAGTGATTACGAAATCTCGAGTAGGTGACTCGGGGAGTGGAGTAGGGCAAGGAAGGTGTCCTTGTAGCCGAACAACTATAAATACTCGCCTTGTGGTTTTGTGCTTCTTACTCTTTATCTTTGATTTATTTATTTATATGCTTATCTATCAACATCCAACACACACATTTAAATAGATTGACATAAGTCGATCTAAATAGTTTAAAGCCAAGTTTTAATCAGTAAAACTATTCAACCCCCCCCCCATTCTAGTTTTCCACAATTGGTACCAGAGCTTCGTTACCAAATTTTTAGAGTATATTGTACTTTAAAAACTTGACACGATCCGTGCATAATTGAAACTACAAAGAAGGTCTCTTACAAAAACAAACACCATGTCTTAAAAACACTTTTGTAGGATGTTGATTGGATGACAACATTATTTTTTTATTTCTTATTTTATCTTACTAAACTGCACTAACCTTTTTTTGTCATTTTGCTTAGTTAAAGCTCATTTAATCAAGCTATAGGAATTCCTTGGTAACAAGATTACCTTTCCTAAGAAGGTATCTTAATTACCATCTAGATCACGAAGGAACCGGAGTTATCTATTGACATTTTTCTTGTCAAAAGAAAAAGACACTCATAATTGCATTAGAGGTATGACTTTCTAACTTATCTCTAAATAATATTAGCTTAGAATAAGTATGCTTGCATAGGAACTTATATGATTATATTTTTATATGCTCATGTATTATACGTGGCTTCGTTAGGAAACTTTTCTTGCATACGTGTTCCTCTTCCGTCTATAGTCTAGGTTTATAAACATGTGTTTTTTTTTTAATTTTCCTTAATCCAAAAATCAAATATCTCTAATAATAAAACAAAACACAAATCTCAAAAATCCATCCTTCCCCATAAAAACCCCTTCCGCTCGTCAACTCCACCAAAACCACACTTTTCAAATCTTCCACTTTCAAAAATTTCCTCTCATTCAAACTTCACCTTCCTTCTCATCTCATCTCATCTCAAATCAAAACCAAAGAAGAATTTCATCATCATGGTTTATCTCGCCTTCGTGATCATCGTCTTGACACTCATCGCTCTCGTGTATCCCATGATCAAGTTTTCTCATGGAGACATGTACTTTGTGTTGTTAATCTACATTTGTATCATATATCCGATCCTTTGTATCGTTCTTAGCATTGAAATGAAATATTACTAATGTCTTAGTTTATCTCGTTTATTTTTTATAATGTTTTTATCATTTTCTTTTCATTCGTATCTTTCACCTAACTTACTTTTGAAACCTACAATGCATGCTTAACTAGTAAATATTGGCTAGAACACACCTCCATTTATAAACCTAAAAGTTGCAAAAATCTACTTTACGTCAAGACCATTTTTCTGTCACTTTGAGATCCACGGATCCCTAAAGTTCAACTAGCCGGATCCCTCTTAGAAGGGAACCATGAGAACCCTTGAACTGGATAACAGAATCTCATGCAACATAAAAACCATTTAATAAAAATCTACCATAAAAAGAAAAATCTCACTAGAATGTTAGTACAAAGTAAGTTAACTATCATTGTTAATAGAAATCAAGTAAAAACATTTGGAGATTATTTTCACCTATCAAATATCCTCTTCTTTGATGCATCTCTTCATATTAACTTGCTCATACAAACTATTCACTTCCATAGGTCTCGTCGTGACTCATGAGTTTGAATTCGACTTTCAACTCACTTATGTCTACATTCCTAATATCTCCCTTGAGCCCAACACACCTGGCAATCATGTCCGTGGGTTCAATAATCTCGAAACTCGCCACTTCCATGAAGGACGTATTGTTGACACACCTCTACTATACGAAGAAGGTATCAATAACTCTTTCCGAACCATAGGACTAGAAGGCCTTCTCGGAATTAACGAGAAGATTTTTCCACGGTTTGTGTTGGAATTCTTTCGTCAAGTTGAACTCATTCGTAACGAGGATCGATCTCTATCACTATGGTTTTGGATTAAAAACCAAAAGTTTGTCTTAACTCTTGGGCAATTTGCTCACATTCTCCGAATTCCAAATCATGGACAATGTGCCTTCACTGAAGATTGTTCTCTTGATTCTCTCTTCAACTATCGTAAAGAAAATAGTCCATATTGTTCCCACATACCCCTCAAGAATTAACTCGCATGTTATGCAAACCTCGACCCTATTAATCTGATCCAAACATAATCTATACACGTGATATCCGAGATGATCTTAAACCTCTCGCAGTCATTCTACATGAAAATATTTGGAGTCTTAGGGGAAATCGATAAATTCTTCCCGCTTGTTGTGCTCACATAATTTATTGTTTGCTAACCCAACAACCATACAATCTCGCCTATTTCTTCGCAAGACGAATTGTAAACCTTCAAGTCAACAAGAACAAGCTAATCCCATATGGAATTTTCCTGACACGCCTTTGTCATCATATCATGTACTTTCATCCGCAATTTCAAAGTCCGTTGTACGTACTTGTGAATAAGATGTGGAACCTTTAAACACATCTCACATCAAGTCATTCTTCGTCCCTGAATCGGCAAATACTCATCATCCATTTGACGATCCATCTAGCGAAAACTCTCAAGAAACCTAGTTTCCTTTCCAAATAGGTTCAATTTTTAGATTTCATCATCTATCTTTGTAATGTGACCATCCTCATGAAATAAAACATTTAACGTTTGATGTCTTGCTTATATAGTTGCTCAAACTCTTTAAAAAACACTGGCTTTAAAATACGATACCTTGTGCAAGTTTTGCATACCTTCTGTGAAGGTAATGTTTAGCAGGAGCCGGATCCCTCACTTTGTACTAGACTTTAGGGAACCGTGGGATCCGGGCAGACGGAAATGCAGTTGCAGACATCCACACATCAAACCAGCCCACTAGACCACTTCACATTAGCTAAACATAATGCCTTAGGACCACTTAAGTCTTCTTCAAGCTCAGTAGGTATCACACTCACTCATAGCTAATTTAGGATCACACTCAAGGTGCTTTTTGATTTATCATTTCACCAAAACTCATCATCCTTTCGCTCCAATACCCACACATCATTTCTCACATATCAACACATCTAGTTTTATAATTCTCTCAATTTTAGCAAATTGATTTTAGTCATCCTTACCTCAAAATATGTCAAAAACTAGTTTTTCATTTCTTATAATTTTTAAGGAATTTTCCAAATTTATTCTAAGTTGCCATCTGATCTCTAGGATCATTTAACACCACTTGACACTCTCAAATCTCCTAGTGTCATCTTTGATCACCCATTGGTGCTCATAAAGTCCTATTTTCTTCCATAAAAGGCAATTATTAGCTACCATCACTTATTGCACTTGATCATTTAATCTCCCTTTCATTTAATACACTTAAGAAGACTGAAACAATCAAGATGTATAGGTACTAGACCTTACAGAACATCATTTTCCTCTTTTCTTGGCTGCTCAGAGCCGGATCCCTAGGTTTAGCCTAGATGGATCCTTCATTGGAGGGAACCATGGGAACAGGCTAACAAATTCAGCTAATCCAAGTTAAAACAATCATTTTAAGCGCTCCTTGCTAACTTGAACACTCCATCTTGTCTTAATTAACCTCCTTGATCAGTGCAACTCTGAAGTTGACTCTTGTGCATGCAAATCATTGCATTACAAAAGGATCTTAGTGGTTTAAGCCTTGAATGCACTTGCCAAATCCTTCCTTTTATAAGCCACCTTGTTAGGACTTCTTAGTCATCATCTACAACCTCATTTTTAGCATTTAGAAACCTTTACACCACTAACCTTTAATCATCTCATCATGAGAAAAGCCCGTAGTGCTAACTCATCCACCAAATGACTACCCAAGAAACTTGCTCGTGTTGTTCACTTAATTTCTTCAACCAAATCATCTCCCGTTAAATCCATAAACGCTAGGATTTCCCCTCCACCAACTTAACCAATCAAACCAATCCCCAAAAAGGATTGTTCCCACAAAACTACCAATGCCAAACACCACTATACCTCCTAAACCAAACACTCTCATTTCCACTAAACCATCACCATTAGTGCCTAGAGCCATATCATTTACCACTCCACATTCATCTCCACACCTCTACAACTTAGAGGAATTGCCTTCTAGGCCCTCTCATCCTTCACCATTGCCAACATTCTCCTCAATAGAGAGAATAGCACAACAAAGTCAAGGTGTTGAATTGACACTAGCGCCGGTATCCTTTTCTCCGTCACCCTCAAATATTCCCTTTTAAATTATGAGGAATCATCAAATTCAACCACCCGATCACATTGAAGTAGATACTTCTCTACCACCATCCTCGACACATGTTCCACCACCACCACCTTTGGTTAACTTAGATAGTTTAGGAATCTTAATCCATGTATTATTCATTTTCTTAGTTTTTAGAGTTATGTACATCATTTCTCTAGTTTTATTAAATAAAATTACATGTGATATCCCATATAAACTTGTGTATTTGATTGGTGTCTTGATACACAACTCATTTTGATGATTAACATCACATTTACATCAACATTGCTGTCTTGAGTTTACAGGCAGACGGATCCCTCATGTTAGCTTAGACGGATCCCTCCAAGGGAGGAATCGTGGGATCCGTGCAACAGAAGACTTGTTTATTACTAACTTGAGTCTTATTTGCAGGAAATTATGCATTATATATGTTAATACAAATAAGCCGTAAAAACGTTTATTTATATTTTACGATCTTCTAATGTTTTGTCGATAACAAACGTAAAATCATGTTAACAAAACAAATGAAATACGTAAATGGTTTGAACTAATAGTTTCTAACAACATTCACATTTTCACATAAAACACTAAAACAAGTATAAGTGATTTTATAATTTAGTAATACATATATACAACAACTAGTGTTTACATATTATATACACATAACTAGTATGTAGTATATTGGATAATATAAAAGGGGTAGAAACTTAAGTATCACAACCCATTGGGCAAATACATTGAATGTAGTTGGGTACAACCCAAAGCATATAACCCATGGAGCTTGACCCATAACCCATTGCATGACATCATGCTTATATCATACATGGATAATATCCATAACCCATGGATCAACCCATACCCAAGTGACCAAGTGCATTGCACTCAAAGATACATTGTATCTAGCTAAAGATCCATGGTTCAACCCATGACCCATGACCCATAACCAAAATACCCATGGGTAAAAGGGAGCGTCCCACGGATCCCTAGCTTAACGCTAGACGGATCCCTTGTGGATGGGATCCGTGGGATCCAGGAATAGGGATTTTTCCTCTATAAATAGTGAGCCATTTCTTCATTATTTCTCACCCTTTCTAACACACTTTCTCCCTGAGTTAAAAACTCACTAACCTCAGATCCAAGAGATCTATGTTTGTAGTTTTGTTTTTGTGTGATCTTTAGGTTCCTCTTAAAGGCAAGATCACCACCTTTGAAGTCGAGCAAGCTCAAGTCCATGAGTTGCCATGCTTCCTCATCATCAAGGCTACAGAAGTCTTCTTGTTGATGATTCCTTTATTTCTTCAAAGAAGTGTAGTGTTGAAGACATTAGTGAAACATGTCTCAAGTGTCAAGACGAAGATATTAGTGAAGGGTATCTATCGTCTATAGCATAAGCACTTGTGGTAGGTGCTTAGAAGTCAAGACAAGAAGCATTAGTGAAAGGTGCTTAGAAGTCAAGACTAGAAGCATTAGTGAAAGGTGTTTAGAGGTGAAGACACAAGACATTAGTGAAAGGTGTCTTGTAGATCTAGTCAAAGGCATTAGTGAAAGGTGCCTTAGATGTACATTCGATATGGTGTGTTTCGATGTACAAGATAGACTAGTAGTAGATCCAAGGATATTGATATCCTTGATGATGTTGTAAAGGAGTAGATCTCCTTTGGGATTAGTCGTTGGTGTAGTGTGGTAGTAGTTCCTCCATTGCAATGGAACTAGGTACTTAGCCTAGTACCTTATAAAGGGTAGGCGACATTGTGTAGGTGTGGTTCACCTTGGAGTGAAAGAACCCGGTGGTTAGCCTAGCATCGGAAAAAGGGTAGGCGACGTTGTGAAGGCTTCTCCGCCATAAGGAGATTGGTGTAGTGATTACGAACTCTCGATAGGTGACTCGGGGAGTGGAGTAGGGCAAGGAAGGTGTCCTTGTAGCCGAACCACTATAAATACTCGCGTTGTGGTTTTGTGCTTCTTACTCTTATCTTTTCATTACTTACCCTTATATGCTTGTTTATCAACATCCAACACACACATCCAAATAGATTGACATAAGTCGATCTAAATAGACTAAAAGGAAGTTTTAATTGGAAAAACTATTCAACCCCCCTTCTAGTTTTCCACAATTGGCATCAGAGCTTCGTTACCAAGTTTCTTGAAGTATATTGTACTTTAAAAACTTGATACGATCCATGGTTAATTGAAAACTACAAAGAAGGTTTTTCATAAAAACAAACACCATGTCTTTTAAAACTATATGTTTGGATGTTGATTTGATAACAACATTTTTTTTTATTTACTTGTTTCATTTAAATGCACTAATCTTCTTTGTCATGTTGATTAGTCAAAGCTCATACCCACCAAGCTATAGGAATCGCTTGGTAACAAGATTACCTTCCTTAAGAAGGTATCTTAAACGCAAAGGAGCGGGAATCGTCTAAGTGACACTTGTTGTGTCATTTGTAAAGACATTCCTAAGTGCGCTAGAGGTATGATTTCCTTTTATCTTACTTGATAATTAAGTTTGCCTATTTAGGTATTTATATGATTACTTTTTATGCTTATACATGAAGCTTCATTAGGAAGCCTTTTTCTTACATACGTGTTATTTTTTTTTAGGTCATGGTATATAAAACTTATGTTTTATTTCTTTTAATCCTATAATAAAACAAAACACAAATTTCAAAAATTTCTCCTCTCCTATAAATCATCCACTCGACGCCCACTTTATCAAACCTCACTTTTTCAAATTTTCCAATTTCAAAAATTCTCTCTCGCTCAAAACTTCATCCTCCTCTCTACTTCATCCAAACCGAAACCAAGAATAATCATCTCCAACATGGTTTACATCGCCTTCGTTCTAATCGTCTTAACACTCATCGCACTTGTGTTCCCTATGATGAAGTTCACATACGGAGACATTTATTTTGTGTTGTTAATCTACATCGGGATTATATACCCAATCCTTTGTATCATTCTTAGCATTGAAATGAAATATTATTAATAGTCTAGTTTATCTAGGTTATTATTATCATTATGTGTTTATCATTCTTTCTTTACTTTATGTCTTTCTTTCGTGATACATTAGAAGTCATGTATGCATGTTAAAGGAAAATGTAGGTTAAAACACATATCTTGGTATAAAACTATGAGATCTAAAAACCTATGCGTTTTCATAAAATCTGTTTATGTGATTATAGATCTACGGATCCCGGAAGTTATACTAGCCGGATCCCTTTTGAAAAGGAACCGTGGGATCCGTCCTACTGGAAAACAGTTTTTTTCATGCAAATTAAAAACCACTTTTCTTCTAAAAGGAATACTCCACTTAAATGCCAAAACAATAAGTGAGTTAAGTGCCTGTCTTGTTAAAAACCATTGTTAATAAAAATATAATAAAAACGTTAGATAATCATAGGTTGATCACAAACATCACCTTTTATTAACTCATCATTCATATAGGTTCAACTATGACGCATGAATATGAGTTTGATTTTTCACTCACTAGCGTCTACACTCCAAACATCTCCCTTGAACCCAACACACCTGGCAATCATGTCTGTGGGTTCAATAATTTCGAAAACCGTCACTTCCAAGAAGGACATATTGTAGACGCCTCTCTACAATTCGAAGAAGGTATCAATACCTCCTTCCGAGCCATAGGACTAGAATGTCTTCTCGAAATCAACGAGAAAATATGTCCAAGGTTCATAATGGAATTCTTCCGTCAAGTCGAACTCATTCGTAACGAGGATCGCTCTCTATCTCTTTGGTTTTATATCAAAAACCAAAAGTTTACTTTAACCCTTAGGCATTTTGCTCACATCCTCCGGATTCCAAATCATGGATGATTCGTTGTAGGTTTAGGGGTATTTGTGTATGGATAAAACCACAATATCGATATAAAAAATAATCCACAAGGAATGACTTAAAATCCCTTTAGGAAAAAGGATAGTGAATCAAATCCCGTGAGTGATAGTGATACGGATTAGGAAATCCGAGTTGTTTCCCAACGAGGTGTGAATGGGCAACGTCGTTATTGGTTTGTTATTAAAATACTCGATGTTTTGGATTTTTTTTTATTTAAACTACGGGGAATGGGAAAGCAATTAAGGAAAATTAAGCTACGGGGAATCCGAAGTACACGAATTTAAACTAAAACGTAATTAAAGAAACGTAAATAAAATGCAATTAAGTCTAAACTACGTCCTAAATATGATCTAAAATTACTTTTAAACTAAAAATGATATTTGAAAACTATTTATGAATTAAAACTAATTTTTATGATTTTTCTTGAATTTATTTGAATTAAAAACTAAATTTTAACTTTTAAAGCTAATTTAAAATACTAAAAATTATGTAAATAAAGGGGAAAATTATGAAACTATTTTTCGAAAATCTAAAATAACTCAAAAGACTTTTCAAAACTAATTTTGTATTTTTCTGATGATTTTTCGAATTTCTATGAATTAAAAACTATTTAAAACTAATTTAAATGCTAAAAATTATAAATTTAACTAGAAAAAATCTGGAAAATTTTTTTTTTGCTTTTTATATTTATCTTAATCTATGAAAATTGAAAAATTATTTTTTTGAAGCTTTTCTGATTTATTTGTATTAAGAGCTATTTAAAAAGTCTTAAAAACTAATTTAAAATAAGAAAAATGGTAAACAGTACTGGAAAATTATGAAAAATTCAGGAAAAGTCTAAAATATTATTATAAATCTATGAAAATTACTAAAACCTATGCTAGTGTGCAAGAATAACAGGCTGTAGTGCAAATGACTTGTAAATAAGCACTTTATAATAAGCAAATAAGCACTAGAAAGTACCAAATGAACACAGAAGCTAACTTATGCTATAATAACTCAAAACCAGCTAAATCCAACTACTCTCAACCTCTAATGAGCAACCTACAAAGACTTTGAGCTAATTAACCACTAAAGCCAAACAAGCCTATTTGTCTACTTTTAAGCTAAAGTACCAGCTTATTCAATAAGCTAAACTAAAAACCAAAAGTGCGGAACTCAAGATAGCCAACCAATCAACAACTATACCAACTTTCACATCCTAATAAGCTAAAATAATCCCTGTGCAAGCTCTGTAAATAGGCCTGATTCACACTCAGTTAAACTGAGTGTGAACAGGGCAAAAGTAGCTAAAATGGAAGCTGATTAAGAACTTATAAAGGCTTGAGAAAATTCCAAAAAAATCAGATTTCAAAATTAGACCAACTGAACTTGTTTATCCCAAAATTTAACTTGAATTGAACCAAAGATGAAGCTATGAAAAATCTATAAAGTTTGGTAAAAACTGCTTTTGCTCTTTTGACCTTTTTATTGACAGATTATGAATGTTGACTTTGATGAGATTTAAACTGATTTCGTGAACTAATTATGTTGTTTTATGGTAAAATAGAACTAAATCAAGCTAAGTTATCTAATTCTATACCTAAATGCAAAGATCTAACCCCTAATTCCAACAATGATGATCAATGAAGCAAGTTTTGAGCTAATTTTGACTTTCAGAGATTTATAATGCAACTAAATGACCAAATTAACTAACTAACTAAATGACCTTAACTCAATCAATCCTTACTTCTGATCTCATTTCTAACACAGATTTGAGACCTTATCCAAACACTACTTATAAAGCTACTTTGCAATTTTCAACCTACAAACTGCTTAAACAATTTAATCCAACACTTAATCTAATTTAAATTATCCTAATTGAATCTAGATGCAGTGATTAAATCAAACAACAAACACGGAATCTATAAGTATACTACTATTGTAGATATGAGCAAATATTAATGAAATAGAACAAAGTAGAACTAGCACTTACAGCAGTCCAGCCACTATGGCTTGCACAACTTATCAAATACCACTCCAAATAAGCTTAAACCAAAACCATATCTGATCCAGATCAATAACTCAACCCAAACCTGCTTCCATTTTAACTGATATTGACTGATATTGAGAATTTATGTGTGATTTGAATTCCAAACAAGATAAACTTTCAAAAAGCTATATAGAGCTTATAAAGGCGTATGTAACAGTAGCTAAGATGATAATAACCAACAAAGTAGAATTAACATATTTTTATTTTTTTTTTGTTATTTTTCTGATTTGTTTTTTGTATTTTTGATAAAGTATAAGAACAAGCTGAGATTAAAACTTAAACAACAAAATAAGCTAAACTGGATTAAAACAACTAATAAGATGAGAGTAAAAGCATTAAAAACTGAAACAATGATTTTAAGAGAGAAAACAGAATTTCATTAATATTTAAAAACTGTGTACAAAGACGAATTACAAAAGCTGAAAATACATTAAAACATTAAAACTGAATGAAAAATACAATAAGCTACTGAATGAAAAGGTGAGAACAACTGTGAATGAGGAGCTCTATTTATAGCTGAGCCTTGAGGTCTTGGAAAGATCTGGAATGTATTCTTGTGCTTTCTCCCTTTGATATCAGCCCTTGATCATCTTGCATACGTATCCCATCAATTTTAGACCCTTGGATTGCATGTGCCACATATCTTCGACCAATCAGGTGAGAGTATGATGTGATATGACACACGGATTGCCAGCATGGCATCCGTGTGTCAGTCACGTGTCAGAATTTCATGTCAATTTCAAGTGAATTAGTGTTGGATTTGGCGAATTAATTTGGTGGGTAACTAGGGTTCATAAGCTGGGTTTATTTGGGGGGGATTTTTGGCACCTTGGGTTTGTTTATTATTTTTCGTTTTGGTTGACCGGGTAGAATAAGTAGTTGACTGGGTATTTTAAGTGGGAAATGGGTAAGGGTTGTAGGAAATGGGTAAACCGGGTATGGATTGGACCAATGTTGGGCTTTAACTTGGGATTTAAGTAGGCTAAATGGTTTAATGGACTTGGATTTTGGATTATGCTTGTAACCAATTGGTAATCTAAGGACCAAAGGTGTAAAGGCTGAAATTCCAAGGACTAAAAGTGTAATTCTGAAAATGTGATCAAGGACTAACTTTGCTAATCTTAAAATAATCCAAGAGCCATTCTTGCCAATTTCAAAAACTTAAGGGTATTTTCTGCCAAATGCTCAAAGTCGAGGGACTGATTTTGACAATTCTTCAAACTAGATCATTTCTTTCAAAAATCATCCTCAGAGAGTAGAAATCTTCACAGATGCACAATTCTGACCTTCCGGTTCAGTTTTAGCACTCTTTATCTCTCGTGCTCGGGTTTTTGTCTGATTTGGTTAACTTTTGCGTGTTTTGACATATCCGTACCTGCACAAGCACAAACTCAAGAAAACAGCAAATATTAGCAATAAACGGCTCTTTCTTGGTTATTTTGGGTTTTATTTGATAAAGAAATGATATATGTTTTTGCACATATCAATGGACAATGTGCCTTCACCGAAGATTGGTCTCTTGATTCTCTCTTCAACTTTCGTGAAGAAAATAGTCCATATTGTTCACACATACCCTCCCCGAAAGATTTAAATCGCATAATATGCAAACCTCGACCATATTACTCTGATCCAAACATTATCTTCAAACGGGACATCCGAGAAGAGTACAAGCCTCTTGCACTCATCCTGCGTGAAAACGTTTGGAGTCTTAGGGGAAATCGAGAAATCTTTCCCGCTTGTTGTGCTCACATGTTGTACTGTTTGCTAACACAACAACCTTACAATCTCGACTACTTCTTCGCAGGCGAATGTAAATCTTCAAGGCTCCCAGAATAAACTCATCCCTTATGGAATGTTCTTGACACGCCTCTATCATAATGTTATGCACTTCCGTCCTTAATTTCAAAGTCCGTTGTATGTACTTGTGAACAAGATGATGGAACCGCTAAACATATCTCTCATGAAGACTTTCTTCATTCTTGATTCCACCAACACTCATCAATCACGTAATGACCCTCCTAGCGAAAACACTCAAGAAACCTATTAGTATTTCAAAATAGGATCAATTCTCTTGTACTCGTGCTTTATCAATGTAATCCTATTTCTCTCATGAAATAAAACATCTTACATTTGATATCTTAGTGTTAGAACCCCTTTAAACTAACCTTGGAATATAATGCATTGTCAAAATCATTGCATACCTTTAGTAAAGGTTCTGCTGAGCAGATGGACGGATCCAAAGTTTGTGCTAGACGGATCCCTACACTTAGAGAACCGTGGGATCCGGCAAACAGAAAATGCAATTTCAAACATTATATTTCAAACATATCCTAAGAACACCTCACACTAAGCTAAACATAGTGTCTTAAGGAAAATTAAATCCTTATCAAAATAAGTTGATCTTTCCTACTCACACATAACTCACCTAGATCACACTCTAAGACGCTTGTAGATCTATCGTTTCATTTTTAATCCATTACTCTTCTGCTATCAAACTCACACTTCATTTTTCACTTGATCCCTCACATTTAGCCTTAAAAATCTTTCTATTATGGCAAAATTGATCATAAATCATCCTTAGCTCAAAATTGATCAAAGTTGATCAAACTCTAGTTTTTTTCACTTGATCCCTCACTATCCTAAGTCACAACCTGATCTCTAAGATCATTTAGCTTCAATTGACACTCTCATCTTTAGTGTCATCCTTGCTCACCTATTGGTACTCTTGAAAGTTCCAAATCCTTCCATAAAAGACTATCATTAGCTACATCACTCATTACCTTCAAGTAATTAAGCACCCCTTCATTTAAGACACTTAGGAGGACTAAAACACTCAAGATGTTATAGGTCTTAGATCTTAGAAACATAATTTCCACTCTTTCATAGCTGCTGAGAGCCAGATCCCTAGGATTAGCCTAGACGGATCCCTTTGAGGAGGGAACCGTGGGATCCGGATGATAGTTTATGTCAAAACTTGTTAAAACAATCATTTCAACTCATCTTCCTAACTCAAACACTCCATCTCATCTTAAATGAGTTCTTAGATCAGTGCAAACTCTGAAGTTGACTCTTGTGCATGTTAATCATCACATTCCAATGAATCCTAGTGGCTTAAGGCTTAAATGCACTTGCCAATTCTCTTGGTTTATAAACCACTTTGTTAGGACCTCCATAGTCATCACTCTCATCCTAACTTTCAGCACTTTGGAAACCCTTAAAATCATCTCATCATGAGGAAAACCCCAAGTAGTAACTTATCTACCAAAGAACCACCCAAGAAAAGGAGTCGTGTTATACACGAAATCTCTTCAACCAAATCATCTCCGGTCAAGCCAACAAATGATAGGATCCTTCCTCTTCCAATCAAACCAATTCCTAAAAGGATAGTACCCAAAAAATTACCAATGCCAAACACCACCATACCTCCTAGGCCAAACAATATCATCTCCACTAAACCATCACCATTGGTTCATAGAGATATTTCATTTACATCCCCACTATCATCACCACACCTCTACAATTTAGAGGATTTTGCCTCCTAGGCCGCTCTCATCCCTTCCACAACATTTTCTTCATTAGGAGGAATAATGGTACAAAATCAAGGTGTTGAATCAACACTTGCTCCGGCTTCCTTTTCGTCGTTTCCATCATATAATCCCATTTGGATTATGAGAAATCATCAAAGTCAAACACCCGACCATATGGAAGTTGACACTTCTCTACCACCACCATCATTCTTGGTCGAACCATTCTCAAATGCGCCTCCACCAATCCCTCCTTCGTTTGAAGCTCCACAAGCCGCTTCACTTGATCCTTCACATCAAGATATTTCATTTCTTGCACCACCACTACCTAGCCATGACAAAGATTGCTATCATTGTCAACATGTTGAAAGTTTGATACATGAAGTACGAGAAGACCAACGTTTCATGTTCTATCATCTCCTTGAACGTTTCGACAAGATCAATCCTAAACAAAACTTGAGCTAGAAGATTTTAGTGGTGTCCTAGCATCAAGCGATAGTTGGTTTAGAAATTCCTAGTCATGTATTTTCTTATTTTCTTAGTGTTTAGAGTCATGTACATATAACTCTAGTTTTATTAAATGGAATTACATGCTACTTGTTATTTTTCTGAGCATGTGATTACTTTGTATTCATAACTCATTTTTGTGATAACATTACTTGTTATATCACCTTTGCTGAAATTAATCAGCTAATACGGATCCCTCAGAATTGCCTAGACGGATCCCTACTAGGAGGGAACCGTGGGATCCGTGTGACAGAAAGCTATTTTCTACTAACTTGGACCACATTTGCAGGAAATTGTGAACTATACTTGCTTTCTAACCTTTGTTTTGTAGTTATTCAATTTACACATAAATCATCCTTACCTCAAAATTTATCAAAGTTGATCAAACTCTAGTTTTTTTCACTTGATCCCTCACTATCCTAAGTCACAACCTGATCTCTAAGATCATTTAGCTTCAATTAACACTCTCATCTTTAGTGTCATCCTTGCTCACCCATTGGTACTCTTGAAAGTTCCAAATCCTTCCATAAAAGACTATCATTAGCTACATCACTCATTACCTTCAAGTAATTAAGCACCCCTTCATTTAAGACACTTAGGAGGACTGAAACACTCAAGATGTTATAGGTCTTAGATCTTAGAAACATAATTTCCACTCTTTCATAGCTGCTGATAGCTTGATCCCTAGGATTAGCCTGCGACGGATCCCTCTGAGGAGGGAACCGTGGGATCCAGATGACAGTTTATGTCAAAACTTGTTAAAACAATCATTTCAACTCATCTTCCTAACTCAAACACTCCATCCCATCTTAAATGAGTTCCTAGATCAGTGCAAACTCTGAAGTTGACTCTTGTGCATGTTAATCATCACATTCCAATGAATCCTAGTGGCTTAAGGCTTAAATGCACTTGCCAATTCTCTTGGTTTATAAACCACGTTGTTAGGACTTCCATAGTCATCACTCTAATCCTAACTTTCAGCACTTTTGTTGGAATCACTCCTAAACCTTAATTCAAGTGTTAGTTACTCATATGTAATAGGTAGCTTATTATGGCCTTTATGTTTGTTATTAGCTTTAAGCTTATGTAGAAGGCCCATGAGCTTAGGCCCAAGCCCATAGGAGAAAGGGAAGGAGTAGGAGTGTTGCCCTAGCTCCTTGCCTATAAATACTATGCAATAACCCTCACTTGAGGGTTGGTTGTTCAAGTTATTTCTTTCACAAACACTCTACGCCTAACCGTCTTTCATATTAACGTGTGTGTGTGTGTGAATCTTGTTCAATCGCCTCTCTATCTTTCTTATAAGCTTGTGTGGTAAACCTTGTGACCTAACAGTGGTATCAATCGCCAAATAGTTGGGTGAACACGTTTGTTTTTGAAGTTCTTGTTTTCATTCTTACGCTGCAAACGTGGTCAAAACTTTGGCCTCGCTTAAAACTTGATTTTTCACTTTTAATCCAAGATTCTTGTACTTTCAATGTTTTAAGGTGTTAAAATAATCGCTTTTGGCAAAAGTTTCAAACTTTACGCGTGGATTTAAGTTTTTAAGCTTGTTTTTGTCGTGGGTCTCGCTCTACGATAACCGTTTAAGAGCTTTGGATCATCAAGTTTCACACTTTTGTGTCTTTTGGTGATATTAAAGCTATTCCATCACACAAAACTGGTTTAGAAACATATTTGGGCAATATCACTTTTATTTAGTAAGTCTACGCGTAAGAAAACCCTAATCTTACGCGTAACTTTATCCTTGGTTTGATCTTCGATTTCGCGGTTTACTCCGTGTTTTCTTGCTTGGATAAGCCTGAAAATACGTCGACTTTTGATATCTTTTGCACTGTGAAGTGTAAAAGATCACTTTGGATAAAACCCTAAAATTACGCATAAGCATAAAGCTTACGCGTAGAAATCCTACGCCTAAGATTTATCTTACGCCTAAGCCTAGTCTTACGTATAAGATAATCCTACGCCTAACTTTCTACGCATAACTTTGTGTCTACGCATAACTTTAGCGTCTTTTCTCTACTTACGCGTAAGCTAAATATACGCGTAACTCTTGATTGTTACGCGTAACTTTGGTGTTTTTACGCATAAGTACTACTTGGCCATTGTGATTTCTACGCCTAAGGATACTTCATCAACAAAGGTTTATTCGACTACAAAGATCCATTTTTACCAACACAAGTTTTCAACATGTCACAACCACCATACTCTAACTATTTCCCTTACACTTATTCTCAACGTCCACAACAACTTACTCCACAACATCAACAATGGAATCAACAACAAGCAATTTATCAACAACAATTTAATCAACAACATACTCCACAACTTGCTGCAATTCCACAACCTCAAATGATTCAACCACCACCAAGTCTTCAAGTTCAACCGTACACAAATGACTTCAATCAACATCCATCAAGGAACACTATGAAGGAACCTACTTGGTTTGCAAAGATGTTTGAAACTTTGGCAACCAACAATCAATTCATGAGGCCGGATCACTTGATAGACCTCCAATGCTCACCTGTGAAACTACGATCAATGGGTGATAAGGTTCTTTAGATTTTGTGATCTAAAGAAGCCACATGGAAAGTTCTTAAAGCATGTTATCTTGGAAGGTCCATTTGAGATGCCTACTGTCATTGTACCCGGAGATCCAAATGCCATTCCACCAAGAGATGAACAAACGAACATTGCTACTGTTGCTGACTTGAATCCTCAAGAACTTCTACACTATGAAGCAGATGAGCTTGCAATGGAATATATCCTCCTAGGATTACCAAACCTAATTCTTAGTAGTGTTGATGCTCAAAAGACTGCAAAGAAAATGTGGGATCATATTCGTCTTCTTATGGAAGGATCTATACTCAATCAGGAAGATTTGGAATCCAAAATTTACTTGGCTTATGAACACTTCATGATTGAACTTGGAGAGACACTCGAGTCCTATCATCACCAATTTTTAGACATCATTAATGATTTGGATAAACACAACATCAACATGCCAAGAATTGTAGTGAATACTAAGTTCCTGAGTAGTCTTGGTCCTGAATGGGAGAAGTATGTCATTTTTCTCCGTTAAGCGAAAAACATGCATCACCTAAATATGGATTATTGTACGATTACTTAAAGCCTCATGAAAAGGAAGTTGATAGGGAAAGGATTCTCCGTGCTCAAATTGCTCCACCGACACATCCGAAAATCAACAACTTGCCTTATATGCTCAAAATAGTTATTCTCCTCAACCAGTAACTCAACCAACTGCTACAATCACACAATATGATCCTTCACAACCTCAATCTCAACAAACTCAATTGGTTCCATACAACAACAACAATGCTCAAGCACTTGTCGATGAAGCTAATGAGGAATCGATCCGTTCAAGCACTGCAACAAGGATTTGCTATGATTGCTAATGCCTTTAGCCGTTATACCAACAAATCCAACAACCGTATTCGTTCCTCATCTAATACAAGGAATCAAGCTGCTGTGAACAATGGACGAGTTGAAGTTCAGAATCGTGGTTATGGTCGCAGATGGGCGGTGGTCAAGGGTTTAATTTTGTGGGTAGGAATAACAATCGAGCTCCAGTGGTGGAACAGGGAAATGCTCAAAATGGGTTGAATGGTCTTCGATGCTACAACCGCAATGAGAAGGGACACCTGGCTAATGCATGCCCAAAGCCAAGGACTAGGGTAGTGCTTATTTCAAAGAGGCTCTTCTTTTGGCTCTTAAGGATGAAGCTGGTGGAACTCTGCACAAAGAACGTAGCTTTATGGCAAATGCTGACTCAGATGATGATATGGAGGACTTGCAGGCCAATGCACTGTTATGTTGATGGCTAATATGCAGGAGTTACACATGAGTGACACAGGCCAAGTGTATGACATGATGGTTTGTCTCGGTACCGAACAAACCATATTTATCTCGATCTCATATCTCCGCCAACATCTGAATCCGAGGCAAGGCTCAGGAATGTTCAAAATGAGTCATCCACATCTCATTCGACGATTTTCACTAGACCCGTAGTTATATTTGACGATCAAGATGACCAAATGGTTTCCTTTGATAATCAAATTGACTCCGTGGTTATACTTGAGGATCTCAATAATGATCATGTTGAGACTCATGTTGAACACGCCGAACTTTCGCCTCATCCAGATTTTGCTCGTTTAATACAAGACCAACGTAACATAGTGGAAAAATGTCATGCCATTAATCAGGACTTGAAAAGCAAAATGCACTGTTAACCAAGGATTTTGAATGTTTACAAAAGCAACTCAACTTTTTCAAAACTCAAGAAAAAGGTGAAAACGGTTTTGAAGCAGCCTTTGCCAAATCTCATCAAACGAAAAATATTTAGAAAAATATGTGTATCTAGCAGCTTCAAGCATGCTTTATTTGCTCTGGAAATAGAACAATCAAACATGAACATAAAAAGCAAATTAACGCTCACCTTGGAAAATCAAAAGCTAAAAGGTGAGTTGTTAACTTGTCAACAACAGTTCTCGCATACAAAAAGCATTCAACCAAACGAATAGATGATCATCTTGAAGAAATCATCGGCTTGCAAAACAAACTTAAAGAGTTTAAAACTGTTGCTTACAAACACGGCGAAAGTCGTACCATTGAAAAGTTTACTTTATAACCAAATCCAAATGGATATGGCCCAATCTTGCCTGATTACAAACCTAAGCTTTCAACCAAAGCATTCAAACCAAATCGAAGTCTCCATGGCGAATATAAAATTGATAATTATGTTATGAGTGTTGTTGAATATCATCGTCAAGAGGAATTAGATGCATAAGACGAGAGTCGATCAAAATTAGAAAAAGTTGTTTACAACAAACCTTTTAACTATTCAAAAGCGGTCACTTTCGTCACACCAACGGATTCTTCTAACACACCAAGGATAATCATAAAAACACCTGAGTCTTCTAATGTTAATCCCAACCAGATTATGCACAAACTTATGGTCCTTTACCTTCCATCAGTGAAGTAAACTCAAAACCCACGAAAATCGCAAAATTCTTAGATATTTTGACATTTTCATGGTGACCTCAAAACTTACAACATGAGATAGAATATCATTCCGAAATCAAAGTTCAACACTTTCAATCGCCTCTAGCGCGAGAACAAAGAGACATTTTTCAGAAACATCTTTTACCAAATGTTAAAAATTTGAAAAGTTGTGCATTGTCTTGGGAAAGAGACTTTCATAAGGAACTTGGATTGATGAAGGTCGCTAGAAAACAAACATCTATTTCTAATACTAAACGTAAAAAGAAAATGTTGAGAAAAGATGTTGATCGACTCTTGGAAGATGTCATCCGTACTGATGTCCATAATGTTGTGCTATTGAATTCTTTGTCATATGCATTTGATCATATCTCTGCGATATCTTGATTCTGTGGTAAATGTTGAGAAAACGATAATGTGCTTCAGATCGAGTCCTTAAAAGTTGAAAACAAACGATTGTCAAACGAACTTTCAAATGCAATACGCCGTCTTAATTGGTGTCAAAAAGATATTCACGATCAACAACTTGCTTATCAACACAAAATCGCCCACTGCGTGCAAAATCTTCGATCCTAAAATTGAGCAACTGGATGATCAAAACGTGTCTTTTAAGTGTCAAATCTCAAAATATGAACAAGAACTTGTAAAAGTTAAAAGGAATATGGTGTCATATTTGATTTACTCAAAAGACTTCGTGATGAAGCATCAAATGAACTTGATCATTATCTTGCACACACTAAAGAAGTTATGCATTTTGCTCGAAATGTTAAAATCGGGTCGAAAATCAAGATCGATTCACACTATCTTCAAGTTAAGAGAAATGTTAGGAAAGTATGAACAACTTCCGCCAACCATCATTAAGAGATTAGCCCAAGTAACACTTAGTACTCATGAACCTAGAATCCCTACTGCCAAATCACAAGTTGCTAACGTGCCTCCTTCTACTGAAACAGGAATAGTTGCGTCTTTTCCAAACGTCCGCACTTCACGGCCTAGGAGCACTACATCGAAGAATAGGAAGTTGCGACCTAAGAAAAGATCAATCAAGAATGCTAAAGTAGAAGAACACCCTAGGACTATGAATAAGAATCACGTTGCCTCCACTATAGATATTGCGTCCGGCAAATGTAATAGAAATAGTGATGTAACGAATGCTAAACCGTTAAGTACTTTTGATATTCAGTCCGATGCACCTTGTGTTATTTGTCGTAAAAGTATGAATTCTGATTGTCATGATAAATGTGTTGCTAAAGCTATCATCTCTCGTTTAAAGAATCCTAAGAACCGGAATACCTCTAGGCCCACTAATCTTTCTAAGTCTGTGCTTGGTAGACCGCCTTCTTTAGATTCTAAGAAACGCTTTGTTGTCCCTGTAGCTCCAGTTTCATCTCCTAGGAATGTAGTACCACCTAGTGCATTCACTAAGACTAAAGCAAATACTAGTTGGAGATGGCTGAAATGGATATATAACACACTAGGATTTAAGTGGATACCTAAAGCTATTGATGTGTGTATATCTACTATAACCGCTACGGAACCCTCTAACATTTCGGGTTCCACATCTACTTCTATTCCATCTGTGTCGCCCTCATGTGTAATGCGGTGATACATCATTCTCTGATTGTTGATAGCGATGTTCCCGCATGACGGGTAATCTTAAACCTGTTATCAAACTTTATTGCAAAGTTCATTGGCACTTTCAGGTTCGGAATGATCACTGCCAAGTAGCTATCATGGGCTACGGAGATTACATTACATGGGAACATCGAAATAAGCGGTGGTTTATTATGTGGAAGGCCCGTCAAATCTGTTTGAGGTCGGCTTGTGATGGAGATTTGAGGTTGCTTTCTGGGAGAAAACTTGTTTCATTCGTGATCTACAAGGAAATGACCTTATGTCCGCTCGTAATTCAAGTCTTTACACTATCTCTATGCAAGACATGGTTGCTTCTTCTCCCATCTGCTTACTTTCAAAGGAAACATCAACAAAATCGGCTATGGCAGCCGCAGTCTCTCACATCTAAACTTTCAAACCATCACCAACCTTGCTCGACACAAACTAGTTGAAGGACTCCACGGTTTCGGTATTCTAAAGATCACCTTTGCTCTTGTGAACAAGGCAAAAGCACTCGTGCTCATTTTCCTTCAAAGGTGGAACACAGCTCTCAAGATGTGCTTCATCTTCTTCACATGGATTTGTGTGGCCCGACGCGCGTGCAAACGATCAATGGCAAACGCTACATCTTAGTAATCGTTGATGACTATTCACGGGGACTGGGTCTACTTTCTTAAGCAAAGATCAAGCTCCGTGATGATCATCACCTTTCACGAAAATACAAGTTCAGCTACAAAACACCGCTCGACTAATCGAACGGTATAGAGGCACCTAATTTGTTAATCAAACTCTTCGTGGCGAATTTTATGAGAAGTGGGAATTCAGCATCGACATCTATGCGCTGTAATGTACACCGTGAACAAAACGGAGTTGTTGAAAGACGAAACCGAACGTTAGTGGAAGCCGCAAGAACAATGTTAATCAATGCTAAACTCCCAGATTACTTATGGGCGTAAGTCGTGATCTAATGATGCTACACTCAAAACCGTTCTATGATTACAAAACGCCACAACAAAACACCTTTTGAGCTTGTCCACAACAGAAAACGAATCTCAAACACTTTCATGTATTTGATCTCTTTGCTATCCAAATAATGATCGTGATGACTTTGGAAAGCTCAAAGCCAAAGTCGACATTGAGTTCTATCTGATATCGTGATAATTCAAAAGGTTTCTAATCAACTGGAATCGTCGTGATGTACAAAAGGTGATGGAAACGATTCATGCTCATTTTGATGAACTTACGAAATGGCTTCGAAAGTATACCTGGAACCCGGACACAACCGCTTAAACTTCCCCAAACCCCATCATCACAGTAACAAAGCCCCCGCCTACTCGCTACAACAAATGGAAAGGTTATTTGCTCTACTGCTCAGCTGACGATATTGATGAACGCGGTTCTGTGTATCCACCGCTTTTCGCCAACCTCGATAATACTCTTATACACGATACACTCGCTACAACAACCATCGTTGAAGAAGCACCACCAGCTGACTCTAAACACAAAGTTGAACAAACCGCTTCCAACAATGATGAATCCACCGGGATGATGTTCGAATGAAGTACCCTGCCCGCAGATTTTGATCCAAATGCGTTCTTTAACCCGCTTGCTAATGAGATCGCTGCACTGATGTCGCGAATCTTCAACAAGCCATTTGAATCCTCAAAATATGCACAATGTATACCAACATCAACCCTCCACACATAGATGGACTAAAGACCATCCTCTGAAAACATTATTTATCGCAACCCGAATCAACCCTGGGTTATTTAGACAACGTTTCCTTACATGTGACGGTGAACATTGCATTTATGCACCTTCAACCGTCAGCTAATCAACCTAAAACATCAAAGACGAATGACAAAAGACAACCGGATTGAATCCATGCAAGAAGAACTCAACCAATTCAAACGTCTTGAAGTATGGGAACCGGTTGAAAGACCAACAGGGTTCTACGTCATTGGTCTCAAATGGATTTGGAAAAACAAATTGGATGTCAAGGAAATGTTATCCAAATAAGTCACACCGTGGCTAAGGGTTATCGCTGTGAAGAGGGAATAGACTTTTAAGAATCTTTTGCTCTGCCGCCGCTTGAGGGTCGATATTTTCTCTCATACTGCTCATATGAATATGACGGTCTATCGATGGATGTCAAAAATGCGCTTCTCAATGGACAACTTAAAGAAATGGTTTATGTCACCAACAACCGATGGATTCATTGATCCCGAATTCGAATCGCCTACAAACCGAACAAAGCTCAGATGGTTCTCAAACAAGCTCCTACCGATAAGCTATCATCTTTCCTCATTGCTAATAATTCCACCAAAGATTCGCCAATTCTAACTCTTTAATACAATATCACGGGCACATATCTTAATTGTTCAAATTTACGTGGATGACATCATTTTTGGGTCTACACATATAAAGTTTTCAATCGCTTTTGCAAAACTAATGAAGAAAAATTTTGAAATGTCCATGATGGGTGAACTCACGCTCTTTCTCGATCGCAAGTTCATCAATCACCGGTGAATTTTTTGAGTCAAATATGCCCCTTGAATTGTGAAACAAATTTGAATGAAAACCGTGACACCTGCTATGCCACACC
>OU343220.1:172933733-173105341 GCA_910596185.1 Chrysanthemum makinoi
ACAAGTAAACCAAACACACACACACGCTATGATAAGGACGGTTACGCCAGAAGATGTGAATGAAAGAAAAACTTGAACAACCAACCCTCAAGTGAGGGTTAATACATAGTATTTATAGGAGGGAAGCTAGGGCAACACTCCTAGTCCCTTCCTTTCTCCTATGGCTTGGGCCTAAGCTCATGGGCCTTCTACATAAGCTTAAGGCTAATAACAAACATAAAGGCCATAATTAATCTACCTATTATATATTAATTACTAACACTTGATTATGGTTTAGGAGTGATTCTGATACGCTTACACAGCGCGTTCGGGGTCAAAGGAACTTCCTTTTCGTCGAGCATGTTTTTCAACACCCTAGTAAAACAACCTAATCGTTGTAGTGTAGTATTAGGGTAAGCCACGGGAATTGATATCGTTCTCTAGGGGAATAGGAATGCTAGTGAGAAGTTACTACGCTAAGGTTGGGGTTGAGGAAGATTATTTTTTATCTTTTTATGTTTTTTAGAAAAGGAAAAGTACGAATCTCGGGGTTTGGATTGGGGGGTTGGTATTTCTACCGATTACTCTACTATTATCTAATTATCTAAACTAAGGTGGTAGTTCTATGTCAATTATTGTGTGCTCGTATGATAGTTTAAAGATGTGTTTACTTAGGTTTTACTACTCCTTAATTATTTCCTATTGGTGGTTGAATTGTCACGTCCTTATTCCTAGTTGCGTTTTGTGTCTAAAGTTGTAGGATATGCGTTTCTCCCTACTCTTTGAAGTTACCAAAGGGTCTCGTCTACAAACCCACTAGGGATGATAAACTCTAACTCTAAGGCCTCTTTGTATAGTTTAGCTTACAACAACTCATAGTGCTATAACCTAAGGTTCACAAAGATTAATCAAGCATTAAGTACACAACGAATGACCTATCGCATTACTAGATCATTAATCAACTAAGATAAGAAACAAACAATCAATATTCAATAATTAAGTTTCATATTCCCTAAGCAAACACACAAGTAAATTAGCCGGACATGGAGAACATGCAAGCATACACACAAATAATTGAAGACATAATTAAATTAATGAAGTAAACAACTTATCTTGGTGTAAGATAGGGTTTAAAACCCTTAAATACGACCTTGGTTCGGTTTAGGTTTTACTCCAAAAGTTTACCCAAAAGACTACCCCCTAAAACTGAAAAATTCGGATTCTATATATAAGATTACATGTGCTGGCGTGCTACCTTATGATTTGTGACGCCGTCGTGTCGCCGGCATTAGGGTTTCGTCTTGGCCAAGTTAATCTTGCGACGGCGTCACCTTATGCTTGTGACGCCGTCCTCTTTAGCTTCTAACGCCCTGGATTGAATCTAGGCCGTCTGAAGTCAGGACCTACTCTTTTAAAGCCCGACGCCGTCCTCCAAAACTAGCAATTTCTCGGATCCGTCACAACTTCCTCCTCGGACGTCATAGATAAGCAGGACGCCGTCCCTTGTAATTTATCAGCCTTTGTGTCTCGATTCTGACTTTGGCCATTTTCTTCATATATCCGCGCCTTTTCGTCCAAATAAGTGCCATTACCGCAGTTTGCCTTCAAGAGACCTAAAAAGTGAAAAGGAACGATATTAAGCAATAACGGATACAAAAGTGATCAAATAAGGGCTTAAACGACCCCTCAAAAAGGTACATTTTAAATCCTTATCAAATATCCCTACACTTGGTATTTGCTTGTCCTCAAGCAAATGTTCTTTTAGCCAATTAATTTATAAGTTAGGGGTCATGAGGCATTGGTTTAAAACAGTCCACAACACATATAAGCCCCGCAAAAGTCATAACAAGCACGGAAATTACATACTAGCACCTCACATGGGGTGTTTGGATACTCACATCTCTCAGGTGTATATGAAATATAGCAAATTGGAAATGGAAGATAAACACTCATTAACCGGTCCTAGTACATAGATTACCATAGGCTTGAGAATAGATCAAACCTCCATCGCTTGGGCGTAAGCACCTAGGAAAGACTATCAAAGAGGTCTTTAAAGGGTTGTAACGTTAGGCTTACTATAGGGAAACAAAGGGTTTATGGGATAGGCTTTTAGTGGTGGCAAGTCAAAAATCTCAATGTTACATGCATACGAAGAATGGCGTTGCTAAGCCAAGACTCGACACTCTAAACTCTAGATAACTGAAATAAACAAACATAAATTTAAAGATAGATGTAGGATGGTAGCCCGTATGTTTTTTTTTTTTTTTACACTCTATTTTTTTTCTTTTCTCTTTTTCTATTTTTTTTTTCTCTTTTTTTTTCATACACTTTTACTCTACCATCCTCTACGGTAACATCAAAATGATAGGAATTTATAGTACATCCCTACACTTGAGTTTTTATTATTCTAACACTAATATGACCCGAATTGAAAAGATCAAAACACTTGGAGTATGTTATTACGCAAATAAGGGAATTGCGCTCCTTTTAGTCATTTAAAACTTTAACTTTTTCCATGAATCCCAATCGTCCCCAAACTGTATACAAAGGATATGACTCGACTTAGCAACTCATGCAAGCAACTAGATAATTGAACTAAGGGTTTAGGGTGATAACAATAATGCACTAAAAGTGATTGCATATAGGGTAGGCTAAGGCGATTTGGGTGTATATTTGGGGGTGGGGCATAGACAATGTTCTTCATTGATATTCCGAAAACCAAACATCACGAGAACCCAAAAGGATAGGCTCTGAGGGGTTTAACTAGGGGTATCGTGTACTAAAGATGAGTACAACGCAAAGGGTGTGTGGGAATTACTCAACCAATGGAAGAAGTATTATATTACGGGTATCAAACAAGGGTTATCCTAATGCCTCTTATCATTTAGTTATTCCTAACTACACAAGTGTAGTCTTACTAGCGATCTCCGAATGCATCACAAAACAAGTTCTAGAATCTAATATACTACCGGTTCACACTCTAAGCATTGAAGATGAATGCTTCAATTCCTATTAATCTAAGGGCGATCCTCTCATTTTTGGTGGAATTTAAGTGGTAAAGGGTTTTGTGCTAGTCATATAACTTCCTATCCGTCAGACGCTTTTGTTAAGACTAATGGCCCACTCCTATATATTATGAAAAATTTTAAATTTGGTGCCAAAATTACCCTAACCGACATTTCTCATGGTTTATTACAAAAGTGCAATTGGACAAACAAATAATCAAGGATAAGCATAGTTTCAAAGTTCCCGTTTTATTTTCTCTCCTACATTTAAACCGAACATTGTCCCCAATGTTCCCCGAAAGTATCAAAGTTATGATAAAAGAAGGTAATTAAAACGAAAGAAACTAGTACTCCCCTGATTAGCTCGGTAGGATCCGTGTGTGAAGTAGTGGTTAAATCCTTTCCAAGAAGAATGTATGTGCGAAAAAACTCCTCCAACTTTATGTATCTTCTTCTTGATTAACAAAACCTGCACACTTGAAGAAAACAAACGAAACCTTCGCGTAAAATCGAAGGTAATAATATATAAGACTCGATTTAAACTAGGATATAATGCTTGTGGAATGGATGTTTACAGAATTTCTAAGAAAATTAAGACCTGGAAATTTCCAAAAATTTTAAGTTGCTCAGAAAATGAGAAAAAGTGATCTGATGTTTTTATTCCTTCCTCGACGCCGGCCGTTGCAATCCGACGCCACAAGTTATCCCGACAAAACTGGTCTCGATTTTCTCAAAAAAAAATTCGGAAAATTTATATCTTTAGAATCGAAAAATTTCTGCAAAACATCCATTATGACTCGATACAAGCATTTGACTCGAACAAACACACATGGATATCTGTTAAATAATTGTAATTCTCATGTTTACGTTTCTTTTGAAAACGTGTGTAATCCTCCCTACACTTATCCCTTATGTAAAATACCTTTATATGTAATTAAGACGACGTTAAAGACAAAATAAAGAATTTTTACAAATTTAAACATGAGAATTAACAATCAATAAAAGATATACGACACACAAATAAAAAGGAAAAGGAAAAACACATGGGTGGCCTCCCAAGCGCTTGTTTTGTTCGAGTCACGAGCCCGACTCTACCCTTATTTAACAGTGAGGGAAGTTTTCCTACACTTAAGTTTAGTGCGGGTGATAGTAGCGACACCCTTAGGGTGAAATTTGCTACGTGAGGAGAGGGTGATGGGTGATTTATGCCAAAGGAGTGTGCTCCATTCATTATAACCTTACCTAATTCTATTGGTGTAGCTGGTGAATCAAATCTCTCTCCTAAAAATGGATCATCTTCTATCAACTTCAAAAGATTCTTAGTTAAGGATCCAGCTTGACCTAATAAACCCGGTTTAAACCCATAGTGTTTCTTGTTATCAACCATGAATGGGTATAAAGTGTAAGGTCATGAGTTACTCCTATATTAGCTTCCACTCTACATGGACTAGAGTCTACCACCTTTATCAAGCAACTACCCGGATTATTTATTTTGATGGGTGAATTGGGGCCTAATTCCAAGATTCACATCTAAAGACGGAAAATAAGGTTTTTGGTTGAGGCTCCTGTTCATCAAAATTAGGAACTTTCCTAGGACTAAGAGAGAGGTCATGACAACAAGCATCTAAACCTACATTCTCTAGTGGCGTTTGGTCCAAAGGTTCTATATCAATCGGAGTTCCTATAGTCTCTACTACTTCTTCCGGTAAGTTATAGGCTTATGTGTTCCTCAAGTGATGGTAGGGCTTGTGGGCTTGGAGTTTCCATCTTATTCTCCATTATATCTAGATCTCCTAAATGTTTATCATGTTTTTTAGTATGATCTGACCCAAATACACTCCTAAGCATCTCAAATCCTTCCTTGGCCATTTCAAATTCTTGGTCCGATTCATAAGAATTGTTCTCAAAAACTTGACCACTATGTTCTATTTGCCTAAAGGATTCCTCACGTGTGTCATATGTTTTGAAATCTATCCCACGCATGCAACTAAGTATTTTAACTTCAACCATCTCACAATCTTGTTCGGGTTTAGGTTCCATGTTCTTAAAAACTAGGTCTTTTTGATCATGGTGCCTAAGATCAGTCAACTGATGGTTTATGCATGAGGCTTTTCTCAAAAATTCTCCGTGATGGTCTTACTAAAAGGAGTTGATCCCACAACGATCGTTGAATAGAAGCCACACAAACACAAAATATATCAAATCCATCCAACCTTACACCCGTCTCCTTTTGGATATCTCTAAGTTTACTCACAAATTCATTAGAACAAGAAAACAATCCAATCAAGAAATTCAATTGTTCCTCATTTGTTAATGATTCAAATGCAATTTCACTTGCCATAGCGACAAATGAAAAGGGTTTTACGAACACAAACACAAAGAAGGGGATAGACTACAAGGAAGCTAATAATGAAAAAAAAGTTTACTTGATAGGAATCAAGCAAAGAAACCTAAACGAGGTGGACTACTAACTAGCTATTCTATTCCCGGCAGCGGCCAAAAACTTGATACGCTTACACAGCTGCGTTCGGGGTCAAAGGAACTTCCTTTTCGTCGAGCAAGTTTTTCAACACCTTAGGCAAAGGAACCTAATCGCTGTAGTGTAGTATTAGGGTAAGCCACGGGTATTGATATCGTTCTCTGGGGAATAGGAATGCTAGTGAGAAGTTACTACGCTAAGGTTGGGGTTGAGGAAGATTATTTTTTATTTTTTATGTTTTTTAGAAAAGGAAAAGTACGAATCTCGGGGTTTGGATTTGGGGGTTGGTATTTCTACCGATTACTCTACTATTATCTAATTATCTAAACTAAGGTGGTGGTAGTCTATGTCTAATTATTGTGTGCTCGTATGATAGTTTAAAGATGTGTTTACTTAGGTTTTACTACTCCTTAATTATCTCCTATTGGTGGTTGAATTGTCACGCCCTTATTCCTAGTTGCGTTGTGTGTCTAAAGTTGTAGGGTATGCGTTTCTCCCTACTCTTTAAAGTTACCAAAGGGTCTCGTCTACAAAACCCACTAGGGATGATAAACTCTAAATCTAAGGCCTCTTTGGATAGTTTAGCTTACAACAACTCATAGTGCTATAACCTAAGGTTCACAAAGATTAATCAAGCATTAAGTACACAACGAATGACCTATCGCATTACTAGATCATTAATCAACTAAGATAAGAAACAACCAATCAATATTCAATAATTAAGTTTCATATTCCCTAAGCAAACACACAAGTAAATTAGCTGGACATGGAGAACATGCAAGCATACACACAAATAATTGAAGACATAATTAAATTAATGAAGTAAACAACTTATCTTGGTGTAAGATAGGGTTTAAAACCCTAAAATACGACCTTGGTTCGGTTTAGGTTTTACTCCAAAAGTTTACCCAAAAGACTACTCTCTAAAACTGAAAAATTCGGATTCTATATATAAGATTACATGTGCGACGGCGTCACCTTAAGATTTGTGACGCCGTGTCGCCAGCTATTAGGGTTTCGCTTGGCTGTTAATCTTTGCGACGGCCACCTTATGCTTGTGACGCCGCCCTCTTTAGCTTCGATGTCGCTGGATTGAATCTAGGCCGTCTGAAAGGCGACGGCCTACTCTTTTAAAGCCCGACGCCGTCCTCCAAAACTAGCAATTTCTCTTCTGAGCCGTCACAACTTCCTCCGACGTGTCGCAGATAAGCAAAGGACGCCGCCCCTTGTAATTTATTAGCTTGAGTGTCTTGATTCTTGACTTTGGCCATTTTCTTCATATATCCGCCGCTTTCGTCCAAATAAGTGCCATTACAGCAGTTTTCCTTCAAGAGACATAAAAAGTGAAAAGGAATGATATTAAGCAATAACGGATACAAAAGTGATCAAATAAGGGCTTAAACGACCCCTCAAAAAGGTACATTTTAAATCCTTATCAGATTCCAACACCTTCAGTGCTTACCGAGACTTCATAACTAGAACCTTGTTGGGTTAATTCCAGTACTAGCTCTGGCCTCCCCAGACTCTTCCCATTTCTCACTTTTCTCCTTTTTTTAATATACCTAAGGACTCTACACTATCTAGTGGATAGTCCCTGGGTAGATCCTCCTTCTCATGGATCGTGGGAATCTAATACCTAACCTCACCATCCTTATAACTCCATACATAAAGTAAAATGGTCGGTCTTTTGGTACAGTTCATTCTTCCTTGAAACCAATTGAAAAATTATTTGGAAAAACAATCAAGGTACTTGTGATACGAGATCAAAGCATTTTGTACCTTAATAGTTTTGATCATTTAGAAAACCTCCCCCTCAACATGTGCATATGATTTTGAAATTGTTTAGCACATGGAGGCAAGAGGACTTTGAAATATTTTCTTTGATCACAATTTTCATAGAAAAAGCCATTTGATTTTCTTGGTAAATTCTCCCCCTCAATATGTGCATAGGATATTTGAAATCATTTTATCACATAGAGGAAAGAGTTCTTTTGAAGACTTTTCACGATTGCCAATAGAAACCATTCGCTCCCCCTCAATATGTGCATCGATACGAAAGAGTTTAGCACATATTAGAGAGAACTAGCACTTTGAATCAAAAAGATCATCTCTTATCAAATTTCATATTAAATTACAAATTCTCCCCCGATCAAAAATATCAAACCCTTTGAGATTTTGGATCTCAAGTGATTTAATTAGGTTTAGAAAACATGGGAGAACTTGTGGCCTGGTTTAAATACTCATCTTGTTTTTGGATAAATCCTCCTCCTCAAACATGTGCATCATATATTGAAATCGCTTAAGCACATGGAGGCAGGAGTGCCTTTACAGACTAAAACCAATTCCATTTAAACAAAGATTGAGATTTAAATCACGATCTCTCCCCCGATCAAAAATTTCAAACCAATTGAGATTTTGGATCCCGATTGATTTAAATCATTTAGAAAATTTGAGGGGAAAGACGTGGCCTGATTTACTTTTGAAAAATGACAGATAAGGAAGAGATTTAGACATTAAAGATTGTTAGTGTCAGGTATGATTGTTTTAAGATTTAGGTATGATTGTTATTAAATGATTTTTCCAATCTAAAAACTTTGAAAAACAAGCTAGAAAATAAGTTGTACGTACAAGGGAATACCATTCAGACTGCTCACTTGATCACTAAGCATAGAGTTTTAAGCGATAAGCATAGCATTTCCCTTGTTGAGGAACTAAATCCAGAGGTCATTAAAAAGGCTAGAGTCGCTAATAAGGACGATCTATGATGGAAATGAGATTCTTAAACCTAGACTAAAACCTAGTTGCGTTGAGTGCACTGAGGAAGATAGAAAATTAGATGATGCATCTAGTGAGAAAATGAACAAGAAGCTAGAAGATCCTGAATGTAAAAAGAATAACATAACGATCAAACCCCATGATTACAAGAAGGAAAATTGGATTTCCTTGAACAATTTTAAGCCTCAAATGTTGTTAACTCCCGAACAAGTGTTCTGGAAAAAGGATTTAGATAAGCAAAAAGCAGAGAATCTTGTTGTTACAAACCCTCCCCTTAGGAAAATGCCTTCAGCGACTGTGTATCCTCCAAATACACCAATGCATCTAGTTCCTAGAACTATTGCCACTAAAAGCAAGACCTTAATCAGGCAATATGTTATCTTTCAATTATTTGTTGATTTTGAGAAAACTTGTAAGAAAAGGATCACACCCATCGGGATAATCAAGGGGAAAGGGTTTTGAGCAAACAAAAGAATGTTATCTAACCGAGGTCATGCCTTTCTTCAAACAACTAAAAGATCAATTTGAGAGTCTTAAAAAGGGGATGGATACAGATATTAAATAAATGGAAAAGGAATTTGATGCAATGATTGTTGAGGTTAGTGACTATGAGCGCGAATTAAAATATAATGAGATTGAGAGGAAGAACTTGCATACCTTGAATGAGAATCTTATTTCTCAATGTATTGCTCAAGATGTGTTTTACACTGCTACAAATTGTTCCATTAATGCTTCTTAATTTCATGAATTATCTGTTGCTTTGAAAGTCTCCCATGATCGTGTCATTGAGCTTGAAATCAAAAACTCTAAACTAAGTGAAAAAATTGAACAGGATGATCACGATAATTTGGTAAAACATTTTTCTAAGCTAGAAGTTGAACATTTTGATTTACAACTTAAGTATCAACATCTCAAATAAAATGTTAAAACCTCAAACATCAAGATATCCTCGGATGTTCCAGAGTTTGATGCAGTCTTTGAAATAAACAAACGTGATGAACAGATTCAAGCTCATTATAACACAATCAGAAAGTTGAAAGCCCAAATTTCTCAATTAAAGGGTGAAAAGATCAATGTGACTGGCTCCCAAATGCCTCCTCCTTTAGATTCTCGGAATTCTCAAAATTTTTATCTTCAAAACTTGGTTAATGCTTCACAAAAGGAAAATGAGAGTTTTCTAGAAGAAAATGAAAAGGTTAAACGTCATTTCAATGAGTTATTTGAATCAATAAAAGTCACTGTGAACAAAAATAACAAAAAATAACTTCGCTTTGCAAAAGGAAATTGAGAATCTAAAGAGTCGTAAAAGGGAAAATCCAATGACCAATGGGGAGAATGGTGCTTCAAAGGTGCATGTCTGTAATAAATATGCTTTGTCAGTGAAATATGTTCCTCCTCATCTTAGGAATAACAAACTTGCTATTCAAACATATTTCTCATACCTTAAGGATAGTCTAGAATGTCTCCGTGATATTGTAGAAGAGGATAAGTTAGAGAAACCACATGATAATGCAATTGGCCATGCATGCTTATATGCCAAACGATCTCAAGAACTTCTAGAATGCTTAATTACAATATGCCCTAAATCCCTAGGTGAGCAAGTCAATCCTTTGATACCTTGTTCTATGCCTAGTGCCAAGTATGCAAGTCATTCAATGCCCAATGTTACGAATGTGAACTTTAGTATGCCTTCAAATAGCTCACATCCCAAAGACATCAAAATAGGAAAGGCAAAAGTAGCAAAACCAACTAATATTCCCATTCCTCTACAGAGTAATCAGTGACATTAAAGCGAAAGCGGTCAAAGTCTCAAGGCAATACAAGGAATGATAGGACCTCGCAAGCTAAGAATGTGCATTGGAAGAAAGTAGAAGATCACCGTAGGGAGAATTTGAATAAAACGAATCGTGTTGATTCTTGTGTTAGCTCTAAGCGCATCAGTAATTAATGCGAATTCTACTACTTTTGGCAAAACATGTAATGATGATTGCGTGGTTTCTGCTACTAATCTTGAATGTGGTATGAATGATTTTTCTAATGCTGTCAAATGCCTAGTTAAAACTGTTAATGTTAAAAATCAAGCTAAGAAGGCTAAAAGGCAAAAGCGAAAGAAAGTTAGAAAATAGTGGAAACCCACGAAGAAGAACATTTAGGAAGATAGGTTATCAAAGGATACCTTTTGGCCATAAGGTCAATCATCTGCCCTCAATCGCTAAGACAATGCCCACTAGAAAATGGATGCCTAATGGTAGAACTATTCCCTTAAGAAGTGAACATACTTTGAATAGGTTAAATATGGATACTAGCACCGTGCATCTATTTCTCGATGATTCCATTGCTTCTATTTCGATATGGGTGTTTCTATTTCATGTGGTGTTCCAATCATCAGCATTAACCAAATGGAACCCATTCTTGCATGGGGATCCCAATTATCCAGCTATCCATTCTTGTCTATGTTCAACTGCAGATCGCTCAAATCGTTTCGTGGTACTTGGACTCAGCCGCTCCAAGCATATGACTAGAGACCGGTCATGCTCATGAACTTCGTAAGTAAATTCATCGAGACCTGTAGATTCGGGAACACCATTTTGGAGCAATTATGGGTTATGGTGATTATGTAGTTGGCAAAAGTGTAATCTCCAGAGTATATTATGTGGAAGTTCTTGGTCATAATTTGTTCTCTGTTGGTCAATTCTGTGATTCCGATCTAGAGGTGGCCTTTAGAAAACATACTTGCTTCATTAGAGAACTTGATGGTGTGGAATTATTAAGAGGTACTCGTGGTTCTAACCTATACACCATCTCTAAAGAAGACATGATGAAGTCTTTCCAATCGCTTGCTGTCAAAGGCTTCTAAAACAAAGTCATGGTTATGGCATCGACGTCTCAATCACTTGAACTTCGAACCATTAATAACCTTTCCGAAAGGATCTTGTCAAAGGCTTACCCCAGATTAAAATATGAAAAAGATCATCTTTGTTCAAATTGCCAATTGGGTAAAAGCACGAAATATGCCCACAAACCAAAACCCACAAATTCTATAATGGAAGTTCTTCATACCCTTCATATGGACTGCTCGACCAATGAGAGTGCAAACGATAAATGGGAAGAAATACATTCTAGTAGTTGTAGATGACTACTCTCGATTTACTTGGGTAAAGTTTTTGAGGACAAAGGATGAAACTCCGGATGTCATCATCAAACTAATCAAACAGCTTCAGGTTCGACTCAACAATACAAATGAATTGTTCGAATGCACAATGGCACTGTGAGTTTGTTAACAAAGACTTAAGTTAATTTTATGAAAGTGTTGGAATCAGTCATCAAAGAAGTGTTCCACTAACTCCTCAACATAACGGTGTAGTTGAAAGACTAAATCGAACTCTTGTGGAAGCCGCAAGAACAATGCTAATTTATTCAAAGGTTCCAATGTTTCTATGGGCTGAAGCCATTGCCACCGCTTGCTACACCCAAAATCGTTCCCTTATACACACCTCTCATGGAAAAACTCCATATGAACTTGTTCATAAACGAAAACCTGATCTCTCCTACCTTCGTGTGTTTGGTGCCTTGTGCTATCCAACGAATGACGGTCAAGACTTAGGTAAATTAAGAGCAAAGGCAGATATTGGAGTTTTGTTGGTTATGCACCAAACAAGAAGGGTTACAGAATCTACAACAAAAGAACCCGAAATATCATGGAAACAATTCACGCTACGCTTGATGAGTCGACGGTCAAATGGCTCCAGGACAAACAGCCTCGACCCGAACTCAATTTTCATCAAGTAGTCCCATTGGCTTCTACTCTTATTTCTAATCCCTCTCCAAAGAACTCCTTATGTACCTCCATGAGAAGATGATTTAAAGAAATTGTTTGATCCAATGTTTGATGAACACTATGAACCAAATGTTGATAAAATGTCAATTCCATCAACAGAGGTCGCCATATCCCTCGTAATGAAGTCAACCCCAGTCTCAATATCATTAAGTCAAGAAGCCTGCCGATCAAACTGCCTCATCAACAAACCTTCAATCACCGAAGTGTACATCATGGAATTGCTTCTAATTCACAAGATGAAGTTAATCCCTTTGCAACTCCCAAAGATGCTCCATTTGAAAATATATTTGCTCCTGAATCATCATCTCGAACCATCTTCATCGAGACATCGACTCGCTACTTTAGTTCCACAACAACAACCACATGAACACCTTAGAAAATGGACACATGATCATCCATTGGACAACATCATTGAAACCTTTTCGCCCAAGATCCACTGCGAAACAACTTGCTACCGATGCCTTATGGTGCTTCTTCAACTCCGTACTCTCTAAGATCGAACCTAAAGACGCTAAAACTGCTATGAATGAAGACAGCCGGTTCAATGCCATGCAAGAAGAAATTCATGAGTTTGATCGATTAGATGTATGGGAATTATTACCGCCTGCATGTGCTATGATCATTGCTCTAAAGTGGATCTTTAAAGTGAAGCTTGATGAGCATGGTGATGTGTTGAAAAATAAGGCTAGGTTAGTGGCTAAAGGATATCGTCAAGAGGAGGGTATTGACTTTGAAGAATCATTTGCTTCTGTTGCTCGTGATCGAGGCAATCGAATCTTCTTGGCTAATGCCGCAAGTAAGAACATGGTAGTCTATCAAATGGATGTAAAGACGGCATTTCTTAACAGAGATCTTAAAGAAGTCGATATACGCCCAACCCGAAGGCTTTGTGAATCCATAGCATCCTACTCACGTATATATCGCTTGAAGAAGGCTCTTTACGGTTTAAAGCAAGCTCCAAGGGCATGGTATGATACTCTATCAAAATTTCTTCTATCCATTGATTCAAAGAAAGGAGCAGCTTGATCCGACATTGTTCACCAGAAATCGTGCAAACATTTAATCCACGCCAAATTTATGTTGATGATATTATCTTTGCCTCGACTGACCCCAATGAATGTGATCGTTTTTCAAATTAAATGGGTTCCAAATTTCAAATGTCAATGATGGGACAAATGTCATTTTTCTTGGGATTACAAATTTCACAAAGTCCCGAAGGCATTTTTATAAATCAATCTAAATATGCAAATGAGATTTTAAAGAAATTTGGATTTGATTCATGTGACACCGTTAACACTCCCATGATTGAACGTACTAAGCTGGATGAGGACCACTCAGGGATCATGGTAGATCAAACGAAATATCGTAGTATGATTGGATCACTGATGTACCTCACACGCCTAGCGCACTGACATCTTGTTCGTTGTGTGCATGTGTGCTAGATATCAGGCTAAGCCTACTAAAAAGCACCTTGAAGCGCTTAAACGGGTCTTTCGGTATCTCCAAGGAACCATCAATATGGGACTATGGTACCCGAAGGAAACCGGTATGTCACTAAAAGCCTATGCAGATGCCGATCATGCAGATATCAAGATACACGTCAAAGTACGCCAGAGGTGCTCAGCTTTTGGGAGATAAGCTTGTGAGTCGGTCTTCAAAGAAGCAAATGAGTACTTCTATTTCTCTACGAGGCTGAATACATATCCATGTCATCTTGTTGTGCTCAAATCCTATGGATGAGATCCCAATTATCCGACTATGGCTTTGAATTCAACAAAATTCCTCTATACTGTGATAATAAAAGTGCTATTGCTCTCTCATGCAACAACGTTCAACACTCAAGAGCAAAGCACATCGACATTCGACATCATTTAATTCGGGAACAAGTGGAAAACGTGTGGTGGAACTCTATTTTGTGAAAGTCGAATACCAGTTAGCAAACATATTCACCAAAGCTCTTCCAAGAGAACGTTTTGAGTTTATTCTTCCTCGACTTGGCTTGAAAAGCCTTCAACCAGAAACACTCAAACGTCTTCAGGAGGAAGACGAGGAGTAAAGGTTTTTCTTCATCTATATTTTGTATATATTTATTCAAAAAAGCAAAATACAAAATTATAAAACCAACTAAAAGCAAATAGAAAAATATAAAACTTTCAAAAATCCATAAAAATTTGAAAAATCTTGAAAATTTTCAAAAAATATTGTCATTTTGTCATCTTTTTTCTCAATTCGAAAATATCTACGGTCTTTGTGTTGTCATTCAAAGAATGACACGGGTCTTTAGATATTGTTCGAATATTATTATTATTAAAAAAAATGGGAGAAAGAGAAACAATGGTTTATTGTCATTTCAGGAAGAACCGCTTTTATAGAAAGAACAGAGCCATGCTTTATCTCATGTTTCAAACCTAATGCTCTGATTCTAAAACAAATGTTTGTCATTAACAAGACAAATGTTTCATTTCAAATATTTTTCCTTCTAAAGATTCCTCTGAAAAATATTTGCAATCTTATGAAAACTCAATTGTTTTGAAAACACTTGGACTCTATTTTTGAAAATCAAAAGAACTTATCAAGTGTCAAAATCTCAATCCTTCAATCAACAACTTTCGTCATTGATTGAGGGGGAGAATGATTTTCAATTAAATCAAAAAGTGTTCTTTTCAAACAATTAGCACTTAAATGAGCAAGGTCTACTCTAAATGTTTTACAATATGTTACACAATTGGTTCAAGACCTTGGTTATTATTATGTTTTCAAAAGATAATTATGCATGGTTAATCAATGGAGTTTAAAGTCTCAAAATCCGATCCTTATCAGTTAAAATTTTTTCATAATCAAGTCACCCCTTAAAAGCTTTCAAAATCAATTTAATCTACAGAGATCACAAATCTCAAATGATTTGATAATTGTGATCGGGGAGAATTTGTGATTTAAATTGGATTTAAACCGATAATTCGATAAATGGTTTCATAAGTGTTTAGCATGTTTTCCTCCCGCATGTGACAAACGATTTCAAATTTTCCATGCACATGTTGAGGGGGAGCATCTACTTTAAACCTCAAATTATTGAAACGTGATTGAATTGTCTCTAAGTGCAGGTTCCCTCTAATATGTGCAAAACTCTTTCAAACTTAGAGGCACATATTGAGGGGGAGCAAACTTTTGAAAACCTCATACTTCCTCAAAATGTTTTATCTACTCAAATTGATTGGGAAGTGATGATGATCATTTTAGAAAACGTTAATCAAAAGATTGGGCATTTCATTCTTAATCTAACGATTTCAAAGATCTCTTGCCTCCATGTGCTTAACAAATTCTGAATTTTTATGCATATGTTGAGGGGGAGCATTCTAAAATATCAAAACAATTAAGATACAAAATGCTTTGATTCTATATCACAAGTATCTTGATTGATTTTCAAATGGTTTTCAATTGGTTCCAATGGCAGATGAACAATACTAAAAAGACCGACCAACTTTACTTTATGTATGGTGATATAAGGATGATAAGGTTAGGTTGAGGTCCCATGATCCGCCAGAACCGGAGGGATCTACCCAGGGACAATCCACTAGATAGTGTAGAAGTCCTTAGGTATGATGAAAAAAGGAGAAAAGTGAGATATGGGAAGAATGAGGAGTGAGACTGAGTTAGTACTGGAATAAACCCAACAAGGTTTTAGTTATGAAGTCTCGGTAAGCACTGAAGGGGTTGAAGAATGAAAAAGAATTGAATGTGAAAAGGGTGAAAAGAAATAGCCCTCCAATAATTCAACCTTAGGGCATAAACCGGGTTCAATTCATATGCTACTGGTGGTTGCCAAGGTAACATCGGTATTGAAGACAAGACATCATGGACCCAAAGGACGCACTGCACTTCAACTTTCCAAACCACTCAAGTTCCTCTTAAAAGGGCTTGTTTCATTCTCACGGGGAACCGACATAATCTATCGACCTTTTTTTAGAGATTGTTGATATTGAAGAAGGAGACCCTCTCCCTAGTCTCCGACATTGGAACCAAATATGCACAATTGATTCTAGAGCCACGAGATCATCAATAAATCTCATTAGGACACTTTCAATGAAGACTCTCTGTTTCACACAATGCGGAAAGCGAGATTATATCTTATGAGTCCTACGCATTATCCTTGTGGTATTGCCCGAACATCTGAGTGATATGCATACATATTCACAATGAAGATGGAAAGCCTTCTGGAGCTAACATCAAACAAGCTCCTGGTAGGTGGCATGTGAGATCTATTCAATAGATTAACCATGTGACAACTGAACCGAAACAATGGAGCGATTCAATCTTTTGAATCAATCCTGGTTCAGGTTATGGATTGACGGATTCCTTTGAAAAACCGGTCGTTGTGCTTAAAACTCTTTTCTTTAGCACATCGACTGTGTAATTATTTCTCAAAATAAAAGGTGTTTATGATTGATAATTGATCTTCATTAAAACCTTCGTTGTATTGTAAAAACAATTTCTATTGAGCAGTACACGATTGTTTTTCAAATCTCTTTTCATCAATCGGTGAATCTCATTTATTTGGTTCACTCACTCCGTGTTGTCTTCTTTGAGACGCTTGGTTTGAGAATAGCTAGAGCAACTGCGAAAACCCGATCACAACTTGTATTGATCAACGGGGAACCGTGGACCGTGTACCTCAATTCAACGAAAGTGATCAAAGACACTTTCGTGCATTTTATTGCTAACTGCTTTATGCAGTACACCCCAACGCTTGTAGTGATCGTAATGAAGCGGTCAATCCATAGCCGCATGCTCACACTACACATTCATATCTAAAGGAATCATGATTAGTGCATCAATGACTCTAATATTTTCACTCCATGCTTCTGCTACGCTGCTGCCAATATCATGAATCAATGAAAGCTTCTGCTACTCTGATAAGAATATATCATGATCCCGAATGTGAGCATGTCGGTCCAAAAGTCACAACATCACATAATACCAACACCACAATGGATGAGTAAGAGATTTAATATGGTCGATGATTTCAAAGTCGACTTAAAACTCAAGATCACGTGGATCGCTTAAAGACCTCCACTGCATTATCTAAACATGCAAAAATGAAGAATCAAAGACTACGAGCTACCGAACAAAGAACATGAACAAGAATTCAAGAACTATCTCAATGATATATCTGTTTGTATTCTATGTAATTTTAATGTGTGTTTGAGGTGACCTCCCTTAGGGGGAGATTGTTAGGATTTGGAAAATCCAGTAGTTAAAGTGTCGGTCACCTCAAGTACATGTAATCGTTAGAAAGCTCGTAGTCGTAGTTATTTGATGTTAAGTAGTATTTTGTTAAGTAACACCGTGGAGGACGGACGGGTCTTTACCCACTGTATGCCTGATCCACAGCCCGTCATGTGGCGTTTTATTGTAAGACTATAAATACTCTCTACCTCCCAAGGTAGAGAGTTGGAGCTCATAATAAGATTTTTCTTTCTCTTACTAAAGTTCCCAAACCTCTAACTTTCTCTCTCTAAAACTCATTTTATACGCCTATTGTGTTTATGCTTTGATGTGTTTATGAAATCCAATATGTTACAACTCCACCATCGCAGGTTTTCCGAGGATCACACGAGGCCCATAAGCTATAGCATTCCCCATCGTCAATTGCAATAGCCTTACATCAATGACTTCTCCTTTTAGGGTTTTCGTCCTTGGTGCCCGTGTCTTTGCTTGAATTCGGGTTACGCCGAACTCGAAAGCGATTACGGCGTAACTCACTTTCGCCATCAGTATCAGACTCATCAGAGTACTTGTTGTTATCAGAGAATACAGCCTTACATATAGTAGATTTGCTCTTTTGTTCCTCGTTTCTTCTTTGTACCTCGTCGCCAAGCTTTCCAATTAAAGTTTCCAACTTTTTAAGTGATATGTCATGGGAAGAGAGGCTCTTGTTTGTATTATCTTGGAAATTTTTAAGCCATTCCTCTTGCTCCTTTTGCCTCTTGGTAGTATCCACAAGGTACTTGTTAATAATTTCCTCCAGTTTAGCTCTTCTCTCATTATGATCATAATACGGTGGGGGTCCTCCACGAAACCCATTACGATTATCCCCGTAGAAAGGCTTATTCTCTCCATATTTAGCTTCCTCGATCGTATCTTCCATGTCAATTTTAAGACAATTTTTAGTCAAATGTCCCCCACCACAGTTTTCGCAGCCTACTTGGATGGCATGAACAGTTTCTTTGACTTTCAGCATATCTCTACCGAGATTCTCAAGTTTGTTGGTTATTGCTGCAATTCCATCTAAACTTCCGCCTTGGTTTCTTTTACTTCCTCCGTCGTGCCATTTTTGAGAGTGATCCGCCATTTTTTGAATGGTTTCAATTGCCAGGGTAGGAGTCATGTTCGGGATAGGTCCTTGATAGTCCAAAGATTTGCCTTGTAGTAACGTTAATTCCTTTGTAGACAATATTGACCTTCTACTGGTTGTTTAGATCATTGGTAGGACACTTGTTTAGGAGATCATTGTATCTATCCCAGGCTTGGTACAACGTTTCATCGTCTTCTTGTCTGAAATTATGGATCTCCAAAAGCTAGTTAGAAATTTTTGATGGCGGACAATATCTCTGAATAAAGTGCTTCTTGAGTAGCGCCCAAGTATTAATCGCCCCGGCGGGCAATCTTTCGATCCATCTTCCTCAGCTCCAGTAGGAGTCATTGGGAATACCCTTAGCATAACAAAGATCATGAGACACGCCCAGAATATTGAAAAGGCTTGCAATGTATAGGACATTTTCAACTTGCTCATATGCATCTTCGTCCCTGTTTCCTGAAAAAGGGTTAGCATTAAGCTCCCTCATAAATTGGTCTTTGATTTCGAAATGGGCATCCGCTCCAATTGTCGGTCTTACGAGACCCGGCCTTTGTTCCGCTTTTGTCAACACCAAGTATTCCTCAAGAGTGAGGTCATCGATGTTAACAACTTCCATAGTACCTGAAAACTTGAAATATGGTCGTGAGAAAATTTTTAAAACGAAATGAAAGACTTAATATTAATCCTAAAATAACTCCCCGGCAGCGACGCCAAAAACTTGATGCAGGTTTTACTGACCAGGTCTTAATATTTATAGTGTCTCGTTATACCTATGGTTTACCCTAGTGCACTAACGGGCAGTGTACCCGGTCGTGTGTAGTGTAGTAAGCGGTAAAGCCGAGGTCGTCCCAAGAGCTATGTGTGCTGGATTATAACTAAGTCTAGGTGTCACAGATTAATAATGGTTTCGATAGGGATTTAATTAATTAAACTACTAAAGCAGAATAAAATAAAGCAGATAAATGGTAGAGGGAAATCAATAGAGGAGAGTGGTGCTAACCTAGTTAATCCTCCTAGCTAGTTATGTCTACGTCTACTTACTTCAAATTACTTCAGGTGGGGTCAAAGTCGAGAGTACAACATTTGGTCAATTTGCCCTAACCTATCAGCAAAGATGCCACCATAGGAGAAGTCAGGCGCACCGTCATAAGTCCTGTTGTTCTTGGTCCCCTAAGCCAAGTCATTAAGTACCGCTACATGGTAGATTTATAATAGTGAATGCCCGGCCGTTAGGAACTTAGACACGCACCCCCTAATTCTTAAGTTCATCCAAACGATAGGTGATCAGTTGGTCAAATCGTACAAGTAGAAAGGGTCGTCAGTTGGTCATATCTTACCCTTCCCGTCTCAGTCCGCTCACCTAGGGTCAGTTGGTCATATCTCCTAGGAAATTGGCCTCTATCGCCATTCAAAACTACCGAACCAAGGGTGGCTACCAATAAACTATGCATGCATACACTTAGAAATAATTGTACGGAAGTAAAGTAAACGCAAACAAAACAATTAAGGAATCATAACTAGGCTAGCACCAAAAGGTGCTTAGCCGCTCATATTAATCATGCAAACCAATTCAATATTCAAAGGTACGAAATACATGAATTGAAAGTAAAAGAAATATAAAACGCTAATGCTTATCGTAGGGGAGTGATTTCTCCCATGGAGACAGCTCCGTATGCTCCTCTAGACCTGCCTTGAGCTTTTTCCCACATTCTCAGAGTGTTGTGTGTGGAACGGAATGAATAGAAATGCTGGAATTCGTGAGGTATTTACAGGCCAGATCTGGGTTACGGCGTAACCAATATAGGAGTTATGCCGTAACCTTATGTTTCATAAAATAATGCACTAGATCTGCTGGTTACGGCGTAACCTAATGAGTGGTTACGCCGTAGTCTTCAATAAACTCGGTTACGTCATAGTTGATACAGATGAGTTACTGGTAAGTATCAGGCGAGAACCTTATTTGACCTAATGTAGTTACGTCGTAACTTTTGGGAAGAGTTACGCCATAACCTTATGATAAGTTGGTTTTCTGAGTCACGCAATAGTTACGGCATAATGTGAGAGATGAGTTACGCCGTAACTTCTTCAAAATAGCATACTGTGATAAATCTTTAGATATTTCTCCAGTTCCGCGTCTCTTTAGCTCCAATGCTCGTAATTTACATGAAAGTGGAAAACAATGGAAAACAAGCGTAAATCCATATAAATGATATAAATTACAAGCATTATCGGGGGAAATTGACACTTAATAATTAGGACTATTTGAGGCTATCAACCACTGCATTCTGCTTCTTTGATATGATAGGACCAAGCTCATCCAGTTCAATGATCCCAAAGTCAGTGAACTTCATGGGATCATGAACCTCAAAATCCCTTTTATCATCCCCTCTATAGACATTCATTGCTAGTGGTTTGGACTTGGGGATGATCTTTACATCAGTAATCTTCTCAGGTATCCTTCTGCTTGTCATTGACCAATTGTAGTGGTCAATTCTCTCTTGCCTGATGGCAGCAGCTTTCCTGTTCTTTTCATCTAGCTTCTTCCTCATGGCAGCCATTTAAGCAGCCTGAGCATCTTTGAAATTTTGTCCAGCCTGTCCCTTTTCAAGCTTTTTAGGATCGATTCCAATGTTTTCAGCTTCCTCAGCCACTACTTGTACCAGTGCTTCTTTGCTTTTCTTTTCTTCCTCAACCAGATTCTTTCGTCTTTCTTCTTTTTTAAGAAAAGCAGCGAGCTGTTTTGGACTGAGCATGTAGTTTATGTTGCCGATGACATAGGGAATCTTCTCAGGCTCTGATGTGGTCATTATGGCTTTTCCTTTGTCCTAAGCATATGAAGAGGATGCTACCAGTGGAGGTGTTGTTGTGATGATAGGTGGTGTTGTTGCAACTGTCATTGTTGCTATTGTTGATGATGGTGGGACTGATGAGAGTGGTGTTGCGGATATAGGTTTATCTGGCTCCCCCCTCAATGTGAGAGGGAGTCTCTTTAGTAGTTCTCTCCCCCTCAACTGTTGCTGCAACATCAGTGAGAGCAAGAGTTGCTTGAGATACTGAGGGAGTTGGAGTTGCTTGACCTTTGAAGGCTTGGTATATCTCCATGGCCATGGCCTTGATGTCAGTTGTATCTTGTTGAAGACTGGTGACCTTGTCAGCAAGATTGGCCTGAGATAATTCCAGGGCGGTTATTCTAGGACCAAGATTCCAGGCCATAGAAGATGATGCCTCAGCCAGATTTGTAACTTGAGCATCCAAAGAACCCAATGTTGTTTGAAGAGACTGGACCCTGAACATTTTCAGATTGAAGCATGTTTATCAGTTCAGCGAGGCTGGAGGAATTCTTCACGTAAGCTTCAGTAGCCTCCAAAGACTTTGGAGTTAAGTGTTGGGTCTTCTTTTACAGAGTCCTTGATTTCATCCAGCTTGGTGTGAGACTCCTGAAGGCTGTTGAGAAATTTCTTCAGGTTGTCATCCAGCCTTTCTAAATTATCATACATGAAGTCCCTGTGCTCATCGGCGTTTGTATGGGCAGCAATCACTTCAGCTTTCAGATCGGCATAGCTAGCAGCTGCTTCAACATGCTGATCCCATAGAGTATCAGTGACTCTAGAATATAACTTCCTTGAAGCCTTTGTAATCCACATAACCAGCTATCTTTCAGTCAGAGGAAGAATGTTGTCAAACTTTTTAAATTCCTCAGGACAGGATGAAGTAGAGGAATCAGAGTCATTTTCTTCAGGTTGAGGAGGTGACTCTTCCGTCTCTTGTGGATCAGGCTGATGCTCTTGTTCTTGAGTTTGAACATCAGCGTCCATTTCTTCTCCTGCTGAAAGTATATCTTCTTCACTGTCAGCTAACTCTTCATCAGAGAATAATATGTCAGTAACCTCAGCAACAGTCAACAGGCCAGTGGTGGTGATGGGTTCCATATCAGCGGGTGGTATTTGTCCCTCTCAGTCTTTGTCCCCCTATGCTCCTTCAAGCACTAGTGGGCGATTCCCAGTGCTATCCCTAGAAGTGGTGGCAGTGAGATCCCTATCAGTGGATTGTGTGTTTCCTCCTGAGTCTTTGGGATCATTCGTTTGGCCCTCAGATAAAAGCTGTGATTGCTGAATGTCCTCCTTGGGTAGTGTGTAAGGCGCTCCCCTACCAGCGGGTTTTATGTTTCCCTATGGATCTTGGGGAGTAGTCTTTGGGACCAAGGGCACTGACTATGATGTATCAGTGTCCTTCGTTATCACCGGGGTAGATGTTGGTTGGTCACCAGTGGGTGTCTTTTCAGTCTGGGGCTTTCTTTGCCTTTTAGGTTGTGTTCCTGAATCCTCAAGGCCCTGAGACTTGGGTTTGGTCTTAGTCCCAGTCTGAGACTTCCCCTTTCTCATTTTGGGAGCAGGGTTTGGAGACACTGAGTCCCTCTAGTTGTTTACAGCAACCATATGGGTCGTCAATTAAATTTCAGTGACTTGGGATGGGTCTTTTTGAAAATTTGATTGACTCAGGATACCAAGTAAAGCACAGTATTTGTATTCCTGAGGATAATTGCAACCCAGTAACACTTGTAAAGCGCATGAGACAAACCTAGGATACGAAACGTATTTCGTCCTAGTTTTGCTCAGTATCTTGGTTACGAGATCACTATAAATGATCTCCCCTATGTCGACAGTGATCCATGTCATTAAGCAATATGCCACCATCAACTGAATAGAATTAACTTGTTCAGTGGATGAGTGGTTCCCACCGAGAACCTGAATCACAAATGTGAACAGGATCTTCTAAGCCGCAGGAAATGAGTTCTTGGTGACTGGGGTTCTGTCCAAAAACTTTGGATCTAAAACAATTTATTTTAACCCATCCTTAACTGTGGAATGTTCAGGATGAGCAACATAGTTACCAGAATTATAGTCTAACCCTGTTGATGTACAAAATGTTTTATAGTCCAGGGTGACTGACTTTTCCCCATTAAAAAGACTAAATTTGATGAGATACTCCTTGAGTGGTCTGAGGTCAGTCTCATCATTAGAGGGTGTCGGGTCATAGGCCACAGCTGTTGCCCAAAACTCCCTGAGGAGGTTTTGGTACATTATAGAAGGGGACTGAGTAAAGGCATGTTTTAATGGGCAGTTGAGTAAAAATTTCATGATTCCCTTATAGGCTGGGACATCAGGTGGGTATTCAAAATTGCCTATAACATTATTGGTTTTGAACTCAACATTTTCAAGACCGCCCACCCACTGAGGTGCAAAATGAAGGAGTTGTGTTCTTGCCATTTCCATAGAAGGATTTTAGGGTTTTTGAAAAATATTTGACAAGAACAATCAAAAGGTTAAAAAAAACTTTAGAGTTTGGTGAAGAAAAATCTTTTGTAAATGGTTTACAGAGAGGATTTTGTTAAAAATTGGTTGAAGATTTGAAGAACACACAAGTATTTCTGGGTTTGAGAGAGAATTTTGACATCTTTTTGTTTCAGAAATAATTTGTGTGTTTTTTTTGATGTTTTGAGGGGGGTATTTATAGAGTGGTGAGAGGGGTAGTTTTTGCATAAGTGATGATTTGTAAAGTTGGTTTTTAAAAATGTTTTATTTGCCTCATTTAATGCCACCACTCCACTACCCGCAGTAATTTCCCTGTTTTCAAGGGAACAGTTGCAGTGCACAGTAAAAGTGCATTCTGCAGTAATAAAATATCCTTAGGATATTTCATGTGAGAGGAGGCATTTAAAGCCAAGTGGGATGAGGTAAGGTTTGAGGGACCCTTGACTTGGATGACAGCAGGATAAAGAGACATATATTTCTATATTAAATTAATGTATTTACCAACCTAGGACATTTAAGTAACTAATACTTGGTGCATTTAGTTACTCATTCAATGCTCAATATCCAAAGTCAAGGTCCCTGAATGACTCTTACGCATTCAGTGAGAAGGTTGTATTGGGGTTTTGTTCAGGGAGCGTGGACCATTTTAGAGAGAACTTACTGAGATTGGGATTGATTTTCTGGTTGCTGACTTTCAATGTCAAGCATTCCCAATTCAGCTTTAAGTTTCCTGAAGATAGGTTTATCTAAGGGTTTGGTGAAGATATCAGCAAGTTGATAATGGGAACACTGGCAGACTTAACCTCAGTATCACCACCAGACTTAACTTCGAATTCAAAACCAGACTTAACTGCATCATCACTAGCAGACTTAACATCAGAACTTGTAGCCTCCTTTTCTGATTTCTTCTTCTTTTGGTTTAAATTTTTGACCAAGATTTCAGCTGCCTCTAATCCCTGAGGACTAATTGTCTCTTCAGAAGATTTCTTTGTGGGTGTTCTAAAGTCTGATCCACCCTCCTCCTCCATATTCCTCCCCTATTTGGGAGAATGTTCTTCACCTTCTGAGTCAGTGATGTCTATTCCCTTAGCCTTGAATTTCCTTTCCAACCCTTTAACCCTGATAACTAGTCTAAATACAGCTTCAGCTTGAGTCTTCTTTGACTTCTGTAGATCTCTTTCCGGTTTCTATATTCTGGTTAGCAGTTTGGGAACTAGATTGAGGAGCACCTCTTGATATAGGGAAACTGGATCTGCTGTAGTAGTGGGTGTTGGAGGTTGTGTGGGAGGAATTTCTGGTGAGTCTTCCTCATACACTGGTGGGGAAGGTGGAGGTGGAGTTGGTGTTCTTTGTGGTGGTGAAGTTGGTGTTCTCTGTGGTGATGGAGTGGGTGTCCTTTGTGTAGGCTCTGGTGATTGATCTTGTGCCTCAGATGCAGCAGCAGCAGATGTACCCACAGGGTTACCAATAATAGGTAACATAGCAGGCAGCAATGGCCTGTGAACTCCTTCAAATCCCCTTTTCATATTTACAAATATCTTTTTAGTGAAAGGGACAGTAATATATTGTTGCTTGTTTGCAGTTTCTACATTTAAAATCATTTGCAGAAACCTAGGGTACATCAAAAACTTTTTCTCTTTATTAGCATTGGTAACCGTAGCATCAAAAATCATTTTAGAAAAGTTAAAGAGTCTACCAGTGGATAGACAGACCAATGCAGAAGCAATAGTGCTTTCAAATTGATCCCATCCACCACTTTTAGGACTCATACAATGAAGGAGATGATGCAACAAAAACCTCCATTGTGGTGTAAAAGTGCTTTTCCAAAAAGTAAATGATCCTTCAGTTGGATATCCAATATTTTGAAGTCCTTGAAAAAGTTCATCATTTGGCAACATTGTAATCCCTGAGGCATCAGCCAATTGAAGATAACCTGATTCCTCGGATGAATACTCTAAAGTATCAATAGTTGCACTTAATTCTAATGTCCCATCAGCAAGAGTTCTAGCAGTAGCAGTCTGCCAGAACTGTTTGACTAGGGAGATATAGATAGTGGGATTGTGAGTAAGGGCATACCTAATATGGGTACCCTTCAGGAAGTCCACTATCTGTTCGAAGTCGGTACTTTCATTTGGCTTTTTGAGGAATCCCACTTGATTGTGCTTATCATTGAACTTTAATTGAGCCATAATGGTGGTAAATTGTAAGTTCTGGTAGTGCGGCGCGTGTTAGGGTTAATGCTAGTGAAAAGACTTTATCGAGAGAAAAAGATTTGAACTTTTAAAGATTTGAGAGAAAGTAGATAATGGATAAAGATAAATTTTATTAAAAAGTATCCATATATATACTTCTTACCGCCTAAGAGTAGGTAACGGTACTATTGATACAGTAAATACGGATTTTCCCTCAACCAGTACTAACGGTAATATTTTTCTACTACCAGACTTAAAACAGTCAAACAAACTTAAGAATGACATCACCAAAATTAACTCTGAATGGCAGCACATCCATCAGCACAACTTCCATACCTCCCCTATCTTTTAGAGATATTGCTTTTCCTTGGAAAAATTAGACTAAAACCAAGAGAGATACAATAGGTAGATCTTGAAAGAATTAACTCAAATAGACTACCAGAATTAATTCTTAGAACCACCAAAAGAGACGGTTTAAGCATACCAAAAGTATTGTAGCAAACAAAGAAATCAGACTTCAAAGATGTTCTAAATATCACCAAATCACACCAACATAAAGATGTTTATAAAACTTCCCTAAAAATCTAACTATTTTTAGGGTAGCCTATACTGCCACCAAAGGTAACAGAACCACCTTTGATATCTTCAAAGTCATCCAAGTAGTTCGTGTTACCAGTCATATGCCCGGAACATCCACTGTCAAAGATGTCTCTATCTCCCATGTTCATGTAAGGATGTTCATGCATATCAAAAAGAGAAATTAGTTTCTCTTGGGGACCTAGGCCTGTGGAGGCTTGGGTCTGCCTTATAGACCTTTATATTTGTCAATATTAATAGAAACTCGTCCACTATTATACTTGGAGTCTGGTCTAAGACTCGATTTATAACCTGTTGAGGCCTTAACAACAGACCCCCCATAACCGTTGCAGCACCAGATTTAAAAGTGTTTGATGCATATTTGACCAAGGGTATTCTAATAGGTGAATGTGATTTTGCAAGATTTCTTCTATGTTGTAAGACATTCACCTGGGATGAGGTACTGGTGTGTACTGGTTTTCTATGTCTAACAGAATTAACATTTACATTACCAGTTTTAACTTTAGGCAGACCAGAACTAATATTTTGCCTACCAGAATTAATTGACACACCAGTATTCACATTTGATCTAACAGAATTAAAAAATGAACTGCTAGTATTAATGGGTACTGGTATAGAAACAAAGTTATTTGCATGGTTAATCCTGTTTACATTATTCCACACTGGTCTAACAAAACTATTTCAATTTGCTGACATTCTCCTTTTAAGTTCAGCCTCTTTTGCCATTCTTTTCTCATGGAAATCACAATCTCTAATTAAATGACTTAGGCTTCCACACACAAAACAACTCTATTTAGTGAAAGAGTATCCATCTCCAAACTCTCTTTGCATTAACCCATTCCAATTCTTTCTGTCTATTTTAGGTGTCTCAGGTTTACTCTGTTGCCTAAGAGTTTGGACACAACTAGGTTTAATTGTTTCTGGTTTGGACACAAAAATGATAGGCTCAACTTGTTGTGACTTGGGCACATAAGGCTTACCTATTAGAACTGGTTTAGAAATCTTTATGGGTTCAGATTTTAGCTCAAAAGAACATTTAGAGACATTCCCAATGGATCCATCACTGTCATTAGATTGACAGGTAGAATACTCACTGGTTTTGTCTTCTGATACACTGGTCTCAGAATTCTTCCCAAAAGATCCTTCACTGCCATTGGATTGATAGTTAGAAAATTCAATGGAGTAGTCTTGAGAAGCAAGTGTCACAGGGTTTTTCCATTTGCTATAATCAAATAAAGACTCATCATATTCTTTTTTAGGTTTAGGAGTATAATCACCATTAAGGGGATGAGGAACACCTTTGTAGTTGTTAGTTTTAGAAAATATATGATATACAGGTTTTCCTTCAAAGTCACTTTTTGAACTAACAAAAACAGTTTCTTTCATCTCTTCTTCATATCCTAATACCTCTTTATTTGATTTTATCTCAAACCCTAAACCAATTTTACTTGTTGAGCTCATACCTGAATTTATTAACCTCCACAGATTTTTACCATTGTTTTGCCATGAGTCAACTATCTTTTGCAACTCTTCTTTATCTTTAACTGCTTTCATTCCAATTCTTCTATATTTCCTAAGCTTCTCATCTTTTTCCAATATTTCATTACTTTGGAAAGTAAGCTTTTCATTTAGAGATGCATTCTGTTTTTGAAGAGTATTTACTTGTTTTTCTAATGTTTTAAAAGCATTTTCATAAGCAAGTAATTTAACTTCTTGATCACCTAATTGACCCATCTGTTCATCACAAAGAGATTGCAGTTTATTGTATGAATTAGTGCAAATTTTTTAGCATAAAGATACCTCACTGCTGGAGCTTATGGCCATTAGAGCATGATTGACTTATGTCCCTTCATCAGTGTACTCTCCCTAGTTAATCACACCAACTTCCAAAGTCAGCAACCCCATCTAACTCTTATTTTCCTTCTCAGCATGCCTAGTATAGAAGGAATCCCTCTTCTTTTCTTCATTGGCCTCTTTTACTATACATTCCTTAGCAAAGTGACCTCTTTCTTAACACCTGTAGCACTTAAGCTTTGAATTGTCAAACCCTACTGGTCTCTTTCCATCAAAACGGACTTTCCTACCAGTCCTTTTGAAGAATTTCTTCATCCTCAAGGCAATCATGCCACACTGCCAGTTTATATCCATTTCCTCCATCTCCTCATCTTCAATCTGATCCAAGTCTTCATTTAGTATGTCTTCAGATTGATTAGAAAACAGTGAGTAGATGATCTTATCAGTAAAATCAACAGCCTCATCCTTTTCTTTTACACCAGAAGAAATGGTATAACTACCAGAACTAAACCCATTACCAGACTTAACTTTGTTTTTACTGCTCTTGCCTTGAGAGATAAAAGCAACATTGTTGTCACTTGAAGAAGCCTTTGAACTTCCTTTGATGTCTTGTTCATAAACCCTAAGATTATTGTACAAGTCATCTATTGACAAAGTGTCAATATCTTCTTCAGTTCTCATGATCATTGCTAGATTTGACCATTCTTTGGGCAATGATCTGAGAAACTTCATATTTGAATCTTCATTAGACACTTCAGATCCATGTGCTTCTAACTATGATAGGAGTTGTTGGAATCTGTCATAGCCTTTCTCCAGGCATTCAGAACTGCTTATGGTAAAAGCTTCAAACTATTGTTTATAAACAGCTTTCTGTATTTTCTTGGAGTTAGCATTTCCTCTCAATCTGGTTCTAATAGCCTCCCATATCTCCTTAGCATCATCCATATTGTGGAACCTTCTAAGATGTTCCTTTGGGATGGCCATCAATAAGAGAGTTCTTGCCTTCCTTTCTTTTTCCACAGCAAGTGTCTCTGCAATAGAGATTGGTGGAAAAATTCTGACCACACCATCTTTACCTTTGGAAATTCTCTTCTTTAAATTCCCATTCTGGATCACTTTCCAGACCTCATTATCTACATATTCCAGATAATGTTCCATTTCCATAGCACATATGTCGTACTCTTCCTTTTTCAGAATAGGAAGTTTGAGGTTGGAAATAGTGGATGTAGCTGGGATTGTTTGTTGTTGTTTCTTAGACCCTACTTCTGATGCTTCCAAATCATGGTCAGAAGCCTCTTCATCACTAAGGTGGTTTGAGAAATTATCAGGTTGAGACATTCTTTAGGATTTTTGAGTGAGATGAGATGAGTGTTTTGGTGAGTTGTGTTTCTTCAATTCAGAGTCCTTCAACAGGCTCTGATACCACTTGTAAGTCCAAAGGTTATGGATTTAAGCAGCCTTGTAAGACAATAACTAACTTGGATAAATCCAAACTAATTATGTGAAGAACTCGTTATCAATGAGTACTTGATGTTAATGCGGAATAATAACAACAAGCTAGAAGAACACAATAATTACTAAATAACTTTTTCTATTAATCTCTAAAAAACTTGATATATAACAATATAAATTTAGGGTTCCTTTATACTCTTAGGAAACTCTAGAATACAAAACGTGTAGAAGGATAAAGATATATCTTCCTAAGATATCTCTACTCGTACATATCCTTCCGTAATATAACTCTAACAAACTAATCTATTTTTATCATAAACAGACTTAACTATCGACTATTTGTTCTGCCAGACTTAACTACATTAGTACTGGTAGACTTAACTACTAACAGACTTAATTTTGGGTTACCAGACTTAACCACTAACACTACCAGAATTAATCTTAAACATACTTAAATTTATTTTACAAAATATAATTCCCTACACTAAGCATTAAAGGTGAATGCTTTTATTCCTAAAGATCTAGGGGCGAACCTCACATTTTTGGGGTGAAATTTGAGTGGTAAACGGTTTTTGTGCTACTCATATAATTCCTATCAATGAGACGCTTTATTAAGACTAAAGTTTTACTCGTAAATGTCATAAAAAAAATTAAATTTTGTGCTAAAATTGCCCTAACAAATATTTCTCATAGTTTATTACATAAATTACCAAGGACAAGACAAATGATCAAGTGAGTGAATAGTTTCTAAGTTCACGTTTTATTCTCCCTCCCTACACTTAAACTGAACATTGAGAAAACGCGTTTAGATGATTTTTTTTTAAAAGCAAAAAATTAAAAAGGATGTAAAAAATGGAAGAGAAAATATGGGAAAAAGTAAATATCTTTTTTTTTAAATAAATTTTAGTTAAAATTTGAAAAATGAGATTGTCATTCTTTTACAAAAAGATTTCAAAACGTCGTGACTAAACGAGTTTTTAGTTTTTTCAGGTTTTTATATTTTTTCCTAAAGAAACAGAGTATTAACTGTCAAATTTCATTTGCATGAAGTGAGTGTTTCAAAACATTACAACTTAGATTATACTTTTTGCAACTTCCCTCCTCATTTTGATCATACTATTGTGTCATTTAAGCGTATGTAAAAAAAATCAATATTTTTAAGCCAAAAAAATCGACCAGAAACGTAATACACAACTATCTACGTAATTTTTCACTCTCATGAAATGCATAGTATACACTACAAGAAAAAAGTCATTTAATGACACACAAAAAGTGTCAGAAAATGTCCAAAAAAGTGTCACTAAATAACTTTTTTTTTTCACCTTCACTTATAAAAAGTGTCATTAAAAGTTCAGGGGGTAAAAGTATATAGTGACACAGTTTTCTGAAACTTAAAAAGTGTCAGGAAAGGTTAAGACTTTTTATGACACATAGATCTGTCACTATAGGCTACTAGTAAAGATTCTGTTCATATGTATCTGCTATGTATATATACATTTTAGGCTGCTTTATTTATCCAAAATTAACACATGATAAACTAGTAATAAATAACAAAAAATTGAGATTGAAACTTGTTTAATATTTCGAGTAGGTAGATATAAACCAAGTATATATAACCCATTCTTTGAGCTAAACATGTTGTGAAACTGATCTCAACTAAGCAACTAAACTGATACATCTTTTCTAAAAAGTTCTCTAATTCCTTGTGTCGGATCTTCTGCTTCACAATTGACTCCCAAACCAATATCTACATAGTAAACCGAACACATCGCCAACATTGATCATGATATATCGTGAAAAAAGGGAAAAACAATAAAATCAAGCGAGTAGAATGAGATACGTACAGCTTTTATACCATCAGTATCTGAAACAACTATTGGTGTCGTAAGTACTTTAACTTCCATAGACTCCACACCTGACCAGAGTTGTCATAAACAGAGCTATGGCATGCTGCATCAGCTAAAAGTTCAATACCAGAAAAGTCGTTCAGATTGGGAAGTTTTTTCTCGTTCAACTTTACGTTCTCCCCTAAAGCGTGTTTACTACTCACGAGCATCTCAGAATATTCACGATGTGGGGAGGCAAGATGAAATTGAGGTGAATGTGCTTGTTCACCGCTGAGGGATGTCTTGTATTATATGTTATTGCTTGGACCAGGCATCCTTGGGCGCCTCGTCCTACGGCCCTTTTCACCGTATTCCACGTCATGTCCGAGTTGATAAACTTTAAAAGGTCCACCACGTCCATTATAGTATTCACTGAAACAAATTGTATACCAATATCAGCTTATGTAACATAAAGAATACTTTTTCATCTTCCTAAATAATAAAGTCTTATCACATACTCACAAATTGCAAAATATTATTCAATAACATATCAATATAAGCAACAATTTTCACACCCGGAATTTAACTTAATTATACCCAACATAGCAGACCCGCAAACATCAAAAACTTTAAATTACTTCATCTTAAATAACAAATTTAAACAGTCCCCTATCATGGTTAGAATATTACAAAACAAGACATGTGAACAAATAATAAACTTGATTTGAATTGATCATAAGGGTAAATATATAAACATATACCTTCTTGTTAACAATAACAGAGAAGTACTTAAAGCCATAAGCTCATACCGTACTTTCGTAAGGATATTTCAGCCTCCATGTTGTCTATTTGTCTCTCCAGTTTTAGCTCATTAGACCTCAGCCCGAGTGCCTACAAAAGATGTGTGTATAAATAACTTGAATAGCACAAGTCCTAACCAACTTGATACAGAATTAAAAAGATAGGTGCCCATTTCGACCCATTTACTTACAAATGGGTCAATTCAAGTTACGTTTTATCTCGATTAGGGGAAAAGACTGCAAGAAATAGTTACACAAGTATGCGGATCCCATACTATTGGTGTTTAGTACCTGCTCTTCTAAGCCAATAACCTCAGAAGCTAATAACTTGGCATCAGCTGTAATACATTCTAACCGAGCGTTTCCATATTTGGTCCTCACAGCCTCAACTTCCACCAATTGACATCAAATAAACAAGAGAATATATATGCATATATAAACATATTTAAAAGAACTTGCACAAACATATGTTACTATACTAAAAATATGTAGCTAGGAGAGATAATGCTAACCAGCTGAGCATTAATTTCATCCTACAACCTATATCAGACTTTAACTGGTTTACAACACTTCCCTGTAAACGTAATTGAAAAGAAAATGTGAAGTATTAGCTTTTTTTAATGAAGCTAAACTGAGAAAAAAACATGACTCAACTATAATTTTGCTACCAGTTACCACTCTTTTAGCATAGTTTAGTCTACACTATATACCTTAACCAAATCATCTATGATCTCAAAACAATAATTCGTAGCAAATACACATTCTTTTTTATAAAGTATGATCAAAATAATTAGAGAATAAAAGTTGAGAATTGATAAACAATATGAAGTCCCTTTCAGGATTCAATTGCCACCAGGTCATGCACATCAAGTACTCAAAAAGACAACCATTCGCCCCTGGTACTTGTGTGCATCTCTTAGGATTTTTGGATACAGGTTAGCCTACTAATTTTTTGACCACATTGACCCGGGTAACCCATCACCAACCTGCCTTTATAACCCGTATCAAGTCCAATCCTAAATCATTATATGTAAAATGGTGCCAAAGCTACAACTAAATGACAATCAGATCTACAACTAACTACACTAGCATCAGACTTCACAAAACCTACAAGCAGCAATCCCCTGTTCCAAAGCTAAACTGGTCATAACTAACTCTCTATGTGATGAGATGGCTATAGATGCTCACCCTCTTGCTGAAGTAAGTAAAAAATATATTAGTTTGGTTAAGGAATCGAAAGTTATTTTAAAAAAATAGAAGGTTGTGGAATCAGTCTTTTTGCTCTGGTGACAGGAGTTTAAAGATGGTATTAGATGGAGGTGATGAAAGGTCAGTAAAATCTGTTTATAAACTTCTATAATGCTTACAAAGTTATAAAAAAAGAAGTTATACTCATATGTGCACTAAAAGTTTGAGTTTATGATCTCTTCTGAAATCGATGTAGTAACGTATCCATCATTCTTTATTATTGTCTTCTTTAGGATTTAATAACAGGGTTAAAAAAATTTCACGCTTCAATAAACTTTATGTGAACAGATATAAAAGAAACTTCATCTATGTTAGTTTTCACATGTATATGATTGTTTACCTTCCTCGTTTCTATCCTTGTTTTGGGCAGCAATGTCCCTCACAAGTGTGGTGTGATTGGTTATAGAGACTGCAGGCGTTGTTTGTAGTCTACGTATAGTCATTATTCTATAATATATATTGTTACGTCTTGATACCATTAAAGTGTGGTCTAAAAATTAGGATCCTAAGAACAATTTCAGGCATTAAGTCAAATAAACTCTGAATTAGAAGGCAAATATTCTTAATAACAACAGTTCAACAAGTAATATAAACCACTGAACAATACCTGATGCTTGGTCAAACGCCTACGGATGGTTCTGGTTTTCTTGGGATGCAGATCAAGAGGCAAGTACTTCTCTTGTAAGCTTCCCTGAGCTTTGCCTTTTGTGTCTGTGAAATGACAGTCAACACTTGTGCAATAGATGTCCTCACAACTTTGCTGCAACCATTAAGACAAATCAATTAAGAACACAAACTTACTTAAACAAAGACCATTAATATGGTAACTAGAGATGAGTTACTCAGTGCAGTGAAATAACAGAAAACGTGAACAATCACAATCCAATATAACCACATATCAACATACGATATCCACTGTGACACCACAACATGGAAAACGTCATGATGTAAAAAGGTTATATTTTTTGCTCATATCAATGATCTGTTATACAAATAATGCTCAAGTTGCTAAGCTCATAATCCGACAAAAAACAAGCTTATGGCCTTTTTCTAATTTCAGATAAGCCCATAAGGAAGGAAAATAAGCTTATCGAGACACCCCTTTCATGTGGTCCATTGATATTAAGCTCTCCAAACTGTAGTTCCAATTACATCACATACACATTTCTATCAAAATACATACAAGCATATCTGCAACGTATCAAATCTCATTTCCCCTAAGCTAAATTGAGTTTTACGTTACAAAGTGTTCATCAATAGTATTTAAAGTTTATTTTCATATTTTGGATCCTTCTAGATAGAAATGGTTGAATGTTGAAAGTCTAAGGGTCTTATTCCTACAAAATCATCTATTAAACTTAGTACTTCCTTTACTTTTTACTGTTTACTCTATGGTGCACCACTGCTCGTACGTCAGTATAGTTGGTTAGAGCTCTCAAAAGGGCACGTAAGTCAAGATTACAGAATCACCGTTTAAGATGTAAAGTAACACGTATAAAATTATTAAGAGATGGAGCTTTACTTAGAAATGAGGCTTGTGTGAAGATCACTATAAACTTATCATCTACGGTCTGATAACGCCATATTTGGATTATCACTTCTATAACAAAGTGCCAAACACCGCTATATAAACCAATATACATATCAAGCTGGAAATAGCAGAACTCTCCACCAAACATAACTATTACCTAACTGCAACTCCTAGTAATCTGTTTATCATAACAACTAAAATATTCCATTGAAAATCGCAAAATATCTTTCGTCAATGTAATTAAGCAAGCAAACATCAATCGCAAAATATCGCAAAATAAACAAAATAAACATCAATCGATACACATAAACAAAATAAACATCATCAACTTCATAAGCTTAAGAAATATCACAAGCTAAACTTCATAAGCTCATTTGAAGCAAAATAACAGATATCACAATACGTCATCAACTTCATAAGCTTACCGAATTGAGTGCGAGGATGAGCTTCGATTAAACCCTAATGGTGATGATTAAACCCTAACGGTGAGCTTCGACTAAACAATAACGAATTGAGTAACGAGGATTGAGCTTCGATTAAACGTGAATTGAGTGAACTGAGTAATGGATTGAGTGAAAGTGATTTGGGGAAAGTGAATTACGTGAATTGAGGATTCGGTGACGATTTGGGAAAAAATGATTTGGGGAAAATGAATATAAAGGTCAAATCAGATGCGGATATGTTAATAAACCGTCAAATCATATGTGTAATTATTGGGGGGAGTTATACAACCCCTTTTTTTATAAAAGACACCCCCACTTTTTTCGTATTTTTTTTATTTATTTCTTATTTTTTTTAAATTTTTATAACTGTGTTCATATCGAAAAACTATAAAAATAAAAAATATAAAATTTAATAAGTCAATCGCTTAAAACTGTCAGAAATACAGAGCAAAAACTGACAAAAAACTGTGTTGTACTGAAAAACATGAGGGACAAAAGGAATAAAAGTACAAAACCCCTCTGATTTGACATTTTAGGGGGGTTTGTATAGTATGACCCGTAATTATAAGGAGTTAATAAAATGTCAAATCAAAAAGTTTTGTTAAATATTAGAAGTAGGGGTGAGGAAACGGACCGGATGGACCGGATCGATCGACAAAACCGATCGAAATCGATCGGACTGAAGGACCGGCGGTCCAGTCTCGGTCAACCGTTTTTGGCAAATTTGGTTTCGGTCTGGTCCGTACCACAAACCGAAAATTTAGTTTTGTTGGACTGGATCGACCGGTCTCGATCTAAGGTTTTTGCCGGATTCGGTATCAGTCAGGTCCGGTTTTCACCCGATGAGCAGCCTTAATTAGAAGTAGTAAAGTTTTTACAAAATATTTAGTTAAAAAACTTGAAGAGTAAAAGCAAATGTTTTCGAAACCGGTTTTTAATTTATCTGCACGAGCCATCGGGTCAGTCACAGTTCAACCGGTTTGTTCGCTCAAAACCGCCTTCCGGTCATTCAACCAGTACGCGGTTCAACCGGCCTGGTCAACACAGGTTTTTAAACAATGGTAAAAGCAAACTTCACTTTAATACATTTAAAATTTAACGATCTTGTAAACAAAAATGAGCCTCGTATTTACATTTTTCAACAAATACAGATACAAGATAGACTTTTCATAACATTTTTTTTAATAAAATCTACACTTTTGCTCACACTTTTTAAAAAGTGTGGGTAAAAGTAAGACTATTACACTTTTCAAGTCCTTTTTTTTCAAGTCCTTTTTTGCTCACACTTTTCAAAATCTACACTTTTGCTCACACTTTTCAAGTCCTTTTTTTTTTTTAGTGATAGTAGGTTATATGTATTTTACATACAATACGTCTAACTATACTGTAACACCTTAATTACTAGGTTTGAGTAATGAGCTTTTATTTTAAATCCATATATTTAAATTGTCGTCGCTACTAGTATGAGAGTTAATGACTATGGAACGTTATGATTCTTATGTCCATTGCGTGAGAAAAATTAAGCTTAAATTTTTCGAAAAGCTGTCATGTAATTGGTAAATGATAAGATTATCTTTTTGGATACCTAATACATCTTTTATCTAAGGGGGCATGTGTTACTTGAAGACCCTTTACTTGTGAGTAAAAGCCAAGTGTGTATGCGTCAACTAGTTTCTTTGGTTGATTGAGTGCACCTTATACATTACACTTATTTGGTAAACGATGATAATTGAAATGTTATAATGTTCCTCACAATCTCGGTCAAAATGGCTCAAGTGTTTGTATAGCAAAGCACATGGGATCTCCATATCCGATTGACTTCGAGGTACATGCTACACGATGCCAAACTTATAGTCACATGAAGTGTCAAAATACATTATGGAACATGGATTGTTAGCTTGGGTTTGTAGATTGTCGGACCAAGCTCATTCAGTTAATAGCTTGGGTTTATAGAATATATATCGACTTCTTAATTCTTATGACATGATCATGCTTTAGTTTAATTTGAAAGGCTACACATATATTATAATCTAAAAATTAGTGTGGCCAAAAAAAGAGTTAATTGTAACTCAAACAGTAAAACATTGCTGATATGTTAATGGTAATTAAATTCCAACAAAAAGAGAAGTATAGAGTAGGTTTATAAAGTTTGAAGAGATTTATAAATTGAGTCATTATAAGTGGATGGAGTTTATATGACATAGAATAAAATAGGTCTAAGTTTATAGATTTATTTTTTTATTGCAAATAAATACTTATAACTTATTTAATACATATTTATAAAACTTCAGCAAATTTAAGCATAATCATAATAGGTTTATAAAAGTGAAAAGTTTAAAAAACTAATATTATGATATGACATGAAAATTGTATAAACTTTTTAAAAAGGTTTACTATTAGAGATGCTCTAAGTTTATGGTAATATTAATTTGAATAATTTCCGTATTAAGAGAAACTGGCTATTGATATGTTATTTATATATCAACACTCAAATATTATTATTTTTATTCTTTTCATTAACAATTGTGTATATTCATACACATGCACTTTGTCATTCACAAAATTTCAAACTTACAATTTTTTTATTCGGAGTTTAACTTTTTCACGGACAGCTTTAGACCAGAAGCCTTTTAAGATCAAATCCTTTTTTTTTAATGATCATAGAAGTTATTTGTCTATACAACAACAACAAAACTCAATCCCGTCAGAGCATGGTAAGGGGATGAGATGTAGACATATTATACCCCTACTATCAGGATAAACACTACAGCAGAGAGATTGCTTCCAGAAGGACCTCCGGCCAATGTAATAGTGTGTAAATGTGCATTTGAAAAGTTCAAGAAAAAATTAAAGAGCGTGAAAATGAAAAAACAAGTACAAGAGAAACACCTTAAACAAACGACAGGAAGCAAGCAAAAAATCCATAAACAAAAACCATAAAAAACATAAAGAAAAAGGGACAAACAAAAAATATAAGTCAAAGGAAAAACACATGCACAAGGACAAAGGGCAAAAAAACCGCAAAAGAGGCAAGAAGGCAAAAACATAAACAAAATAAAAGTCCAAGACTCAAATTCAAGTAAGTGAAATGGATTTCAAGTGGGGAGATTTTAAATGTATTCTAGATTAATTTACATGTAACCGTTGTGGTAAAAAACTGTAGCTTACTCCAAACAAGCGAAAGGTCTTCCGAATGACTCTGAATCTGGTCATTCGGATCCCTGTAAAATAATAACACGTGTTAGCCTCATCTTGGGTTTTATCCCAAGACCAAGCTCCGAGGTGAGAGTAATTCTGATATAAAGTATATGTGTGTGAGTAAAAATGAGTGAGAAAAGTTACCCTGAAATGAGAAATCCGCCTCTTTTTATAGGTGGACTCTTCTTGCCCATATCTGCTAGTCACATGTGGGACTATGAGGTTTTTGAACGACAACTGCAATGTTTCTTTTTTTTGGGGGCCTGCCTGGATCAGTCCCTCCATTCCAAATAATATTCCTTATTCTTTTGTCGAGCGTGGTCCTAGGGCTATTGTATTTGTTCTTACCGTTAGACCGAAGTGACTCAACGAGTTCATTCAGTAATTGTGTCCTTCGTTTGGCTTAGGCAGTTCGGCCATATACGCCAGCATGTCACCCCAGTATCATTATATTAGTTGTATTAATGATGTGATACTTAAGTTATTATCTTTTTTCTATTTTCAAGGTGTATAGGCCGTTATGGGTCACGGGTCGGATATTATGTATATAATGACAAAACTCATAATTGTATCAGTTTTAAGGAGCTTCGTCTTTTTTTCTACCTTATGGCCTAAGATCTTGATACGTATACACGTTTTTTTATCGTCCGGCACAGAATGGGTCGCGTCTGTGTCTGACACGACGCGACGTTTTGTACTGCCTATTTTTTCCCTATAAATAGTCCTCTTCTCTTTCATTTTTACCACCGTAAACTTTTCACACGCTTTTGAACGGCTCATATTTTTCGTCTACTTTTGCCATGTATGTTCCAGCCCTTACTTGCCTTTTTTGCTTTGTCTTTTGTTGCTTGGCTATACCCTCCTCCCCAAGGCTTCATCATGTCGGAATCATCCATCTCGGATCACATGGAAGATGTTCCAAAAATAGAGGTCGAAACAGTCAAACCCAATTTTGATGTACATATATATACTTCGAAAATGGATGGGGAGGCATTAACTTGGGTGATCGGTGAGTTTGGTGTTCCTTTAGACCTGCATCCGAGGCTTCAGCCGAAAGGCATGACAATGAAAAAACTTCCAAACGATGCTATAAGTTTATATTTGGAGTATTTTCTGGAAGGAGGCTTAGCGTACCCTTTTCATCTTTCCTTTTAGACGTGATCAAATATTATAAAGTACATATTTCTCAACTGGCTCCCTTGGGTTTACATCGTGCTACTCTTTTTGAGTGTATAGTCGTAGTTTGCATATTGTACCTACTACTTCTCTTTTCCGAGCGTTCTATAAATTAAGGAAACAAGGTCATTGGTTTTCTTTCGAGAAGCGTGTTGGGAAGGACAAAAGAGTGTGTTTTAAAGAGATTTTGATAGGGTTGAAAGGCTGAAAAGATGATTTATTTTTTATTGACCGTCGGGTCGTTCCATTTGCCATGCCCTGGAGACACCATGATTCGGACATTTCCGATCCGTTTCCAAAAGGGGAGTTTAATGATGCCGATACGTTAAGGTTACAAGCCAACATAGTTGAACTCATCAGAATTCCGCCTGTATTTTTATATGTTGTCAGGTTGACTTCTCATTGGAAGTATCCTGGTTTCCAAGCTTTTATTTATTTATTTTTTTGCCATCCTTCGCATCTTTCCGAGAGGTTTTTATTGTTATTTTGTGTTTATTCTTTGTTTGTAGATCTTACTATGTCAGACTATCTTATCAATCCCAAGTTCCAGAAGGGAGCTTCCATGGTGAGGAGTGACAAGTATCAAGAAGGTCAAGCTCATGATCTGCATGTTACTCTTCCGGCTGATTCCAATACTGCAATTCCGGAGAAGAGTGAGGAGCTGAAATAGGTGGAGGTTGTTGATGATAAAGTTTTGGCTACAAAGAGAAGAAAATAAAACAGGTCAGGACGCGAGCTGCTTTTAGGCTGCAACGGTGGCTGGTTGTGAGGGTGGTGGTCATAAGGCAAAAACTCGTGTTAGGAGACCAGCCGGAGGGGGCGGGTCATCCCGAACTTCAAAGAGGAGAAATTCAAAAAATTCTCCCTCAGTGGTTCATTTAGAGTCTTTTGAGCACGTCTCTGAACCTTCACCTTTGAACATCCTTCGTTCGGATGGTGGTTAGAGTAAAGCGGGCGAAGAGGATAGGGCGAGCAACCACTTGGATAGGGCTAACGATGACGGGAAGAATACCGATGTTGCCCATGTGTCTGCTCCAACCACTCCTAGTTCTTCTAAAAAGACTGATGCCAAGTCTCTCTCTCATGTTGGGAAAGATTGCCGGTACGTATGTTGGATTACTCTATTTGCTTCTATATTTTTCTTGAGTGGATTAAAATTTTATGTTTGTTTACTTTATAGGGAGTCCACCTCCTACCTCATCCTGCCAGGACAAGGGAAAGAAAGCTGCACAGGAAGATGAGCCTCTTCTGGATGAAAGTTTTGTGCCACAATGATCCATTAAGAAGAATAACCGTGTGAGCAGCTATACCGTTTGTCGCGACTTGATGATGCATCTTCCTACTCCCAGTGAGGAGTAACATTTGGAAATTTTGGATGATGTAGAGGCTTTCCATCAGCCTGGGTGGCTTTGGCATAAAGCACAGTTTCTCTGTCGGACATGTTGATTCACTTTGAAGTGCTCAGTCGGGAGTATAATGATCTCAATGCTGCTCATCAGAATTGTGATCGAAGTGTGAGGAAAAATTTCATTTGTTTAGTGAGTAGTCCTAGGAGTTGAAGAAGTTAAAAGAGAAACATTCAGGTTGTGTTGCCAAGGAGGCTAGTTTGAATGATCGTGTGGTCACATTGGAGCGTGAAAAAGAAGAGTAGAGGAAAATGTCTGCAACTCAAGCTGACAAAATCAAACAATTGGAAGAGGAATTGAGCAAGGTGAAAGCTTCTCTGGATTCTGAAGAGGATGCCGTCAAGAGTTTGAGGAAAGATCGTGCGGACTTGGCCGTGAAGCTTGGCGAAACCAAAATGGATCGCTGCAATGCTGTTAAGGAGTTGTTGCCGGCAATTTTGAGTCGGCTCTTGGGTAGTCTTGAGTATAAGAGATCTTTGTCTATTCCGTTCAGTCTTTCTCTTATGGATGCTTGGCTAGGGATGTTAGTCTTGAATGCACGGAGGAAGAGTTGGGCAACATTCTGAAAGATACAGACGACTTGGACTTGAAAGCCAATGAACTGTATCAAACATTGTATGACAAGATTTTTTCCGCGGAAAATCCTTATGTGGATAAAAAATGCAAGGCTTGTTAACTTCCTTTGAGTGATATCATAAAGATCTTTCATGCCCCTGCTCAGGCAAAACCGATGGGTACTCTTGCTGACTTTTCCGATGCGGTAAACACCGAAGTTCCTAGTGCTGAAAATCCGAACATCGATACTTCTACTCCTGAGGAGACTGCCGCTCCGGAACCCTAAATTTCATCTTCATCGTGATCATTCGAGAAGCTTTGTTACTAAGTTGTTTGTATAGACGGCCGCGAGGCTTTAAATCATTCGTCCCCGTGACACCTATTCAATTGTTTTCCTTTTTTAAGCTTATTAATGTAGATAGTCGCGGTGCTTTAAATCATTTTGTCCCCGTGATGCTTACCTAGTAATTTTCCTTTTTTAATTTGTTAAGGTAGATAGCCTCGAGGCTTTAAATCATTTTATCCTGGTGTGGTGTAAGGTTGTTTGGCTATTTTAACTATCTTAATGAGTTATTTCGTTTATGTTATATGAATGTTGTTGGTTGTATTATTCTCCTCAATGCATGTTTCGTATGCTTTTGTGCCTTTATGACCTTCTTCCCTTTGAGTACTAACTAGATTCTTTCTCGAAAGGGTCCAACTTTCGAGGGAGTCGCTTATGCCTTATACTCGGAAGGGATACGTTGGTGTGCCGTATGGCAACCAATGTATTGGTATGAACCATTTTTGGACTTTCTGTGCCTGTTGGCGATTTTACCTTAGTTTGTGCATGGCAACCACGTTTCGGGTATGAACCATTTTTAGGTCGTCTTGCGCCTATCAGCACTTTTTCCTTAGCTTTTTGTGGCAACCACATTTGGGGTATGAACCATTTTTAGAGCGTTTTGCACCTATTGGCAATTTTGCCTTAGCTTTCTATGGCAACCACGTTTGAGGTATGAACCATATTCGAAAATTGACCATGTTACTCTGAAGGTCGCGAACCTTTAGGAGGGATCATTTCGAAATTATCCTCAGTGCAAGATATGGAGAAAATTGCTTCCCTTTGTTTGTGGGATAGTTGTACTTGTCATTCATTCATAATAGGGAATTACATTAACTTTCTAAAATGTAAACTGCATAAGTGCTTACAAGAAACATTTTTTGAGATTAATAGCGTGCCAAGTTCGTGGAACCTCTTCTTCATTCCGTATTCTGTGTAAAAGGCTGTTTTTTCTTCATCTTCTTTTGCCATCTGCACCTGGTGGTATCTCTTTGACGCATCTAAAAAACATTTTTATCAGAATCCCATGACCGACTCGATCTTCCAGTCGATTTCCGGTAGCGGGTAGTAGTCTTTCGAACTAGATTAATTGATGCTTTTGAAATCAATGCACATCCTCCAGCTATCTTCCAGCTTTTTGACCAGGACCAAATTGGAGATCCATTTCGAATACCGCACTGGTCGGATGATTCCGGCCTTTAGCCACTCTTCCACTTTTTTGGTGATAACTTGATTTTTTTCTGCTGAGAATGTTCTCTTCTTCTGTGTTATAGGCCTATCATTAACGTTTGCATTCGGCTTGTGTTCTATGATTCTTCTAGAGACCCCGGTCATGTCCGAAGGTTGCCATGCAAACACGTCTTTTGTCTTTCAATAACGCCACTAACTGTCTTTTACATTCCTTTGAAAAAAAATCTAAGAGTGACTAGTTGTTCTAGGAAGGCTGGGTTGATCATGATTTCTTCTGTATCATTTATCTTTTCATCCACCAAGGGTCCTACCACTTCGGCAAAATGTGGCTCATCCACCTTTGTTTCTTTTTCTTGCAGCTACTTCTATTCTAACTTTAGACATTCTGATATGATCACGGATCTTGCGGTAGGGAACTTCGTCATTGAGTGAATTATGGAAGGGATGGCTCAAAGCTTCATTATTCCGGAACGACCCAGTATAACTTTATAAGGTGATGGGGACCTTACGACTGCGAATTTCATAGTTGTTCTGCGAAATAGCCGTCGTTTCTAAAATAAACATCCAGTTCTATTTTTCCCAACGGCTTGATGGATTCCCCTAAGAAACTTACCAAATGCGTATTGGCTTCTTTTAGCCTAGCCTTAATTGAAGGACATAAGTTTTCAAAGCAGTGTTCATACATCACTTCCACCGAAGCTCCGACATCGACATAAACTCTCTACATTGTGTAGCCTTCTATTTCTGCTTCTACTATTAGCGGTTCATCATAGACATCTCCCAGCAAGATTGGGGGAAAAGAGATGGGCACATTCATCCACTCCTTCTCTTGGACCATCGTTCTACGCTTTCGGTTGCCTTCTTCCCCTCGTACGACATTGATAATTTTTCCTTTGCCGGCGTGATTTCCCCTGGGGGTGCCCTTCCCCTTTGTCTAACATCCTTTAAAAGATGATCCAACTTCCCCATTTCGAAAGCCGTTTTTAGTTGTTCTTTCAAGTGGTAGCAATCATTTGTGAGGTGTCTATTTTCTCCATGAGAACCACAATACTTGTCCAGGTTTCCCTTCATGGGGCTCCTCTCAATAGAGGTGGTGGTGGCAGCTTTAATTGAAGCTCAGTTGCTTAGATCTCATTCGGTGCTTTGGTTAAAGTACTTAGGTCTACTTGTCGTGCTTTGGACCTGTGGTTGTCGGTGCGGTGGTAATAATTTTGGTACGAGTGATCGTTCCTTGGAGGCACATAGGGGGAGTATTGACTGCGCGGTCTATGATGATTCCGGCGATCATTTCTATGGTGATCTCCAATGTATGGTGCACGAGGAGGTTTTTCATTGTTTGGAATGGGTTGATATCCTCTCCGGTAAGTTTCTATCTTTTCTCCCCGAGGGAGTTCGATGAAGTTGTACGCTTCTTCTGAAGAACGAAATCATCTACACTTATCATCATTTTCGTAACAGTTTGGGGCACTCGGTCGGAGAACCGTTTTTCTAATTCCGGGAATTTACTACCGTTTATGAAAAATGATATTTTCATGAATTTCGGGACACTCGTGATATAACTAGCCTCGTCTGTCCAGCGTTCTTTGAAATCCGGTAAAGTTTCATTTGCTTGTAGAACAATTTTAGTGATTTCCATTGGATCTTTTAGACATTTCCTTCAGAGGGCGAACCTCGTCAGGAATTGTTCTCGAAGAGTTTCCCAATTGTCAATGCTACCGTTTGGCAGCTGGTCAAACCACCCAATGGTCGAGCCATCTAACGTTTGTTGAAATATTCGACACCAGACCGGCATTTGCCATTCTTCCTGATTCGCTGCCCCGGAGAATCTGGTTATGTGGTCTCCAAGATCTGTGGAGCCATCGTAGAGTTTTATGTTGGTCGGAAGGATGTGCTTTGTTCCCAAAAATTCTATGATTCTTCTGCTGAATGGGCATCTCAGCGCCTCCTTGTAAGGTTTTTGTAGGTCGTCTTCAGGTTTCTTCTCGGCATCACCGTTTTTGGGTTCTTTATCGTCTTCTTCGCCGAAGTGGATTCGTATTGGCTTGAGAGGGCTTCCGCCCTTCGTGTTGTGTTCTTTTATGAGGGCCTTTAGGGATGTTACTTGACTTAGGATTTTTTTTCTTCTATGTTGGGTGAGTTGTTGTTGTCAACGCCCTTTCCACTTCCTTCGGCGTGATCTTGTGGAGTTTCAAAGGTAGGACCTGTCATTATTCACTTCTGGTAGATTGATTAATGGGTCCCACGGATGTGCCAATTTTTTGAGGTAAAAATCCGTAGCTTACTCCAAACAAGCGAAAGGTCTTTCGAATGACTCTGAATCTGGTCCTTCGGATCACTGTAAAAGAATAACACGCTTTATCCTCGTCTTGGGATCCCAAGACCAAGCTCAGGCGTGAGAGTAAGATTTTGATATAAGGTATATGTGTGTGAGTAAAAGTGAGTGAGAAACGTTACCCTAAAGTGAAAAATCCGCCTCTTTATATAGGTGGACTCTTCTTGTCCATATATGCTAGTCACATGTGAGACTACGACGTTTTTAAGCGGCAACTGCAATGTTTCTCTTTTTGGGGCCATCCCTCCGTTCCAAATAATAATCCTTACTCTTTTGTCGAGCGTGGTCTTGGGGCCGGTGTACTTGTTCTTACTGTTAGACCGAAGTGACTCAGAGGGGTCATTCGGTAGTTGTGTCCTTCGTCTGGCTTGGGCCGTTCTGCCACATACGCCAACACATACACAAGGATAAAGGGCAAAAAAACGCAAAAGGATAAACCCAACATTAGAGAGACTGCTTCCAGAAGGACTGTCAGCCAGTGTAATAGTGTGTAAATGTGCATTTGAAAAGTTCAAGAAAAAAGAACGTGAAAGTGCAAAAACAAGTATAAGAGAAACGCCTAAAACAAACGACAGGAAGCAAGCAAACAATCGATAAACAAAAACCATAAAAGAAACATAAAGAAAAATGAACAAACAAAAAATATAAATTAAAGGAAAAACACATACAAAAGGACAAAGATAAAATAAAAAGACACAAAAGAGGCAAGAGGGTAAAAACATAAATAAACAAAAGCTCAAGACTCAAATTCAAGTAAGTGAAATGAATTTCAAGTGGGGAGATTTTAAATGTATTAAAGGTTAATTTACATGTAGCTTCATAGGTGTTTTGTTAGTTCTCGAAGAATATTTTCCTTTATTGCACTCCAGAGTTTCAAGCAAGTTTCGTCATGCCTCACTTGCATTATGGTCAATGTGCTTAGCTTCTTGATGTGAGTTGTTCTCAGTTAAATGCCATACGAGGACAAGAGACCTAACAAGTTCACATTTCAAGTTGTATCAAGTTCGATTCAAGTAGTATTTCCAAGGTTTCAAGGTCTAATTATCCGAGTTTGAAAGTTTAATAGGTATATTTCTAGCGGTAACAAGAAGGTGGCAGTAAACAGTAGCAAAAAGCAGTAGCAGTAAAGAGTAACAGAAAGTAGTAACTGATTGTTTTGATAGATCCTTTGGTAACATAATTGTATAGTCATAATTATTAAGTGGAAACGCTAGTTGCTCGTAAATGCTATTAAAAGTGGCATTTTGATATGGAGCATTTAGAAAAACTAAGAATGCTAGTTGCTTGTTTCCAAACAAGCATTTTTATGCAAAACGCTAACAGCTTGTTGCTAGTTGTTTCAAAACGCTCATAAACGTTTGCTACCAAACATACCTTTAGTTTCAAGTTCAAAGCTGGTTTATATTAGTAACCGAATCAAGTGCAACTCCATAGGATCTTCTTGATCTTTTGCCACAAATTAAAATCTTATTAAAGTTATGTGTTTGAAATAGATTGTTAAAGACTTGTAGTTAAAAGTTGACGTTTTTAAAAGGTTTTTTCACAGGTTACCATTTTGGAAAGATGACCATACAATTTATGGGCTTGATTAACCGATACGAGTCTTCAGAAATTTTGTGCCTAACAAGTAACAAGGGCCTTTTTGGCCCATTGTTGGTTTAATATACAAGCAACGTAGAAGACAACAACAGAAAAAAAGTTCACTTTTATGTTTTGTTCACGTCTTGTTCCTGTTGTTTATGTCCCCTGGCCATGGTCCTTTACTCAAATCCGCCTTTCTAATAAAAAAACGAATCTCCCTTGTTATTCTAAACTATAGTGCCAAAATAAATAGATGATCCAAGGGAGGAACAAGGTAAAACAAGTACATGCAATTAGATTTACACATGACGAGTCAACATGAGCTGGATACAAGAGCAGCATTTGAACCCATAGTATCTGATTTATGTTGAATGTCCTCGACCACTGTCCTACCATAGCGAAGAGCCGAAGATTGATTGCAAACTTACTATAGAATTATGATTATATAATCCTCCGAAAAAACAGCTTATGAGATTTTAAACACTTAATTACTATATCATTATCAACTTATTAATACCAATTTAACTTGTTCTATTCCCGATAAAAAAGATAGTGTTATCCTTTTCATATATAGCTCGTTAACCAAAAGAAATTTTTACGGAGCATATTATTTTAAGTTTTTGACATATGGATAAGATTTAAACGTAAAAATTGACAACACTTGTTAATACAACATCGTAACATGTGTCTATATATGTTTGTACTACGAACCAAAGAAAACGTAATTTGGGAAAACAAAAAACAAAGACAAAGAAGGTTTAATACTGTAGTGCATTTACTATAGTGAGGTGAGTGTGGTAAACATCACGCTGCAAAGCATTATTATTGGATATCAGAAGGCGTGTTGCGTCAGTAGCTCCCTTTGTGGGTGCACCACAACCCCACACCACTTTTGTTCTCGGTTTTAACTTTATAACTTTACAAACCTACTTTGTATGAAACAACAAATTTTTATGATGTTAAAGTACAAGTATCTTTTAGTAACATCTTTATTTCATAAACATTTTTCTTCAACCATATAACATGATATATGCTTATCAATTTATGTATATATTGCATTATTTTATGATTTGGATGATGCATAGTGATCTTTCAAATATGAAAGATTTTCAACAATGTTTCAAAAAAATTCTAAATATAAAGCTTGGTTAGAGATGTTTTTATGCTCTCCATTCTTCAAAATATGAATGAAATATTTGATTTGAAGAGCATGATATGAGATGATCTTTAGTCAGTAACATTATTGCTATTTTGACTAGTGTGTCGCAACTTTAGATCTTGATATCTTTGTTGATTTACCCAATTCAAAACACGATAACTTGTCCCTATATGCCTAAATAAAATAATGATCGTTACTCTATTTGTACTGAAATTATTGTTTTTAGACGAAAAACATATGTACATATTTAGAAAAAGTGAGATGACAATACTTTTTAATCATTCAAATATTATTCCTGTTTATTAGACTCTCTTTTACGGCTCTGAATGTTAAAGGGAAAATTCTATAAGGTGGCGATTAGACCGGCTATCTTGTACGGCTCTGAATGTTGGCCCATTCTAAAGGCACATGCTAACAGGGTAGAGGTGGCAGAACTGAGGATGCTAAGATGGACTTGCGGTAAAACCTTGCTTGACATGATCCCGAACGGAGTTTTCAGAGCTAAACTTGAGGTCGGGAATATTGTTTCGAAAATGAGAGAAGGAAGGTTGAGGTGGTTCGGACATGTCAGGAGGAGGCCACAGTCAGCACCAGTTAGAAGGGTCGAAGAGCTTGATGTAGAGGGCGTGAGAAGGAGAGGCAGACCCAATATCAGGTGGGAGGATAGACTTAAGCTTGACATGACGGAGCTTAGTTTGACCGAGGACATGATCTCAGATAGGAAGGGGTGGAGGGATAGAATTAGGATTTGCGGGTAGTGGTGCTAGGTGCTTGACTGTTTTGCGGGTAGTGGTGCTAGATGCTTAGCTTTTAGGTGTCCCCTTTTGCCTCCTTGCTTGTTTTGTTTTGTAGACTCTCTTTTGCTTTGCCGTAGTCTTAGGCCCCGTGCGTGGTTTGCGTTGCTCGGTTGTTGCCCCCTTAGGTTTTTCCTGCTATGTCTTGACCCTGCGTTTGGTTTTGGTGCTCCGTGTCTTTTACATTAGCTTTTGCCTCGTGTGCTCCTTTGTTTTTGCTATGTGTTGCCCTCTTTTGTTGGTCTGCTTTTGGTATGCCTGGGCTTTTGGTTTTATATCTGTTTGCGCTTTGCTATTAGCTTTTTTTTTCGGTGTACTTGTGCGTGGTTCCTTTTCCTGTATGCCATGTTTGCTTGTTTGTTTGCTTTCTTTAATTCACTTTTGCCTTTTGTTTCTGTCGTACGCTATATCTATCCTTTCGCACTAACACACATGCACTTGCCGGAGGTCTCGTTTGAAGCAGTCTCTCTACACACGGGTTTACCCTGGTGTAGGGATAGGATCTGTCTACATTTTACCTCCCCCATACCCTGCCTAGGCGAGATTGGGTTTGTTGTTGTTGTTGTTGTTGTTTATTAGACTCTCTTTTGATTGATTGAGACAAGAAGAATGTTACCTTTGGACATCACAAAATATAAACATAAGACTATAATTTTATAACGCAAGGAGTTTAAATAGAAAGTTTTCATTAAACCACGTTGGATAAGATACGGTGTGGTATAAGATGGTTTAGACGATGCATAAAAGAAAAGCAATGATGTTTATACTTTTACTTACTTTTGAAGTTTAAGAATCCCAAGCAAATAGATTTTGCATTGGCAAAAGTTTTTTAAATTCAAAGTATCTAGTTAGGCTATGCACATTTATGACCAAAGGCGACCTCGCACTAGGGGTGTTCATGGGGTGGTTCGGCTCGTTTTGGTTAGAGATTTTAACTATCTATCGCGGGGCGGGTAGTTCATTTTACTATCCAAAACCGAACCGTACTAGGCGGGTAACCGGACATGCGGGTACCCGAAATGAGCGGTTACCCGCGGTTCGGGTCACGGTTAACCATTTTAAAAAATTAATCGAATCGAATAGAGCGAACAATAACATAAATTAGAACGTAAAACTTAAAATTAAATAACATTGAAGAGATTAGAGTAATAGTAATGTTGTTCCGTCGCAATCAAAACATTCAAATTACCATATGCAATAAAATAACTAATACTAATTATTTGACGTTTATAGATTACGATCACATTAATCATATGTAAATCCATGGATGTTAGTAAATGATCACATTAGATAAGTAAAAATGTGTTATATGATAAAAGTAGTACAATAATATAGTTAATACTTGTATATTTTTATGAATGGTTTGTTAAAACCTACATGTATGTTATACACGGTTCGGTTCGGGTAACCACGGATAACTAAAAGTAAAAACCGAAACCGAACCATGATAAGCGGGTTTTTTCGGTTTCGGGTTTTCTCGGTTTCGGTTTCTTCGGTTATCGGTTTTTTGCGGTTTCGGATTGACTGGATCGGCTCGGTTCATCGGTTTCTCGGATTTTTTGAGCACCCCTACCTGGCACATCAATTTTCTCTCTCTGGAGACCTTCAAACGACCAAGTTTTCATAGCAGCAACTTTTTTTAATTTATTATTTTTATTTTTTATAGTTTTTTATATAAACTTAAAATTTTTAAACAACAAATTTAAATTTTATGAATAATAAAACTTAAACATTAAAATACTTGGAATAATAATAAAAACATTACAAAGACAGCTAAAAACGTAAACTGATAATCTAAGTTATACATTATCTTCATTGCTGCCTTCATATCGATAAGTCCACATTGTTGTCGTGCGGGAAAATTTGGGTCGATAGCTAAATTGCAGAAAATTATGTCTTGGTCCCGTTTCGTTTTTTCCATCAATTTAATTTGCCGACGTTGGAGCTCAATTTTCTACATTTCCAACTCCTTTTGTCGCCGACTTCTTGCCTCTTCGATCTCCATCTATTGTTTCCTCAACTTTATGTAGTCCTCTGTGATTTCCTTCTTTTTTTCCTGATTTTTTCGAGTTGGAGTTAAAGTACGTCTCGGCTAACGAACTAACAAATGATGGAGGTGGCTCACGAGGGAGGCGAATGATTTTTTCTTGGATCACGAGCAATTGGTCGTGATTCTCGACTCTCTTCCTCCTCAGAATCATCCACGTTGTCCAAATTCAAACCACCTTTTGTTGAACCCGAGGTGGTTTTCGAAGTCTTGGATTTCTACCGACCCCTTCTGTAGAAAGAAGGCATCTCAATATCCTTCCAAGCAACATGATCGTTCAAAACTTTTCAGCACTCCTCCAATGTAAACTCATGACCGTGAATCAATTGGTATTCTTTTATAGCTTTTTGGTACGAACCGAGGTCATTTGCACCACTTGCGTGATTCTTCTCGATATTCTTCATGATTGCACAAAATGCACGAACCCTACAACGAACCCTATTCTTCCATTTGGTCACGATCGAGTCGTACGTTCTGTCTAAACCAGTTTCATTTGTAAAGTACGCTATCGCCTCCTCCCAAAACCCTGACCTGTTGGTAGCGTTTCCTCTCTCAAAATTTTCCGACACATGAGTCCAAGCTTTACACAGCGCGACCTCTTCCGTCTTTTTCCATGGTTTGGGCTTTGTCTCTTGGGTTGCGACATTCTTTCCCTTGGTTTAGGCCTACGCCTTTGTAACACGTCTCGAAGGCTTCTTTGGTTTGACGGGTGACGTCTCTTCGACATCGTCATCGTCATCGTCTTCAACCGGAATGGAACCTTGAAACGAACCGTGACCCAAACCTTGCCCCATCGAAACATCTTGACTCGAATAATGTTGAGTCAAATAGTTTTGAGTCGGGTAATGTTGAGGCGGATAGTCTTGCATTAACTGCTCCATATCCGTATCAAGGTTAACATGCTCAAGCGGGGAAAACGCTTGATTCAGTTGGGAAGACGTCGAAGAATCCATGGTAGGATGATACGACGACTATCACACCCCCAAATTACCTGTTTTGCAGCGGAATGGAATTCCTGTGGGTTGACTGTCATAGCATCAAAGTTACAGTTATATCGAACGACCTAAAGTGTCGTTTTGAAAATATCGTTTGATTCTGTAAAATAATCAGAGTTTACAAAACATAAGTCCCAATAGATTTCCAAGGTACCAAAATAAGTTTGTTACAATCAAACGATAGTTAAGTGCATAAAATATAGGTGAGACGCGTCGACACCACGACTCTATGATAAATCCACATGCATGCCATGAAGTGAATGCCTTAGATACCTGAGATAAAACATGCTAAAAGTGTCAACACAATGGTTGAGTGAGTTCATAGAGTTTGGTTAACAAGTAAAGCTTTTAAAGAGCGACCATGCAACAAAGGCAAAGTTTTTGGTCATTTAGAATAGTCCACAAAGCAAAGGCATCGTAAATCCACTCAGTTCCAAGTTTCGCCCATACAAAACTTGCAACATGTGTGTTCACAACCTATTGCAAAAAATATAGTATGTCTAGTTTATGTTCATGCACACGTTGTCAAATGAGGTCACAAAGCAAAGGCATTGTAAATCCACTCAGTTCCAAGTCCCGCCCATACAAAACTTGCAACCTGTGTGTTCACAACCCATTGCACAAAATATAGTGTGTCTAGTGGTCAAGTGTACGATGTCATAATAGTTCATAGTATAGCACCATGTATATAATAACTCAGGGATGCTCCGAACATGGGAGACTTTGCACTGCTCCAACAAGGGAGACTCCTTTGTCACTCGACCACCTAGGCGAGAATTATTGAGAACACTCCACCATTAAGGCGAGAATTATTGAGAACACTCCACCGACAAGGCGAGAATTTATTGAGAACACTCCACCGACAAGGCGAGAATTTATAGTGATGCTCCGAACATGGGAGACTTTATAGTGATGCTCCGATCATAGGAGACTTTATAGTGATGCTCCGATCATAGGAGACTTTAGGTCAAGGTCATAACACGTCCGGTTCAATAAGTTCAAACAAGTCATAAGTTTGTATTTAAGTTCAAGGGTTCCATTCAAAAGTTCGTAATTAAGTTCAAAGATTTAAGTCGAGTTCAAAAGTTCAAAACAGTCAAAGAGCTCGAATAATATCAAAAGGTTCAAGATAGTCGAAGCGTTCAAAATCACGTCAAACAAGTTTAAAATATATCAAAAGGGTCCTTGTACAAGTTAAAAGAGTTTAACTATATGTCAAAAGGTTCATATCAAGTCCAAAGTGTTCACTTATATGTTAAAGGGTTCGAATCAATTTAAAAGAGCTCAAATATACATGTCGAAGGGTTCAAAATCAAAGAAAGTGTTTCAACTAATAGCGTTCATAACATAGTGATCAATTTAGTTCGGGCATAATCTACTTACGCGCACATAGAGTGAAACAAAAGATATTTAAGTTCATATAAATGTAAAGTAAAAGCAAGTAGTTGAGCATGTATCTCCCCCGAAGAGTTTATAAAACAATTAAACGAGTAAAAGTGGGGCTACGAACTCACCTGGTGCAATGTTTATGATGACAAAAGTAGATACACCGAAATGAGGTGCGATCTCTATCTGCAATCTAATATGAATGATGTGCTCTAATATAAGTCATGAAACAATGTCGTGCATGCAAACTCATATGATATCCATACCACTTGTACACTTTTGAAATGTAGAGTTTATCGTCGAAAAATAATCTTATAACGTCTTAACAATTTATAAATTACTTTACAAGTATTTACGTTGAAACGATATCATACGATAGTCATTTAATGATTTATTATGAAATTATAACTTTTCGTCGTAAAATAATGTCATTTGACAATTTCATGAAAGTGACTAAACGGCCTCGAAAAGCTAGTCGTAAAATGGTGCACATCGAGTGTTAGGAAACGAACTCAACGGTTTTGGAAAGCTTGTATCATTATCCCAAAGTTTTAGCTTTTAAGTTTTTATCATAGAGGTCTCGATCATGGAGAAAAACATAGGTAAAGTAGGGTACTTGTATCCAAAATATTGTTTAAGGGTGGTTTTCGGCAAAGTTTAAGTGACCGTATTTTATTCGTTATAACTCCGCTTGACGAACGGTTGGACATTTTGGAAAATATGTTAGGCGAACTTACTTTTACTAGAAGACATCATGTTATAAAAAGTATTACATCAATGTTGAAAATGACCCTTAACATGGTCATTTGTGGCCGTAATGTTTGTCTAATATAAATATATTAGTTTTGCTTATATAATATAATTACGGCAACTTTATTTAAACGCGTGTAATTTAATCGTTACAAGTCCGTTTTCTACGTTTTATATGTCCTTAGCTTCGTATTAAAGTATACTAATATATTTTTGATAAGTCGACACATTTTATAACGCTTAAGACCCATTTTTTACTCGTAAAAAGTTGAGAATACATGCTGAATTTTCTGAAACAAATAGTTTTCGTCGTTAAACTTAAAAATAACATAACTTCTTCGTTATAACTCCGTTTTAACCCGTTCAAGCGGCCACGTTTTCATTTTAAAGTATATTTTCCAAATATCTAGCCCAAAAATTTTTACCTACTGTCGAGAATTCCAGAATTCGAAAATAAGATCAGACCTCTAAATAATGTTGTCGAAATGAGTTTTTCTCGCGCAAAACCTATTCTAACCAATTCAAAACAACTCCTAAGCTATTCTAATCCTACCATACACCTTCTTAGGGTGTCATGGGTTCCTAGACATCACTAAAAGTGATATGTTTCAAGGAGTAATTATAGGATGATGAATATATATATATATATATATATATATATATATATATATATATATATATATATATATATATATATAGGAGAGTTAGCATGAGAAGTTGTAAAATAAGATCAAGTTCAAAAACTACTAAAACATTTATAAATAACAATTTTAGCAATAATACACATAAAAATATTGTTTTAATACAAATTAACATTTTAGCAACTAATAACCAAATGATACATGAGTTTGGATTAATGATACACCTGATACACATTACACTAATAAATATTCTAATACACATACAATACACATTACACTTCTAATCAAAGTGTATCACCTAGGTTTAAATTTTAAAAAGAAAAGTTGTAGTTAATAAAAAATTATTTTGTTGTAAAGAGAGTGTCGTTTGTCAAATTTTAGTTGGATCTCATTTTAACAACTTTAAGTTTGATCTTATTTGATCTAGATTCTATATATATATATATATATATATATAACACTTAAAAACAATAAAAAGTGGTATAGACATCAATATGACTTGCATGTTTTTATCAAGCATGATGAAATGAACATATTATGAATATGAAAAATGAATATGAACATGAAATGCTTACTTGTATGATTTATGAATTTTTGAACAAAGTATGCTTAATAATCTTGAGGTTTTTATTTCAAAACCTTAACAAGATCACTAATGGAACTAAATAAACACTTGAACTTCAAAAATTAATGATTTCTTCATGGTGTCTTGGGGTGGCCGGTTCTTCAAAAGAAAAGGAAGGAGAGTAGTTTTGATTTACACATTATGTATGTGTTATGTATGTGTAAGTTAATGAATATAATAAATATACTTAGGATATTTAGACAAGATATTTAATACAAGAGTTGTGAGTCACCCTTGTGTTGGTCGACATTCACATAAGAAAATGAGTAGATGCATTTAGTAATAATTAAGAGTAGTAATGTAGAGTTAATGTGTAGTTAATTAAGGATAATTAATAACTTGTGTACATATTTAAGCTTTTAGGGTAGCATTAGCTAAAAATAAATTTTAACGGATCAAAATAAAATATATTGAACTCATAAGAATTATAAAAATACATTTCTTACAAAAATTGAGTGAATTAATAATTATCGTGTAGTATTTACGAAAACCGTCGTAATTATATAAATATAACAATTTATATACAAAATAAATTTAAAACACCGGGTAAACTCATAATATTATTTTTATAATCTTAATATGAGTATAAAAATATATCGGAATAATTTTTGGAGGTGTCGGATCAAACGTTCATAATAAATGATTACGCAATAGCGTTTATTTAATAGGAAATTATACGTTTAATGAAATATAAATTTGAAAAATGACCGGAAATTGAGAATTGTGACAACGACCCAACTGATGATTTGGTGATCGATGGGGAGAATGGACGATTATGGTAAAATTTTTGATTTTGTGGTGGTTCTGGTATACTTGTTTGATATTCAAAATCGGGTGAACGAAAGTGAATACGTTGATTTAGTGGTAGTGTTACACCGGTTAATTGGAAATTCGGGTTCAGTGAGAAATTCAAATTCGGAACATTTTGTGGTAGTCGGGATCGTGGGGTTTTTGATGTGGGAGTTTTTTTGCTTGACATGATGAATATTGATAAGAAGTTGTTTGAATTGTGTTTGAAATTGTGTGTTTAGAAATGTGTTTGAGGTTGGTATTTATAATGTTGTAAAAGTGGTAAAAAAAATATATTTTTTTTTAATTCCAAACGGTACATTTTTTTTTGTTTTGTGAGTTTTGAACTCGGTCAAAAAAACAACCTAGTCGTTGGATTTGTTGCTTCCCGACTGAACACGACCGACGAACCACAAAGAGCCGACCGACGACGATTGAAGATCGACCGAATCTCTCGACCGACCGTTATGCATAGCCTTATTGGTCACTTGGTCTATGAACAATTAATCTACGATTCACAAGTTTTGCGGTTGTGCCAATTGATATTTGGAAAACTACGAGATCCATCTAGTTATATGTGCACATATATCATGTACAATCCTAACAACACAAAGCTAAAATGCATTTGATCAACAACTAAACTTTTTCACTAATTTTTTTTAGAAAGGCAACATAGATTAGAACCTCGAGACATTCAAAGTACAATACTAGGCGCCCCAACTCTGTCAAACAAGAAATTAAACGAGAGAAGGACCCAAGGGAAAATTAAACTTTTTTACTAATATTTCATTCGAACACCTTAATCGTTTATTAGTCATTCTTGGAGGCCTAAGTATTCTGCGCTAAAAGTGACGTTTTCTACCAAAACACAACGTGACGGTGTCACCACAGTACTGTGGCTCGCGCCCTGAGCCGTCATGACCAACCTAAATAATTTTGAAAAAACGCAATCAAACGACGCCACATGCACACCGTGACCCGCGTTTTCCATTTTTTTTCCTTTCCTCAACTGTGGGGTCCAGGAGTGCACGAAGTCACCAGAATATGATGTTATAAAAGAGATGAGTGTTTTTCTATATTACGGTGAATTCTAATTTTATGAAAAAATATGTTGATGTGCTATTATCTTTTCTCACAAAGACTAATGAAACGGCTTTAGGATACCTAGGTGTCACGACTCGCCTATCTTTTACAAGTATGTTCGGGATTCCGAATTATTCCACACTTCTCTTGGAAGATCTTGGATAAGCTTGGAAGAGTTTAGAAGGCCATGGAAGATGATGGATAATCTTGGAAGCTTTTAGAATAAGATGGAGGCTCTAGAAGCTTACTAGAAGCATATGGAAATCTCATAAGCTAGAAGCTTCCCAAAGAACCTTGTAGAAGCTTGCATAGAGTAGTATAAATAGGTGTAGCCTCATTTGTAGATAGCATCCATAGAAGTTCACTTGTAATCAAAGCTTGTAAAGAGTTCTCTAATAAAACTAAGTGTTTCCATATTCCACTTGTATCCTTTCTTAGAAACTATCTTTCGTTGCATACATCGTTGAGTATTCGAGCAAGGCTGAGCTTAGTTGAGACTAAGTGCTGCACGGGATACCTTGTAGAGACAAGTCCGTGACAAGTGGTATCAGAGCCAGGTTGATAAGGCGATGGCAAACGATACCGATAAGATTGGTGCTAGTGGAAGTGCGGTCATTGACGAAAGGCAAGGTCGTGATGATAAGCGTCAAGACCCGAAGAAGAGAGGTGCGTCTAAGGACGTTATGTCGAGCTTTGATAAGAGATTGACGGGTGTTGAGACATCCATGTCGGAGTTGAAGACCCAAGTTGAGGGCTTGGAAGGTTTAGACCCTGACTTTTTGACCATGAAGGATGACTTTAGGGTCGTCCTCAATACTCTTAGTGGCGACTTTAAGCGTGAAATTGATGGTCTAAAAGAGTTGTTCTTGGGTAAGATATCCGGCATTGAGAAGACCATCGAAGAATTGCAAGCCGATGTAGTGCTATGCAAGAGATCCATGGCTAACGGAGGTGGAAACGTTGGTAATAATGCTCCGAAGATTGATGTTCCAAAACCATCACCGTTCGTGGGAAAGCGAGAAGCTAAGGCGGTTGATGATTTCTTATGGGAGATGGAGCAATACTTGGAGGGCGTTAACATTACAGATGATGACACCAAGATCAAGATGGCGACCCGATACTTGAAGGATACCGCGGCATTATGGTGGAGACGTCGATATGGAGATATCGAGCGAGGTACGTGTACTATCGATACTTGGGCTGATTTTGTTTCTGAACTTAAGAAGCAATTTTATCCGGAGAATGAAAAGAACGGCAAAGAGTCGGCTCGTCAGAACTTAAGCATTCCGGAACGATCCGGGATTATGTTAAGGAATTCACTACACTCACCTTGGAGATTCCGGATCTTTCCGACCAAGACTCTCTCTTTTATTTCATCGATGGTTTGCAAGGATGGGCTAAGACGGAGTTAGAAAGAAGTGGAGTTCAAGACCTTGCTACGGTTATCGCCCATTTTGAGGCCTTGATCGACTTTAGTACGAGGAGGGAAACGTCTAAGCCGAAGGATTGAAAGGTGAACCACGAGAAAGGTGGGGGAGAGAAAGTCGCTCAAGCAAAGCACGATAATGCACATAAACCACCAACCGAAAAGAATAAAGACGTAAAGACGGCCTTCAAGAGTGGTGGATGCTTCATATGTGACGGACCTCATAGAGCTCGAGATTTCCCCAAGAAAGCAAGCCTTAATGGAATGATGGCTCATGAAGACGAAGGCCCAAGTGATGGTGGATGCATGAGCTCGATGAGGATTTTGAATGCAATCAAAGCCAAGACGGAGGTGCCAAAAGTTGTTGGGAAATGATTGAAATTTGTGGAAGCAACCATCAATGGGGTCAAGGTACGTGCTATAGTAGATTCCGGTGCCACTCATAATTTCGTGTCGGTTGATGAAGCCAAGCGGCTAAGGATTAGCGCTACGAAAGGGAGTGGAACTTTCAAGCCGGTGAAGGCCAAGCCGATGGAAGGAGCGGCCAAGGATGTTCGAGCCAAGATTGGAGAGTGGGAAAGGACAATTGACTTGTCGGTGGTCCCGATGGATGATTTCGATGTGGTTCTTGGGTTGGAGTTCCTCGATAAGGTACGAGCTTTCCCTATGCCATTTGCTAATTCCTTGTGTATCCTAGATGGTGGAAAGACTTGCATGGTTAGCACAAAGCGGGATTCTAAGTGTGGAGTGAAGACCCTTTCGGCCATGCAATTCAAGAAAGGGTACAACAAGAGTGAGCCTTACTATTTGGCGGTGACAAGGCTAGAGACGGATAGCGATTCGGGCAAAGTGGAGGTACCAAAGGAGATTGAGCGGGTACTTGACGAGTTCAAGGACGTGAAGCCCAAGGAGTTGCCCAAGAAACTACGACCTAGGAGGGAGGTGGATCATACCATCGAGCTGGAACCGGGTTCCAAGCCACCCGCCAAAGCCCCTTACTGAATGCCACCACCCGAGTTGAAGGAGTTGCGTAAACAACTCAGGGAGCTATTGGATGCGGGCTATGTACCACCCTCGAAAGCCCCATATGGTGCACCGGTGCTATTTCAAAGGAAGAATGACGGATCCTTGAGGATGTGCATAGACTACCGGGCACTTAATAAGGTAACGATCAAGAACAAGTACCCGATTCCTCTTATTGCAGATTTGTTTGATCAACTTGGAAAGGCGAGATACTTCTCCAAGCAAGACTTGAGATCGGGGTACTACCAAGTACGGATAGCGGAGGGAGACGAAGCTAAGACGACGTGCGTCACAAGGTATGGATCTTACGAGTTCTTAGTCATGCCATTTGGCTTAACAAATGCTCCCACTACATTTTGCACCCTCAAGAATAAGCTATTTCACCCGTTTCTTGATAAATTTGTGGTGGTATACTTGGACGATATCGTTGTTTATAGTCATACCTTGGAGGAGCATGTCTTACATTTGAAACAGGTGTTCCAAGTGTTACGAGACAATGAACTTTATGTGAAGTTGGAGAAATGCTCTTTCGCCCAAGACGAAGTCGAGTTCTTGGGTCACAAGATCAAAGACGGTGGATTGATGATGGACGGGGCAAAAGTAAAAGCTATCCAAGAGTGGGAACCACCAAGCAAGGTGACGGAGTTGAGATCTTTTCTTGGCTTGGTGAACTATTATCGAAGGTTCATCATGGGATATTCAGCAATAGCATCCCCCTTGACGGACCTATTGAAGAAGAGCAAAGCTTGGATATGGGACAAAAAGTGCCAAGCGGAGTTCGAGAGTTTGAAGAAGGCGGTTATGGAGGAACCGGTATTGAGACTATCGGATGTAACCGTGCCTTTCGAGTTACATACGGATGCATCGGACTTTGCTATTGGAGGAGTGCTAATGCAAGAAGGACATCTGATCGCATTCGAGTGTCGGAAGCTAAACGAGACGGAAAGGAAGTACACCGTGCAAGAGAAAGAAATGACGGCGATCGTCCATTGCTTACGGACTTGGAGGCATTATTTGTTGGGTTCGAGATTCGTGATCAAGACGGACAATGTTGCTATGAGTTACTTTCAAACCCAAAAGAAGTTAAGTCCTAAGCAAGCTTGGTGGCAAGACTTCCTAGCCGAGTTCGACTATCACATGGAGTATAAGCCGGGGAAGGCTAATGTGGTAGCCGATGCATTAAGTCGCAAGGCAGAGTTTGCGGCAATCACCCAAGAGCAATTCTTCCTCCAAGATCGAATCAAGGAAGGATTGGAACATGACCCTTTTGCCAAGAAGCTCGTGGCCCTAGCAAGAGATGGAAAGACTTGGAGATTTTGGCTTACAGGAGACATGTTGTTCACGAAAGGAGATCGGCTTTACGTACCTAAGTGGGGTGATCTTAGGCGTGCAATCTTGAAATAGTGTCATGATTCGAAGTAGGCTGGTCATCCGGGGATCAAGAGGACGTTGGCATTAGTCGGAGGCACTTATTATTGGCCAAGGATGGAGGACGATGTAGAGACATTTGTGCGAACGTGCCTTATTTGCCAACAAGACAAGATAGAGCAAAAGAAGTCCGGAGGATTGTTGGAGCCTCTACCGACGCCCAAGGGACCATGGGAAAGCGTTTCCATGGACTTTATCACATGCTTGCCAAAGTCGGAAGGAAATGGGAGTATTATTGTGGTGGTCGATCGATTCTCGAAGTATGGAACTTTCATTGCCGCACCACCCGATGTTACCGCAGAAGAGACGACTAAGCTTTTCTTTAGAAATGTTGTGAAGTATTGGGGAGTGCCACATGTGATCATTAGTGATCGAGATCCAAGATTCACGGGGCGCTTTTGGACGGAGTTGTTCAAGATCATGAGAACGGATTTGAACTTCTCTGCGAGTTTCCATCCCCAAACGGACGGGCAAACGGAGAGGGTGAATGCATTATTGGAGCTCTATCTTCGGCACTATGTGAGTGCTAACCAACATGATTGGGCTAAACTCCTTGACGTTGCTCAATTCTCGTACAACATGCAAAGGAGTGAAGCCATGGGTAAGAGTCCTTTTGAGTTGGTCACGGGATGCCAATCATTGACTCCGAATGCATTAGTCGCATCATATGAAGGGAGTAGCCCGGCCGCTTACAAGACGATGAAGGAATGGCACGAGCAAGCGGACTTGGCCCGGGCTTCGTTGGGCAAAGCGGCTAAAAAGATGAAGAAGTGGGCGGATGAGAAAAGGAGACACGTCAAGTTCGAGGTCGAAGATCAAATGATGGTAAAGCTCTTGCCTTAACAATTCAAATCACTAAGGATGGTGCACAAAGGCTTGATACGGAGGTATGAAGGCCCTTTCCCGGTGATTGGACGTGTTGGAAAAGTTTCTTATCGACTTCAACTACCGCCCAAGTTGAAGATTCATCCGGTCTTCCACGTTAGCCTTCTCAAGCCTTATCATAAGGACGAGGAAGACTCAGAACGAGGGGTGTCCAAGCGGGCACCAACAGCGGTTGTTACTTCGTATGATCGAGAGGTTGAGGAGATCTTGTCGGATCGTACGATACGAAGACGAGGAGTGACGAGCTATAAGGAGTACTTGATCAAGTGGCGTAATTTGGCCGATAGTGAAGCAAGTTGGGAAGCCGAAGACTTGTTGTGGCAATTTGCAGACAAGATCAAGAAGTATCATGAGGATGGCACGACGAGGACGTCGCGAGCTTAGGTGGGGGAGGATGTCACGAACCGCCTATCTTTTACAAGTATGTTCGGGATTCCGGATTATTCTACACTTCTCTTGGAAGATCTTGGATAAGCTTGGAAGAGTTTAGAAGGCTATGAAAGATGATGGATAATCTTGAAAGCTTTTAGAATAAGATGGAGACTCTAGAAGCTTACTAGAAGCATATGAAAATCTCATAAGCTAGAAGTTTCCCAAAGAACCTTGTAGAAGCTTGTATAGAGTAGTATAAATAGGAGTAGCCTCATTTGTAGATAGCATCCATAGAAGTTCACTTGTAATCAAAAGCTTGTAAAGAGTTTTTTAATAAAACTAGCAGGGTACCCGCGCAATGCGGCGGCGGGTACCCGGTGACTAATTTTGTGGCCAACAAATGTTTTTCACTTATACGTTTTTCTTAACAGTAATTTTATGAATGAATGACAACTTTTAATTAAAATAAGGAAAAATGTTGCCTAATAGTAACTAAGTTTCATCACTGTTCCAATTCAGTCACTCGAACTTTATATTAACCACAAAAACCATTCAAGTTTAAAAAGTGTTCCATTGTTGTGTAAATATTTAAAATAAGTGCATTATTTGGTTGTACCTTGATAATAAACACCCACCGAAATCACTAATCTCAACTAACTCGATGTACAACCAACTTATGCACACTTAAGAAAAATATAAGTCACCAATTAATAACGAAGTTTGAGAACTGTTCCGTTTTGGTCACTCAAACATAAAAATTACATAAAAATGGAACACTTGTAAAACTTGAGTGGTTAAACCTCACCAAAAAAAGTATGAGTGACTAAATTGGAACACTAATAAAACTTCATTACTATTTAATGATTTTTTCCCTTAAAATAACTATAAGCGATAACAATGAAAACTATTTCATATCCAAATAAAAGTTGTCATTTTATTGCTTATTTGGATAAGAAATAGTTTGCATTGCTATTGCTTATAGCTATTTGAGTTGTCATTCACTCGTAAAGTCACTTTTAGAAAAAACATATAAATGAAAAACATTTGCTCGTCACAAAATTAGTCACTGGGATACCGACGCCGCATTGCGCGGGTATCTTGCTAGTTGGTTAATAACTTGTGCTTTATTTGTTGTAATGCTTAATTTTTTAAGTCTTCAATGTCTTAGTCGATAAATTGTGATGATAAAAAATTCTAATAATAAATAATTTTTTATGGATATCAAAAATTTCATGTAACATATTTCAACTTTTTAACTAATAACAATATTTTTTATTATATAATTATAATAGTAAATAATTGTAATAAAAGTCGGCTTATACTTATTCGAATCAAACCAATAAAATTTTGGCAGTTTATGAAATCATGTGTTTAGGCCCAACTTTAAATCTGATAATGCAATTAGCCCAATAAACCAAACTCTAAATTTTAGTTATTTAACACAACTACACACACTTATCCTAATTTCACTCTCTCTAACCCTAATCTCTCTAACAATAAGCCACCACACACGAAATCCTTTCACTTCAACAACAATAGCAGCCATGAAACACAAATTCGTCCATGTGATTTTCTTTAATGGTAACCCAATAACCAAAGACTTAAACAAATTCGTCCTTTGTGAACATGTTTAAACCAAGCAAAACAACAAATATTTCTTTGATTCGAGTATTCCTTTTGGTTCGAACGTAAATAGGAAAAAAAAATTAGGCTTCATTGTTGTGTTTTGTTTTAAACAAAATCGTCCTTTGTGAATTTGTTTAAACCAAACAATATAAACAACAAATATTTCTTTGATTCTTGTATTCCTTGTGGTTCGAACGTGAATAGAAAAAAAAAAGTAGGCTTCAAGACCTTAAAAGAGGTCTCAGGTAAGGTGTATTTGTTGTTGTTTTTTGTTTTAACCAAGCCGAACAAAAAGCAAAAATAAAAACTGAAGTTTTTGTTTTTCTTTTTAAGTTTTCGGATATTAAAAAAAAAGAAAGCTGAGATATTTGTTTCTTTTCTTTTTAGTATCGAAACTTGTTTGTTGGATTGAGGAGTTAAGAAGATGGTTGTGTTTATTTGGAGATGAGATGGGATTGATATTATTGTAGTTGTTGAGTTTTCATTTAGCTTGCTTCTTCTTTTTTTTCGAACAATTGAGAAGTTTGGAGATGAGATAGAATAGTTATAAGTTATAGCTAACAATTTCGAGTACGCCACTAAACCTTTGATTAGCCAATTACGGACATAAAAGGTTCACTACAACATTTAAATATGCTTTTCATGAGATTTATTTGACAATTTGACGAATCGATGGCTTTCCCTGTAGGTTTAATCATGTATATTTTACTAAGCAAGACTTCCCTTTTCATGCTCATCTCAGTTATCCTCATCTCACTTTTAGTATTTGTCCTAATCTATTTCATTTATAATTGTTTCTTCATCGAATAAGAAAACATGGTCGTTTTGTGAAGCAAATGTTGTACATCATGATTAGAGACATGTACTCTTTTGTGAAGGGGTGTTTTAAGTTGTGTATTAATTGTAGTTTGATTTGTATTTTTATTTGTGCTTTAAGTATTGTAACTAATGCTTTGTAACTTGTATTTGCTTAAAATTCTATATATGAAAATCTTAAAATCATTAATATGAGGGAAGTGCATCCCTCTATTATAAGATAGTTAGACTAAGTGTTTCTATATTCCACTTGTATCCTTTCTTAGAAACTATCTTTCGTTGCATACATCGTTGAGTATTCGAGCAAGGCTAAACTTAGTCTAGACTAAATGCCGCACGGGAGACCTTGTAGAGACAAGTCCGTGACATATGGCTCTTGCAAGATACTTATAGAGTGGACCGTCATAGAAGTACTAATCTTTTCTCATCGTTTATCTCTCTATTGATATTGCGCTATCGACTACACTTTTTTTTATCAAACTTTGTAAAAAAGTTAAAATTTAAAAAAGATGACGAAAGGAACAAGGCAGTGTAAGAATGTTTTGTTGCCTCCTTTAAGGCCGACTCACGTGCTTCCTCACGTGATGATTAATCCTCCATTTACAAACAACATTCCCCAATGCATGCTTTCATTTCAAATATAAAATCCACTTTCTATATAAAAAGTTAAAAACCAAACATAACTCCAAAACACATCAAAAACCAAAACCAAAACCAAAACACACAATGTACAACCCCACCTCCACAACGTACAACCCTACAATGCACAAAAAACACAACCTCCAAGCAGTCTGGTTTGCCGCCGGTATGGCGGTAGTAATCGCGTGCCTGGAACGCGCCGTCGTAGTCTCCATTTTTAAGCACTTACACATGTGGGTTTTTTTAGCTTTAAATCTTCTACTCATTGCTATACTCTTCACTTCGAAGTACCCACTTCAAGATTTAAAAAACCCATCTCAAAAAGATGACTTAAGTCAAGATTCATGCAAGTCACCACCGTCTCCGGCGACGGAGGTGGTGGAGGACCACCGTGACGCCGTTGTGGAAGATGGAGTTAAGGGAAATGAAGATATGGGTTTTGAAGAGGAAGATGAGGGTGATGATAAAACGACGACATTATTGACTAATGAAGAGCTGAATGAGAGAGTTGAGGCTTTTATTTCTAGATTCCGGCAAGAATATTTGGTGTCGGATGTTAAGGTTATAAGTAGAAGTAGGTCGGATAATGTGTGTGTTGGAAGAAATCATGGTGTTTTTGAGAAAACTATTACGGTTTAAGGTTTAAACTTTAAACACTCGCCCTTCTCGGGTAACCTGAACTAGTAAAAACTAGTAATTCGTTTAACTGTTTATCACGGTTTATGGTTATGGTGGCGCGTGTGGGTAGTTTTTGGTGTTAATGATGATGTAATGTATTTCTATCTAGTAGGGACTATAAATTTAAATTTGTTGATTGTATTTATTGTTCTTGACTTGAGAAAGATTTCGAGATCTCTTGGTTTCTTTGTTGCCTTTATTAAGATTAGATTTTGAATTTTTGGTTCCTTGAAAAGGACATTTTTCTTAAAATGAATGGATTTGTAACTTCTAAGAGAGTTTTTTAAATAACCATTGTACTTCAAAAACATCAAATGCTTTTCACATAACGAAGCTGTTACTGAATAGGACATCTAATAGTGCGCAAGTCGACCATACTCCATAGTAATATAATATGTTCAATCGGTAACCAACAGCGACAAGACATTAATTGTTGTCAACCACGAACCTGTAACAAGCTCGCCATTACGACGGTAAATGCGATCAGTTCTCATGACAAACCAAGTAAGAAAATAAATCTTAATGTTGTTCATATAAAAGTAACCCCGTTCCTTTTATTTACTAAAATGCATATGAAACGTCATAAGAAAAAAGTCAATCTAACAGAGAATGATTATTAGGTTTCATTGATTTCTTGCCCTTAACGATTTAATTATTTGTTTGGGATGAGTTATCATCATCGTTAGTCATTTGAAATCAAAACATTTTTGTTTTGTTGAACAACAAAAGACATGAGTAAGTACAAGACCATGGATTTTGAATTTTAAAATTGAAGAAAACACAACAAATACATATTATATTAAAAATGTTTAGAAGTAAATAGTTTCTTAAATATTTTTGGGAAATACAATAGTCATATAAAAAACTCCACTTATAAGTCAAAAGTGTGTATTAATGATTATCTTTTGACCATTAACATATTATTAAATAATTATTACTTTTTTTTAATATTATGTTAAAATAAAAAGACAAATATCCGTAAAAAGAATAAAAAGATTTTTTTTTAATAAAAATTCTTCAAAAATTTCAAAAACATTCTACAAGATCGGGTATGTTGGTGCATAAAACTTTTGTGAAAACATTTTTTATAATTTTGAGTTTTGATACGTTTTTTTTAATGCACAAAAAACGAATTTTGATGCAAAAACCAATTTTTGATGCACAAAAAAACGATTTAATGCGCAAACGTATTTTTTCATAATTTATTTTCGGAAAAAATATCCACTTTTTAGAAAAAAAAATTTCACAACTTGTTTTAGTTAGTGTATATCGGTGACCTGCTGGAGTCGATTAAGTGAACGACCGTTTATTTTATTATTTCAACGTTAGTCCTTATACTAACGACCATTTGTAATTAACTAAAAATTTAAATATACGCACGTTTTATACACACGTTTTTATACACACGTTTTTAAAAAAAGTTGTAAATATAATTAATAAATAAAATAATGAAAAAATAAGAAGTTATAAATATAAGATTGGTGTTTCAAGAAGCTAAGCCTATGACTTCATTTAGGGTAGGGCTGAGCATCGGTCCCGGACCGGACCGGACCGGACCGACCAAGACCGAGACCGAACTTGCCCAAAAGCCGAGACCGAGGACCGGACCGAATGTGGTCGGTCTGGTCCGGTCTCGGTCGGTCCGTCGGTCGGTCCGGTCTAACTAGGCAAAATAGCCGGTTTGTGGTCTGGACCGAACCGGACCGGACCGGACCGACCAAGACCGAGACCGAATTAGCCTAAAAACCGAGACCGAGGACCGGACAGAATGTGGTCGGTCCGGTCCGGTTTCGGTCGGGTCGGTCCGTTCGGGCCGTTTGCTCAGCCCTAATTTAGGGTCACACTATTAATATGGGGTCTACCCCCCTTACTACAAACGGGGTCTATGGGTCTAGGGTACTTTTTTCAGATTTTGTACCTTTTTTTTTTTTTTTTTTTTTTGTCATATTGCTGGTTTGGGTGGGGTTATTTTATCCCACAAGTTTATTTTTTGTTCAAGGATTGCACAAAGCACACAAGCAGGTTTTGGGTGGGGTTATTTTGTCCCAAAAAGTATTTTTTTGTCCAATGTTCAAGTTTTTTTTGTCCAAGTGCATTAGCACACAAGCAGATTGAATACAGGCTCAGATTAGAGTTCATCATTGCCAAGTTTTTTTTTGTCCAAGTGCATAAGCACACAAGCAGATTGCATTAGCACACAAGCAGATTGAATATAGGCTCATATTAGAGTTCATACAAGCAGATTGAATACATGCTCAGATTAGAGTTCATCATCGCCAACTTTTTTTTTTGTCCAAGTGCACACAAGCAGATTGCATTAGCACACAAGCAGATTGCACAAAGGTTGCAAATTGATAAAAATATTACAATTGATAAAAAGTGTTAGGCTCGGATATGAAGGTTGCAAAGTGATAAAAATATCACTTTGCCGTGCCATTCGGTTATAAAATCAATCGTCATCACCTTTTTTGAAAAAAAAATTTGTCCAAGTGCAGCAGATTGCACACAAGTGCACAGAACAATTGATAAAAAGTGTTAGGCTCGGATATGAAGGTTGCAAAGTGATAAAAATATCACTTTGCCGCCGCTCGGTTATAAAACCAATTGTCATCGCCTTTTTTGAAAAAAAATTTGGTCCAAGTGCAGAAGATTGCACACAAGTGCACAGATCAGATTGCACAATACCATATTGCAACCAAGTTAGATTGCCCAAGTGAAACACATGTTTCACAATGTTCACAAGCAAGTACCATTTGCAGAAGTAAGATTCCCAAACTGCAGGAACTCACAAACATAGAATCTCAAAGATTGCACAATACCAGATTGCATTAGCAAATAAGCAGATTGCATTAGCACACAAGTACCAAGTGAAACACATGTTTCACAAGCAAGTACCAAAAGTAAGATTCCCAAACTGCAAGAAGTCACAAGTGTCCATGATCTTTTAAATGAGATGAATAATCTTCATATGTCGTAGATGTTGTTGTATTTAAATAATATGTTAACGTTGACGTTTAATTTAATAATAACAGTTGTTGTTGCAGTTATTTAATGTGGTAATATTTAAAGTGCTATAATACAAACTAAATAATTATACATGTACAATACATTATTATACACACACTCATTATTATACACACACTTATTATATACATTATTATACACACACTTATTTCTATTAAAAAAAAAGTCAAAGGGGACAAGGGGACAAAAGTACCCTATGGGTGTCATAGAATTTATAGCCACCGTATATATAAAAAGGGAGATGATTTGTACACTTCAAAAAATGATTTGTACACTCAAATTAGTTGTGTTTGGACAGTTATACCCTTATAGTCATACTTACATTTTCATCACTGTAAGGGGTATCAATGTCCAAACACAAATAATTTGAGTGTGCCAATCATTTTTAGGAGTGTACAAATCAACTCCCATATCAAAATGTAGCCACCGTATGAATAACCCCAACCCTTCATTTAAGAGTCCAACTTAATTATGTCTGTCACTATTTACGAGCAAATGATATTTTTCCAATTATCAATGTTAACTTTTTAGTGTATTTAGTTGTACCTTTGACCTATTATAGGTATTAAAGTAGTTAAAATGTGTATTTTAAAGTCAAAGTGTGTATGAAACTAATGACCCGTTTGTAAATTCTGCTCCGTGCCGCCATTTGAAGATTTCTTGATCTGTTGGATCATATACGTCATGAATGCACATAAATATCGCGTTTCAAGTTGAAGACAACTAGCAACCTGATATAAGTTTCTTAAAGCTGAAGTACTAATAAACCTTGTCATAGTTTCGTGTTAGTTCAATATGACTCCGAGTTTAGCAGATCTTATCATGAAATAGTTGGCGATTCAATCGGATTTTGGTATGTTTCTATGGGGGCACTGGCGCAGTGTATCAATGAGTTGAAAATTGCTGATTGTTTTAGTATTTCAAGGGTGGATTTATTTCATTGTTGTGTTGGAATTGTTGCCACTGATACACGAAACTGAATATTATCATCTACAAGAGGAAGATTGTGTTATCTTCTTCTAGTGGAATGTATAAACAAAATTCGGTTCTTTGAATTTTAAGGGTTTGAGTGGAGGTAGAAAATAGTGTTATTACTCAAAAAGAGATGATGATTAAAGAAGAAACAATGGGTTTAATTTAGGTGTAGTCATGCCATGAAATTTGTAAATTGCCAACATTCTTATATATTGTCAAGACATATTGGTCTTAGATATTCATGATTGGCTCAGAACTTGAAAGACATGGCATGTCGATCAACGGTTTAAGTTGTAAGAACTAAGAAGCTACAATTGTCGTCGCCTTCCCACTCCCCCTCATAGTCTCTCATTCCATAACTGCCCCTTCAGCCACTGCCACTTGCCATTCCCTTCGCCCCGCCTTCACAATCTCTATTCCAGAACATTTACCTAGGGCTTTACTAAATCCTACAACCACTACTCACTCTTCACATACGAGACTATCAATTTTTAACTGACTCCTGTTTAGAGTTGTTCATGATTGGCTCAGAACTTGAAAGACATGGCATGTCGATCAACGGTTTAAGTTGTAAGAACTAAGAGGCTACCATTGTCGTCGCCTTCCCACTCCCCCTCATAGTCTCTCATTCCATAACTGCCCCTTCAGCCACTGCCACTTGCCATTCCCTTCGACCCGCCTTCACAATCTCTATTCCAGAACATTTACCTAGGGCTTTACTAAATCCTACAACCACTACTCACTCTTCACATACGAGACTATCAATTTTTAACTGACTCATGTTTAGAGTTGTTCATGTAGATTACCGCATTAGTCTCAAGTATTTGCTCCAATGTTGTAGCTCTAATCCAAATCGGTCTCAAGCAAGTATGTGGGCGATGACCTCAAATAGAGGTGTCAATTTTTGGTGAAAAAAAAAAAAAAAAAAAAAAAAAAAAAAAATCTATGGACTAATTTGTAAAAGATTTGGTCACGTTTTGGCGTTTAGCCCCTTCTTTTTTTAAATGAACATGTATGACCTATTTAAAAGTCAAATGAGCATTAACGGGCACAGTTTTTCTCTAACAAAACAAATTGTTTTTTAAAAAAACTAATAAATATGATTCATTAGTTATTTAAATGTAAATGTGTTGTTACGTTTAGGGAATTTTTTCGTCTCTTTTTTCTAAAGCGATTCGTATAACATGAGCCCGTTTAAGCCCGTGCCCGTTCGGTCCGACTTAAAAAACTAAAACAAATCCCACCAGATTATGGTTCTATAGAGTTGTATATACAATTTGGTTTGTCATTGTTCTCTAAATATATTGCGTAAAACATTCCAACGAGAGCATACCATATTATCAATACTTATCGAATCAGGGACAATCTGCAGTAGAAAGTTTGATATGTGTGAGTTGAAGTCGATACACTATGAAACTCATACAACACGTGAAGATAAAGAGGGAGAACACATTATTATACAGGTTGTCCTCGATCATACAGAACTAACTGCAACTTATATGGGAATTGATACCTTGAAAGCTGGAACATGAACATGTTCGTATCGTGTGTGCTCAGGTTACAGCTGCACTTGATTGGGCTGAAATGCTCAAATACATTTTTATCACCGGAGTAGTCCCCAAAAGATCATTTCCAACTTTCATAACATGACATACTTAAAGAATAGAATCGACAGAAAAGAATATAAGTATAACTTTCACTCTTTACTTTAGCCAAACGGTTTTAAATTTTTGTGTAACTGAAAATGAATAGATCACATCATCACACTATAAGTATATAACGGTTAATAAATCAAACCATAAACCAAACTGCTATTTCATAACGAACCATTAATGGAATTAATAACAGTACTAACCCTCATTAAACTCATCATATTCTTCTCAGCCATCAACCGCATTCCACTACCACCAACTGCCATATCCTCCACCACAACCACCTTCCCAAAACACGCCCGACCAACGAATTCAGGCTATCTTACCATCAACTCCACCACTGGTTCCGCCATCTTTTACATATTTTACGAAGCCAAGAACTTAAACAACCTTTCACTATCACAAGTCCCACTTCTCATCTGGCTTCAAGGTGGCCCAGGGTGTTCTTCCATGACTGGAAACTTCTTCGAACTAGGCCCCTATCTTGTTACGTCTTCTTTGAAGCTTAATGTGGAACATCTTACACTTAAAAAGAATCCGAGTTTGTGGAATAGGCTGTTTGGTCTTTTATTTCTTGATAATCCTATTGGAACTGGTTTTAGCATTGCTTCGACATATGAAGAGATCCCACGTGATCAAGAAAATGTAGCCAAACATTTATCTATTGCGATCAAGAAGTTTATTTCTTTGAACACGTTTTTTGAAACACGGCCTGTTTATATAACTGGGGAGAGTTATGCAGGAAAATATGTCCCATCTATCGGTTATTATATAGCAAAGCGTAATAAGATTATACCCGTTTCAGAAAGGGTAAATCTTTGTGGATTAGCTATAGGAAATGGGTTAACTGACCCTATAACACAAGTGAAAACCCATGCAAAAAGTGCTTATTATCTTGGACTAATTAACAAACAACAAAGAACCCATTTGGAAAAACTTCAACTTGAAGCTGTTAGATTAACAAAAGATCACGAATGGTATCATGCAACAAATGCAAGATCAAAGCTTTTAAACGTGCTACAAAACATGTCAGGATTAGCTACATTGTATGATTTTAGGAGACTGACATCTTATGAACTCACCAAAGTGACTAGCTTTTTATCCGATAATGAGATCAAGAAAATCTTGAAAGCAAACGAATCCGTAGTTTATGAAGCATGTAGTCCGGTCGTGGGGTCTGTGTTACACGAGGACTTAATGCAAAGTGTTAGGTATATGAACGAGTATTTGCTAAACAATAGTGAAGTAAAGATTTTGTTGTATTCGGGTCAATGTGACTTAAGAATTGGTGTTGTGGGGATTGAATCATGGGTTAAAAAGATGAAATGGGATGGTGTTAAAGATTATATGGAGTCAAAGAGGGAAGTGTGGGTGGTCAATGGTCAACTTGCTGGATATGCTCAAAAATATGGGAATTTGGTGAATGTGGTGGTGTTTGGGGCTGGTCATCTTGTGCCTGCTGATCAGTCTGTTAATTCGCAAGCAATGATTGAGGATTGGGTTCTTGAAAATGGGCTGTTTGGTAATGAAAAGATGATTGATCTTGACCAACAATGTAAGTCAACTCTAGTTGGTGTTGATTAGAAGTGTATAGAAACTTGGTAGCATTGTGTTAAGATAAAAAGTTATCATTTTGATTTACTGGTAGATTTCAATTGTTTAGGAACTTGGTAGGATTACTGATGAGTAGAAAGTTGTACTTTTAAGTAACTAATGTTATACATCAAGTAAATTGTTATATAATAGCAAAATATAAACACTATACATATTTGAAATGTGTAGGCTGTTGTATTGATTGAAAGGTATACTCTATTTTCACATGAAATTATTCTTCTTCGGCTTATTAGTCATCACTTGCGCATGTGGAGTTTCGGAATGCAAACATCAGTGCTAGTTCTTATTTCCTATCAAGTGGCAATGTGGCAGCTAACACTTATTGATATGGCATTGATTAGGATTGCATATCGGATCTTCTTGTTGGGTTTATTAATCTTTATCTTCTCGAGAACATTACATTTACTTGAATCTGGATTTTATATGGAATAATCTTCGGCATTGTTTAAGTATGAAACAATGGTGTAGCACACCCTTTCTGTGAATATGCAAGTTAACTCTAATATTTGATGATGGTTTACGACGGTCGTATACTCACATACCATAATAGAATTGGAAATGCTTATTCATGTTATAACAAATTAACAATGCTTTTTAAAATGTTCAACCAAAGTAAAGTTGGAGTTATGGTTGAAAAGGACCTTTTTTTTCTTTTTTTTTTTAATTTAATATGAATGGATTTGTAAGCCGGTGTAAGTAGTAATTTGAACATTATTTATCAAAAACTAGTAGTTTTAAGCATATTTGGAAAATCTATGTTCAGTAAGAGCGTTCTGGAAATGCTTATATAAACTGTATAGAAATTTATTACTGTGTTTTTAAAACACACATAAGCTGTTTGTATTTGTCCGTTTCAAGAGTAAACTATATACAGTTATTAATGAGCAAATTTGTATATACGTATTTCAAATTCAAACTGCCTGTGAATAAATTTTAAACAAGCTGCAAACTTCCCTAAATTGGACGCAAAATCTGTTTTTTGTAATTTAAGTTTATAACTTTTCTGAGCTGGTTAAAAATTGCAAAGTGTGATATTTATAGATTTTGTAACATTTGTAAACTTCATGATCTTTTAGTATGTTTTACGCCATGAACATGCAAGAATGTTGCATTTCAAGGTGAAGACTGCTAGCATTTTGAAAGAACCTCCTTAAAGCTAAAATACTAGTAAACCTGGTCATGGTTTCGGGTTAAGTCGATATGAGTCTGTGTTTATCAGATCTGATTATGAATCTGGTGTCCAATAAATTAGGTGCTGCTATGGAAAGGGCAGAGTGGTGTTACTGGTCTATCTAGTTGAACCGCCTGTTGGCTCTTTTTTTGTGTTTCAAGGGTGGGATATATTACAATTTCTGTCGGAATTGTTCCCACCCGAATATGCATAGCATCATCATCTGCAAGGGGATATCTGTGTTATGATTCTTCTAGTGTACAGTGGTATTTACCCTTAAATGATGATGGTTAAAGAATATACAATGGGTTTAATTTAGGTGTAGTCATGCCATCAAATTTGTAAATTAACAGCATAGTTTATAAGTGAAAGTGGTCTTAGCAGTTCATGATTAGCTTTGGACATAAAAGATACGAAGTTTTGATTTGAAGCTACTTTCATCATCGCCTTGGCACTGCGCTGTTGGCAGCCAATACTCCTTTGCCATCCACTTCGCCCCCACCTTCCTAGCCATTATTCCAGAACTTGTAGCTTAGGATTCACCAAGTGCTGCAGCCACTGCTCTCTTCCTTTTCCCGTATAAGACTACTATAGGTTGTTTGTGGAGATCGCACAAGATACCAATTCTTTCTTCAATGTTGTAACACCAATCCAAATATGTCTCGACTAAGTATGCCTTTCGTTGCTTATTGGGTTTATGGGTTTGGATATGCAGTTTGGTTTTTCTTCACTAAAAATATTGCCCTAGTCATTCAACAACAGCACACATCAATAATACTTATCAAATCATCAACTATATGCTATAGAAAGCTTGATCGAGTTGTGTAAGTTAATATCCGTACACTATTTGAATCTAAATACAACACCTGACCTAAGGAGGGAGAGCACATTATTCTGTAGAACTCATACGGGGTATAATACAGCCTATAACAGAATCAATAAAAAAAAGTTAGAACATAAAGATGTTCGTGTGTACTCAGGTTACAGTTGCACTTGGGTTGATTTTTGTAGATGATTGTAGAGTAATTTCATTAAAAGCATAGATCATATTCAGGATTTGGACTGTCTGGTTTCCATAATAGTAACTAGAAATCGAATACTTTGGCTCTTATCAAATGGATAAAACAGGCTCAACTAGTCAAGCAGGTCAAACGGGTCAAAATTGAACCAAAATGTATTCCAAGTATATAAAATCTCCTAAATCAGATTATTGTAACAAGAAATTTTCTTTGCAATAATATAGTTTGTTATATCATACCTTGAGCTTTAGTTTATTGTTATATATTGAAAAAATAAAACGACCAAAAAGTGTTTTCCTTGACTGGATCATATAGATGAGAATAAGTAATACAGACCATAGTAAGAGCAGAATTGATATTCTCTTTGACCGGAAGTACTCACACATCAAAACTTGAAGAGGCAGGTGCTTCCATAAGAAGGTGCAGAAGAAATGCATACGTCCCAGCCGTCATCGTGACAATTCGGAAATGGTGGGCGGAATTCTTCAGAAAAGCTCGGGATTCTAACTTCTTGCAAGTCTTCTGGAAAATCACTGCAGTTTGAACCCTTATGCTTTCAGGTTCTTGATATGAATACCGTGAAATTTTGGTTTGTTGACTAGATTGCTATTACATTGTAGTGATCACGGTGGATCTACAAAGTGAAGTTGCAGCTGTATTTTCTGGAGAACCTGTGGATATGCTTATTATACGTATATAGTTGTCAACAGCACCATTTTTCGGAAGCTTTAGTTGATTCAAGGTCATACATCTGTTTTGTGATAGGATCGTAAAGGGGTAAATGGAGTGATAAAAAGTTACACTGGCTAATTATTTAAAGAGTCCATGACTTGGTCACAACATCTTCATCTAATAACATTCTAACGTACACATGTCTACTTATCGTCCACCCGTACATGATGATTAAAGAAAGTTATGCTACAAATATACAGTATAAAAGAACACATTCCATTGCTATAAGTCAACCATTCAACAAAACATGATAGTGAATAGTAAAAAAGTAACAAACCATTCAATTATTTTGTTCACTGCATGATCTTGTTAAACGCATTTGTTATGATTGCATATATATATGTGTGTGTGTATTCCTACATACCGAACTGACCAAAGTCCCGTTTGTTATATTAGGAAACGTACAATATTCTTATTGGGTAAGTATGCTAGCTGACTGATGATCGATTAAGTTTTGGGTGGTGTATTGGTACACCCTATAGTGGATAGTGGCACCCCAAAAAACTAAAAAAAAAGATGGGTGTTGGAATCCATTTAAGGGGTATGAATAACCGATCCCTGTTTAATGGGTTCAAGTCTATATACTCATAAAGAAACATGTATAGTAGTAATACATCTTAGTTTGTTTCAAGTCACTTTGTTAAACCATGATAGACATTTAAGCAAGTTTACAGTTTCTAAATGTTGTTGACAATTAAAAGCTTACTGATTATATTTTGGTACCGAAAACGTAAAGTTGTTTCATGTGTCTTATCCTTTACGCGCATGGAAATCAAAAAACGTAATCATATTTGAAATATCTATATCTTTAATACAACTAGCATACAACTTGCAGTATGCTCACGTCATATGGCGGCAAAAAGTTGAGAAAAGTAACAATGGTTGGTGATAGATGGTAATAGCAATGAGATTTACTTAACATTGTAGGCGTGACAATGTGCATCCCATGAGCTCTTCCATCACGAGTCCAGCTGATTCGGTTAAACACGTCAGATTGGATCCAGGTCTGGGCCGGGATTGGTATCAGTTTCGGTCAAAATATAAGCTTCTTTCTTCGTCAAACACGGGTAGGCAGCAAACTTAGAGCTGTCAATTCTCTCTCCTCGGTTATATGACTCGCCTAGTACAAAAAAAACAAAACGGGTCAAAAGTCACTTAACAGAGATTTTAGCATAGCTACTTTCCAATATTTGTAAATGTAACGAATCAATAATTCATTATTAACACAAAATTTAAATAAAAGGGCGTACCCGGTGCTTGACTTGGCGCTTCACAATCTGGTGTACTCAGCATTACCCTAGACATTTTGCGCCATAGGCTGTTTCTCACGTCTAGAACCCATGAACTCAAGATTGTTCTTGGCCCTGTTGACCCGAACATAAATATTACACCATGATACACAAGCTTTGAATTAATATAAAACTAAGAAAACACACCTAAAACCTTCCAACGGAAGCGTTTGTATATAGGGCTTGAATGGTCAACCTTGAAGCCCATATCTTGAAACATGGTCAACTGCGCATTAAAGCAAATATATATATATATTCAGAATATACCAGAAAAGTATGAAATATATAGATGTTGACAGTTACCTGTTCTAAAAATCCATCATTAGGGCAAACAGATGGCTTGCTTTGGCGTAGCGACGCAAGTGCATCTACGGGGAAAAAATGTACGCAACATTTTACACTTAACTAAAGAAAAAAATTATTAATTATTTATCCATCCACATCAAACAAGAAATCTGACTAAACCTTGTACAGAAAGGCGTTCAGATCGCATCAGGTAGGCTGTCATAATGGATGCACTGCATGCAACAAGAGTACGTGTAAATCGTTATACATATTGTGGTAAAGAATAATAACAGGATGCACATGAAGATGGTACGACCTACCTTCTGGATAGACCTGCAAAGCAATGCACCAAAACCGAGCCATTTTTCCTGGCTTGATCAATAAAATCCAAACAAACTTCCAAATAATCGAGCAAATTGGCACCGTCCGAATCTGTGAGAGGTACAGCCATCCTCACCAGCTTCAGATCATGACATACAGTCTCTAACACATAATGGATCTTTTTATCCGAACCCCACCCGTCCATGTATACTGTGCGGATCTCTTTGGTGGGAACAAAAAAAGTTGGTTTCAATTATGTGAAAAAACCCTATAGAAGGCTTGCTCAAAACTGATAAAATATGTGTGATTTCTTCTTTACTGCCGCCAAGAAGGACTTCTGAAGCTGCATTGATGTCTCCCAGGAATAGATTCTCACGCAAGTACACCATCCCCATCCCTAATTTCAACTAGTAAATCGTCGTGAATATTATTGATTGCGAATGCCTATTTTGAGTTAATTTTATAATTTCCACCACAGCAAAGTGACCATGATCACAAAATCAAGGAAATATTAAAATTGCTCATATGCTGTAAAAAGTAACTACTTATATTTTAATTACTCAGCCCTCTCATACTAACCACATAAGCAGTTTCCAATATAGTGTCTTCGATCCCTTACCACCTTTATACCGGATGTAATAACGTTCGGTCACCAAAGATCCACTCTGGCCACCAAACAAACCACCAAATCCCCGCAGTAATTAACACCAAACCCACCACACAAACATACCCCACTTAAAAACAAGTATACCCCACAGCACACTCACACACACAAAAACGAGAGTATATTTCATTTAGTTGTCGGGCTCACAAAACCACTAATCGTAGTCATGCATGATCACAGGCGGTGATGCTTATTACGCCTGGTCTTAAGGCAACACATATAACCATATAACCACTTAAAACCCAATCCCAAATACCCTCATTCAATCCCTAGAAAGCAAACAACTTTATAACAACTTATCCAAAATCCAAACCCAAACACCTCTTAAACAATCAAACAAACAACACCAATGCACATATCATTAAATCATTCAAAACCCATAACACAAAAACCATTAAAAATCATCTAAAACATCAAATTTTGTACAAAAACCACTAAAACTAAAATCAAATATAAACAACTTTATAAAAATTCGTTAAAGGGTTTTCTAAAAGATCCAAATGGGTGTCAGAAAGTATATACAAATTTGATTTTTATACAACATATAAAAAGTTAAAATTTTTAATGAGATTTTAACTTACAGAGAATGAAGATGAAGGTGATGAATTGATAAATCGCCGCGAGGTGAAAACAAAAACCGGTTTTGTTTGAGAGAGAGAAAGAGAGAGAGGGTGTGTGTATGTTTTCTGAGATTTTTGTTGGTGCAATATTTTAGATTTGTTCTCTTTTCATAACCTTCATCTTCTAGTAGCAACCAATATGACGGTGTTTGGGACTGAATTTAAGAAAAAAGATATTCAAATTGTTGTGTTTGGGAAATAGTTTTAAAAAAAATTGCGTGAAAATAGTAGCCGAGTCGGGTACACGGCTTAGTAGGGGTGTCTATGGTACTGGAATCAGATTGAATTGGAACCGGAACTGAAAGAATCGAAAATCGAAAATAAAGAAAATGTGAAACCGAGAACCGTCTCATGTTTTATGGTTCGGTTCTGATACAGGAATATTCGGTAATTCTCGAAGAGAACAAAAGTGTTAAAAAACTTCATTTTGTCGTTGACGTTCATTCATAAATGACATGCTATATCTACAAACACACAAAAAATCTCTACAACAATTCGAATCGTTCCAATAATTTTTTTTTCAAAATAACATAAACAAAAACATAAAATGTCAAAATATAAATTTATAATTGTTCAAAAATATCAAGAACACGCATTTATATTTCAAACATCCAAAAATGTTTAATGCTCCATCACTTTGTTTCTCTTTTATAACTTTTTGATCTCATCAAATCGTAACATAGTATTACTATCTAATTAATTATGATCACAATAAAAAATATATATATACAAAAAACTTATTTTTATGTTGGATGAATGATATTTGAATCTTTGAATAATATTAGTAATTGTAAAACACTAAAATTGATAGTTTGGTGTTATTTGGAGAAAATAATAGGTTTTTAAGTTTTAGATTTTATTGTTGCAACTAACTAATGGGTAGAGTTTTTTTTCTCGTAAAAGGTTGTATGTACACAATTTTCCAAACAAACCGTATAAAATTCCATATCTTCAAAAGAGTCAGTTCTTTCGGGAAAGTACCGGAACCGGACGTTTCTGACCCGAATTCCTGAGAACCGAAAATTTGAAATTTTAGGAACCAAGAACCGGACCATGGTTCTAATATACGGTTCGGTTTTAGTACGGTACCAGTACAGTTTCTCAGTTTTTTTTAGTTCTTCAGTTCTTTTAGACACCCCTACGACTAAGGTTTTTCTTGTTTAGGCTATTTTGAGAGGCCGGTTATTTTCTCATATATGTATGGCTTAACTGGGGTATTTACGTGTGAACTTTTCTCTAATCATCCAAAAATGTTACTTAGCAAAGTTTGAATCTAAGGCTTTTTGAAAATACATCAATATATTATGCCTAACTATTGGGTCGACGATAATAATAGCGGTATGGTTGAGAGGTGTAGTTTGGAAAAAAAATATTAAAATCATAATTCCGGACGCCTCATACTTAAACTTTTTTATATAATAAATAAAACATAATTCAAAAGTTCGTTCAAGAAAGAATGGAAATGTGGGAGTTATTTAGTTGCTTAATTTTGCTAATAAAATTATATAATTTAATTGACTAATTAAATTGTTTAATTGAGTCAAATTTAAGCATATATTGTCTTTTTATGAATAATCAACAAAAATATACATATGCTTTTATGATCATTTTTTTGTAATAGACTGTGAAATATTATTGAAGTTTTCAGATCTCTTATATAATTAGAGAAAATACAAATTAGATAAATATATTATTTAATTGATTAATAAGAGAGCTTAATTGCAAAATTGAGCCACCCTATTAGATAATAAAAGTCAAAATTAACGGGGTTTTCACAAAAAATTATTCTGTATTAATACTTAATATTGTGTCTTTAAAAGTAATTGCATATAATTATATAGTTCTAAGTTTCGTGCACGCACGAAATTTACACATAAATCAAATTTGTTTTAATATTTTAGTTTAGTATATACACATATAAGAATTTGCCCATGAAAATTGTGATATAAGTATAACTAATACTTATGCATGAGTTTTTTATTATGCATTAATATTAATTAAAATTTGGTAAAATATTTGTAAAAATGTCTGTTAGGTAACTCAAGATTTAATTTTATTTAGCAGACAAAGATGTTGATGTTGTTATTTAAATTTCACTACTGATATTATGTTGTACACATGATACAAGTTTAATAGTACATAATGAACATTGATAAAGTTAAAGTATACTCATTAAAGTTTTTAATTTTTTTTTCTAGATATCCTTATATAAATAAATAAGAATTACATGAGTCATTGTTATAAGTACAATTGCGTATATTTAATTTTATATTAAAGTAACCCCGTGCTTATAGTTTGATAATTATGTTCCCGGTTTTAGTAATTTAGCCGTATTTAAAATGTAAACTCGTGTCCACATAGGTTATAACATTTAAAAATGAAATAAATGAGTCCTTATTGAACGCATATAGTAAAAAAAATTGATACTTATAATCTTATGAAAATTTATATGTTGTTATTTTAAAACAACATATACATTATATTTTATTTTTTAAGATATAAAGTATAAAGGGTATAAAGTATAAGGGGGTATTTGTTTATAATCCAAAGTTATTAAAAAATATGGAGGTTTATAATATTACACTTAACTCTATATAACTTTTAAAAATTCAACCACTAAAGTTTTATTAATTACCTCCTCTTTTTATAAGTTTTTGTTTTCACAAATTTGACACCTATATTTTTATGTGTTTTTTTTATCAACCAAATTTCCCCACCAAATTTATTAAAGTTTGACCAAAATCAATTTAATTTTGACTTTTATTAACCAATCACATCACACGATTTTGCTTACGTGGCCAAAACAAGCTCTCCTATTGGCCAAATGTTTTTTCAATAAGAATGAATTGACAAAATCACTCCGAAATGATGTAATTCCTTTATTAAATAAAAGATTAATTAGGGATTTAAACAAATCCCTAAACCAACAGGGCTTCACGGTTCATAATTAAAAGAGTTAATTTCAAAAATGGCCCATGTGGTATGTCAGGTTTAACGGGTTTAGTACAATTTACTTTTTTTACGGATCATGTCCCTGTGGTTGCGACCCATTACGGTTTTGGTCCCTTGACCAAATTTTCTGTTTGTTTGACTGTTTAGTTGGTCATGTGACCAACACGTGGGGGGTACTTATGTCTTTCATGTTTGGAGGGTCTTGACCAGTGTTTATATCCCGTTTGACTCAACAAAACGATTCATAACCAATTTAATCCATAAACTTCTCTCTAAACTTTAACCTAAATCCCCAAATTGAAACAAACCTTATATTGTTGTTTTAGGTTAATTAAATCATTAATCAACAATATCGTGTGATTGGAGGGTTCGTAAGCAGATCCCTATCATGATTATTTTAAGTATATTGGATTGTCCATTCTTAATTGATTTTTTTTATCAATAATCTTGTTTAGCTAACTCTTAATATTTTTTAATGTAGATGACTCCTTGATTAATAATGTAGTAGATAATGATGTGTTAGATAACTCTTTGATTAATAATGTAGTAGATAATAATGTGTTAGGGCAGTCAAATAGGAATGAAAGCATTAATGATGAGTCTAATGCTGAGTCAGAAAGGAAATTTGTTTTGGTAGTGAACATGGTTCTCCACCAGTGGAGATTTCAACACCTCTAGTTGGATTTGAGATGACTCCACTAGATATGACAAAAAGTCCAGTAAGGATGAGGGGTGGTGGTGTAATAATGAGAGGAGGTGTTGTGAGGATAAGGGGTGGTGGTGTGCTTAAAGGTGAAAAGAGAGACACCAGAAACCTTGTGGAATATCTAGTGCCCTTACATCCAACTTCCATTCAAGTAATAAAGGTGGGAGTAGCAGTAGAACTGGGCTTAGGACAATCATGAAAAAAATGTTAGGTGTAGAGGGAAAAGCCAAAAATCCCAAAAGATATATGCATCCACCTTTCTTCTTCTCATGTTCATACCCTAAATACATCAAGTTCTTATTAGGTATCCTGGTGGAAAGCACCTGCCTATAGGAGGGTTTTTGGTGTTTTTGGGATCCAATTGATGGAAGAAGCGATAAAGTATGTTAGGAGTAAGTAGAAGTAGGATGGTCCTGTGATGTGAAACTTAGAAGTAGGATGTCCTGTCTTCGTATATTAGTGTAATGGTGTCAAATGGAACTCATGACACATGTGCTAAGATATATTAAATATTATATAGAGGTTGCATAGTTGAAAACCTTATATATCAATACATGTTATTGTCAAATGAACCTATAAAGAGTCATAATTTGGAAGACCAAATTTTGTTATCCAACCAAGTTACAGCATCTGTTATCTGATCTCTCTCTTCTTTCAGAGATGGATATTGATGTGTTGGATAATCTCTTTTGCTTAAAATTTGAAGTTATGCTGGCTAACTGTATTCCTGTGCAATAACTGTCTGTGATATATAACCAATACCTGGTTTTGTGGTACTACCATTCAGCTTTTAGTCAATGCCATTTTATATAAAGTGTTCATGTGTGGCAGGGTTATCCTATATGGTATATCCTGGAGCAGTACATTCTCGGTTTGAGCATTCAGTTGGTGTTTATTGGCTTGCTGGTAATGCAATTAAAAAACTCAAGGTACACCAAGTAAGAAATATATTTTGAATTTTGGACTGCTTTCTTTAATCATGTTGGTCAATACTTATTCCATTGACATGCACTCATTTATTTGTAGGGCTTAGAGCTTGACATTGATCAAGCAGACATACAGACTTTAAAAATATTTGGTAATGAAATTTATTTGATCTATATTATCACCACCTTTGCTATGTTTTCGTTATTTATCTTTACCTCTAATCACAAGCTTACTGCATGATGTGGGTCATGGGACCTTCAGCCATTTGTTTGAGCGAGAGTTTATTCCTCGGGTTAATCGTGGCTCCACATGGTAATTTTTACATTCATTTACATGAAACACATATTTAAAGCTGCAGTTCAGTTCACTTTCTCAGTATTAACATCATGAATTTCGAGGTAGAGCGGATGCTCATCTTACTTAATTGCTACATCTGCATCTTATTTCTAAAAGTTTTTTCTTTATTGCTTGCGCAATACAGTCAATTGTTGTTGTCTGCACCCTTTCTGCCAATTCTATGTGTTTGTTATGAAATAGTGATGCTTAACTGATGATGTTAATTATTGAAGTTATTAAAATTTCTCCCATTTAATAAGCCAAAGTGGATCTAACATGCTAGACATTTACAAGTTTAGTGCTATGAATTGTGTCACTGTTTCAGTATCTACTTGATTGGTGGTTTTGCAAGTCTCATGAGGACATGTCTTTGAAAATGATTGACTACATGGTTGATGAGCATAACATTGATATAGATTCTGGATGCCTTAAGAAAGTGAAGGTTATGTCATAGCACAACACCTATTTACCGTATTTTAATTGAATAGAGAAGTTCGCCTGGAATTTTTTAATTCTTATTGTCTTTCTAGTAGATGAATGTACGTTATATCTTTTTTTTACAGGAAATGATCATTGCTAGTTCTCCAGCAAAACTAAGAAAATGACAGTTGATGTAATCTTTATGTTAAGAAATGGTACTTTTGTATTGATTCTGTCACAATATCTAAATTCTCCTTTGCTATTTCTTAACCTGTGCAGACTTCGAAAGAGAAGCTATTCTTATATGATATTGTTGCAAATGGCCGAAATGGCATAGATGTCGATAAGTATGTTATTTCCTTTTTCCAGGACCTACCAAATTAACTACTTTCTTACATTTATGGATCATGACATCTGTGTGACTGAATAAATCAGAATATTAACTCCTATTTTATTTTTCTGCTTCGCAGATTACGTACATTACATTGTTCGTGACTCGAGAGCTTGTGGTTGGCTGCAACTTTCAGTTTGAAAGGTAAAAAATTATGTCTCTGAAATATGAAATCTTGTTATCCCGTAAGCAATGTCACTCGAGAGCTTGTGGGCTTGGCTGAAATCTTATCACTTGAGAGCTTGTGGGCTTGGTGGCGCTAGTCTAAGAGAAGAAGATTTAGCAGTAAGCAATGTCAAAATTGATATGACAAAGGGAAGCAACAATCCACTAGAAATGTATACTTGCAAGAACTGTTATTATTAGCACTCGCCTCCCTTTAATTGCCTCTTGTTTTTCTAACTTTATCTTCTCTCTTCTTGAGGTACCCCCATCCAGCATCAACTTCTTTGAGGTATGTAATAATCTTATCACTGAAATCTTCTCTTGCCTGGTTGCAGATTGATAGAATAACAGAAAATATAGGTGGAACTTTTGACCCATTTGATTGGGTCAAAATGGGTTAAACAAGTTAAAAGTCGACCATAGTGTCTTTTAATACACACAACTCACAACCTTTTAAATTGATTTGAGTATATAGTTTTTGTAATCATAATTAACACAAAAGTTATTTATAAATACTTAAATACTTGTAAAGATATTTTGTTCAACCCAATCCACACCAAAACTACCCATTTGACCCACTCAACCAGCCATTTGCTACTTCTAGCAGAAAGTCACATATAATATCTTTTTTGAGTTGATAAAACTTGTGAATGTCAAACACCAAAAGAAACAAACGGGCTCATTGTGATGTCAAAACACCAAGATTGCGTTCATCTAATAGTTGTGGCATCCGGTCTGACCTGTAAAATTATCACATACTGCAATCAGATAGAGAAAACTAAAAAGATATTCTAAGAACGATTAATCCAATTTTAAAAAGGTTACCAGCCATCAACGTTGACAACATAAGGATTCTTCCTAAAAAGCCGCCCAGAATATACTTCCAATTCTCCACCAAGAGTGTTGTAGTTTTGGCACAAATTCTTTTCCAAGGCTATTCATGAACAAATCAATAAGCAACAAAAAATTAAAACTAAGCTATTAAAAAAAACGAAACAAAACAAAAAACAAGCAACAGAAAATCAAAATTATCTCAACAAATCACTTGCTCTAAGAGAGATGATTACGAGTTAATACAGTGAACAAAGGATACCTTGGAAGCCTCGCGACCAATCTAAAGCGAGATCGTATGACTGTGTGAGCGTTGAATGCCATATTATCTGGCAGTTAAAGGCAATATCGCTCTTCAAAAATCAACCAAAACCAACCTCTCTCTTGGCTACATAAAAAAATACAATGCTAAATGCATTCCAAAACGCTATTACCTAGAGACGGAGACTGAAACAATTTTGGAGAGAACGAAACAGAGGATTGACCTCTTTTTACTCGGTTTGAAAGTTTCGATTACCAATGGCTTCCTTGATCAAGACCTGAACACCGGCGCTTACTGCAACCCGACGCTTTGAAGGGGAATCAGTCTCACTTTATTGCATGAAACAGAATTGCGCTTAATGCTCAAAGGCGGTAGGGCCAGAGTTCCAGCGTCCGCTCCAGTTCCTTCTCGTTGGTTATTCCTTCATCAGAAGCCTGCAATGGCAGCCGACACCTCACCTCTGGAGCATCTTAGACCATTCGTAGTACTTTACAATCTATAACCACACATCAGCAAAAAGTTCACTTTCATTTTTCATCACAATCTATCACTAGCACCCGCAGTAAATCACATTCTATCACTCCATAACAATAGTTACTAAATTATATTTCTGTTACAGTTCTCGCCCTCCTCCCCAGGAATATGATCTATAACATTTTCCTGCAATGTAGGAGTTCGCCTGAATTTTGATATTATTTCTTTCTATGGTGTTATTTCTGATACGGGTTGGCTTAACAGAGAACAATCAATTCACAATCTATTCTAACTAATAAAACATAGTTTTTTTACTTCTCTCTTAATCAATTTTTTCTAAATATAACATTGCCTATAATTGCGCCACGTGGAAAATAAGAATGATAAATTAGAAATTTGGAAAAACTCAACTCAGTTAAAACGTATTATCTCACATTTAAAACATACTATTTGTGCATTATCCTCACATTTGGAAAGTCTTACGTGAGAAGCTTTTTCGGCAAGCTTATAATATGAGTTTATACATATGTGTTGCGAGTCTCATAATTGGATTGGGCTTAAAATCTCAAATGATAACACTACATAATTCATATTCTGCTATTACTAATTGATTTTCATTTTTTAATTTGTAGGGTATGATTCCACATGAGGTACGATAATATGTCTTTGCTTATAAATTGATTACTACGTTGAACTTGAGAACAAAAACTGTTGTTAACAATGTTCGTAACTAGGTTTGACATGATCATAAGCTATCATTTTATTTTTTCTTACATAACGTATTAATGTGTTTGATATCTTCCTTTTTGGTTGCATTGCCCTCAAACTTGTGATGTATCACGTATAAAACTAATAAAAAATGTTTTATTGTTGGGTGTCTAATGCAAAGAGTATGGAATTGAAAATATATGCCACTCATGAATTAAAACTATTTGATGAGCTCTTTATTATCTGAGCTCATATTGCTTCCGTACACACGTTTTGCGCATTGAGCGATCAACGGGTACAAACTCCGTTTATATGACAACCATGTAAGCGATAGTTTTATCTCACATTCTTATTGATGCTGCCTTGGCGATGTTCTTACTCTTCAAGTTTCGTCTATCAATAAGTTAAGTGTTTGTTGAACGATGACACACGTGAGGAAGTTTAATGTTTCTATTTAGCATTTATAAGGATATAAGATTGTACGAAGGGTTTAAATAGTCATGTTGAATCAACTTTTTTCCTCATAATAAAAGTTGAAATTTCTCTTAGGCCTACTTTTAAATTTATTATGCAAAGCGAGTTTGCTAAAATGTTGACCTAGGCATGTTCTTAGGTAGCATTTGGTTTGTTGTACGGGAACTCTTCTATTTTTCTAATAATCAAAATCATTTTGGGTTTATGCTTAGGTTTATGTAAAGAAACCTTAGCAAGAAGCTAAAGTTGAGAATAATTACATAAGATTACCACAAACAGATACAGGATCAAAGCTCCAAATATCCAACAAGGATATATGAAACTTTCCATGAGTGTGATAAAACTTCAATGTCTTCACTAAGAGTGACTTCGCACGGTGATATAATGACAACGGACGGATCATTCCTATATCTCGATATAAACCACAAGGTTAAGTGAATGATTGTGTTAAAGCAATATTCTGTATTCTATAGGTTAAGTGAATTACCGTGTTAATAGCTAATAACACAAGAGAGTAGGTAATTATATTGGCTTCACATCTTAAATTGTAATTTATGCATATTTATTTATTTATTTATGGTAAATGCGGAGGCCGGAGGGATTGCAAATAATCGTGTTTGAGTTTCTCAGAGCTCTGTTTAACGTACGACAACCTTGATCTTTGTCCTTATTTTAAATCCAATTACTTAGAAAGGAAAATAGATTTGGGTAATGCGCATGTAAATATTGACCATCGAATTATTTCTAACATGTTAATAAAAGCGCATGTTAAATATATAGATATGTTTTTATCAGCTTTAAAGTTTACACAAATGTAGGATGTTATACAACCAAGTTATCATACACATCGAGCAAGTTATAACAAGTCAAGTTACGAATGATAAAATAATAAAACAAAGTTTCGATTCATGCTTACATATAAACTTCTGTGTATTGATATCATAATAATCGGTACATATGAGTTTATATATAAGATACATACAAGCCTAATACATACGGGCCTAAATACACAAAGCCTAAGACTAAGACTTATTGTCTAACAATAGTGTTACTAGAAATAATCAGACAAATTTTTGTATGTAAACAACTAAATTTATGTTGTTTTTTCTATACTATATATAATTCTAAAATTAACCGTCCGGTTAAAAAAATATATGATTCTTTGAAATTTGAAATTGTATAAGATTTAATTCAACGAGAATCTAAGCCGTGTGTTTTTGCGATCTTTTATAACATTTACATGCCGAATATGTTTTATTGTTTAATCGTTGGCTGAGTTGGATATGTTTACAACTCATGATCTTTGTTGCGTTCAATTGGTTCATCCAACTATCCAAGTCAGGCGAGTTTGGACTTTGGAGGTATGATCTAAATTTCATTTGCTTAATTTACCGTCGTTACACTGTCTTATGGTATCTAGGATATCGAGCCTTATGGTATCTAGGATATCGAGCCTTTGTAGATAATTTTTCATTTCTAATCGTAGGTAACTACATCGTCTCAAGCTGCATCAAAATTGTCGTAATCAATTGTTTGATTAAAAGCATGAAAGAGCTTTAAGTTGCTCTTTCTAAGGTTTTTTAAGATCACGTGCTACATGATACGCGTAGGGCATTGTAAATGTAAAACATGTTGGTGATAGGTGAATTGTTGAGTTTATAATATTGCGGCTTCATGTTTTGTAGGTTATGAAGAGGGAGTCCAATACTTTTAACGCGTGTATAAGCTTTGATTATATGTATTTTCGTTTGATAGTGTTATGCTTGGTTTTGAATTGGGGATATTTACTTTAAAAAAAAGGTAACTTACCACTTTTCCAATGTTATGCAGCTATTTTTTTTTGTTATTACTTCATCCGTTTCAAAGTAAGTATCCAGTTTGACTTGAGTCAAACTGGTTCAACTTTAACCTTAAATTTTTTGTTTTTATTTTTTGTGTTATATAATACTTGATGAAAAATTATACCAATGAAATATACACTTAAAACCCAATCCATTTATATATTTTGCATCAAGTATTATATAACACTCACAAAAATAGTTAAGGTCAACGTTTTAGAGTCAAACTGGACACTTATTTTGAGACGGAGATAGTATATGTCAAACTTACTGAATTTTGAATTTTTTTTGTATCTTTGTGACTATTTTATCCTTCTCCATTAATAGAATAGTTGAAAAACATAGGGTAAAATGATCCCTAATACACGCAAGATTAGTAATTCAAAAGTTTTGGAATATAATAGCAAAAGAAAATTAGAAAATGGCTACACAACATTGAAAAAGTGTCATTTTTTTATTGTTATATATATATTTTTTTTACATGTTCTAAACAGAACTTGAACCCTTAACCAATTAATTAAAAGTTTCTCACACAACAAATGGTACATTTGGTCATCATTTCAAATATATTAAGGAATTGCTCACGTGTATACAATTAAGAAGTGTTTGATTTTAGGTTCTTCGTGTAATTCCAATTAAGATCGTCTCTTATTCTTAAATTACTAGACGAATATCCGTTGAGATTTTATAACGGCGGATAGTTTCAGTGATAAAAAAAAGTTTGCGGGTTATAAACGAAAAATAATAAAAAGTTTGAGAATTTGAGGATTAAACATAATATTTTGAAACCCGTTTTGACCCGGGCGGTTCACCCGGTTGAAACCGTTCCGGTCGAAAAAATGGGTCAAATTAAACCGGTCAACCCGCCAGGTTGGGTAAAAAAATGGGTCAAATTAAACCGGGTTAACCCGCCGGGTTTTAAGCGCCCCGTGTCAACTCGGGTTTCGATGTGTATTAACAGTGTGTTAATAGTTTCCAGCTTTGCATACGCTTTCTGAAAATAATGTAAGTTTTCTTAGATAGATGACTGAATTTTTAAGTTTGACCATGACTGAATTTTTTCACTTTTCAAGTTTGACCATTATTATTTGATAGATAGTATCATAGTATAGATAATTAAGTGGACAATGCGTTACTTAAAATCCGATTATCATCTATTTTTGTTGATGAAATTACTTTTATGCTTGAATGTTTTTTCCTTTTTTCCTCTTCTGAATCTATGTTAATAAATAATCAAACTTATCCACCTTTATGACATACTACCTTCGTCCCTAAATAAATGTTCATTGTTGACTTTTAAAGTCTTTTTCTTTCAACTTTGACATTAAATTATTTAATTTGTGTTATGTAATACTTAATGAAAATTATATCAATGAAAATACATTTCAAACCCGATCTATTCATATATTTTGCATCAAGTATTACATAACACAAATAAAATAATTTAAAGTCAAATTTAAAAAAAAAACCTTCAAAAATCAATAGTGGACATTTATTTAAGGACAGAGGAGTATCAACTATGATTTAGATCAATCTCATTTTTATACAATCTTTAAAATAAATATACATGTGGACAATTCGTTACAAGAACATCAGATCACAAACATCATCAACTAGGGGTGTTCATCGGTTCGGTTTTTGGGTTAATCGGTTTATTCGGTTCGGTTTGTTCGGCTAATTTTTTTCCTGGGCATAACCGAAAACCGAACCGAACTGAAAATATATGTGACCAAACCGAACCGAGAACCGAAGTTCGGTTCAGTAATGGGTCAAAACCGAAAACCGAATTTATATATATTTTTTAGTTTAATTAAATAGATTTTTGTCAAAAAAAATTTATATCAAGCATAAAAAGTGTTTTTTATATTAGGATAAAATTTTAATGGTCTTTTTGTATGTATAAATATATAAAAAAAATTATATATTAAATCTATAAAGTATTTTTTATATATAAATATATAAAATATATATATATATATTTATATAAATTCGGTTTTCGGTTCACATAGCCCAAACCATATCCAAACCGAAAACCGAATTTTTAGTTCGGTTCGGTTAGGTTTTGACAAATTCGGTTCGGTTATAAATTCGGTTCGGTTTTTTCGGTTCGGTCGGATTCGGTTTTCGGTTTATTCGGTTATTACCCGACCCATGAACACCCCTATCATCAACATATCTTTGCGTTTCTACAACAAATTAGAATGATCAACAACATAAATTACAATATTTTAATTCAATTTTTTGTTCTTTTTTAGTTATTTGAAGATTTTTTGGATTATCAATATGTTTTAATTTCAAAAAGTTTCTTTTTTCAACAAGGTAGACTCATTTGTTTCTTTTTTCGTGCTCATTATGCTATGTATATGTATATATTTGTGTTATTATTCTTTTAAATACCCGTGAATTTCACGGGTCTTTTAGCTAGTGAGAAAATATTCGAAAGTTGTCAACAATAGAAATTATAGAAACATCCAAAAATCGAGTTCAACATTCAATCTCCAGGTTGTTTAGAAAAGAGGGATAACGAACTATGAGATAAAAATTAAGAAAACATCCAAAAAAAACTAGTTCACCATTCAATCTTAAGGGTCTTTAGAAAGAAAGAGTAACAAACTATATATAAAAAAGAAAAAGTCAACTAATGATAAAAAAACATGCAAACTAAAAGTTCCATCCATGCATCCCATGAGCTCTTCCATCACGAGTCCAGCTGATCCGGTTAAACACGTCAGATTGGATCAAGGTCTGGCCCGGGATTGGTATCAGTTTCGGTCAAAATTGAAGCTTCTTTCTTCGTCAAACACGGGTAGGCAGCAAACTTAGAGCTGTCAATTCTCTGTCCTCGGTTATATGACTCGCCTAGTACAAAAAAACAAAACGGGTCAAAAGTCACTTAACAGAGATTTTAACATAGCTACTTTCCAATATTTGTAAATGTAACGAATCAATAATTCATTATTAACAAAAAAATTAAATAAAAGGGCGTACCCGGTGCTTGACTTGGCGCTTCACAATCTGGTGTACTCAACATTACCCTAGACATTTTGCGCCATAGGCTGTTTCTCACGTCTAGAACCCATGAACTCAAGATTGTTCTTGGCCCTGTTGACCCGAACATAAATATTACACCATGATACACAAGCTTTGAATTAATATAAAACTAAGAAAACACACCTAAAACCTTCCAACGGAAGCGTTTGTATATAGGGCTTGAATGGTCAACCTTGAAGCCCATATCTTGAAACATGGTCAACTGCACATTAAAGCAAATATATATATTCAGAATATACCAGAAAAATATGAAATATATAGATGTTGACAGTTACCTGTTCTAAAAATCCATCATTAGGGCAAACAGATGGCTTGCTTTGGCGTAGCGACGCAAGTGCATCTGCGGGGAAAAAATGTACGCAACATTTTACACTTAACTAAAGAAAAAAATTATTAATTATTTATCCATCCACATCAAACAAGAAATCTGACTAAACCTTGTACAGAAAGGCGTTCAGATCGCATCAGGTAGGCTGTCATAATGGATGCACTGCGTGCAACAAGAGTACGTGTAAATCGTTATACATATTGTGGTAAAGAATAATAACAGGATGCACATGAAGATGGTACGACCTACCTTCTTGATAGACCTGCAAAGCAGTGCACCAAAACCGAGCCATTTTTCCTGGCTTGATCAATAAAATCCAAACAAACTTCCAAATAATCGAGCAAATTGGCACCGTCCGAATTTGTGAAAGGTACAGCCATCCTCACCAGCTTCAGATTATGACCTGCAGTCTCTAACACATAATGGATCTTTTTATCCGAACCCCACCCGTCCATGTATACTGTGCGGATCTCTTTGATGGGAACAAAAAAAGTTAGTTTCAATTCTGTGAAAAACCCTATAGAAGGCTTGCTCAAAACTGATAAAATATGTGTGATTTCTTCTTTACTGCCGCCAAGAAGGACTTCTGAAGCTGCATTGATGTCTCCCAGGAATAGATTCTCACGCAAGTACACCATCCCCATCCCTAATTTCAACTAGTAAATCGTCGTGAATATTATTGATTGCGAATGCCTATTTTGAGTTAATTTTATAATTTCCACCACAGCAAAGTGACCATGATCACAAAATCAAGGAAAGATTAAAATTGCTCATATGCTGTAAAAAGTAACTACTTATATTTTAATTACTCAGCCCTCTCATACTAACCACATAAGCAGTTTCCAATAGAGTGTCTTCGATCCCTTACCACCTTTATACCGGATGTAATAACGTTCGGTCACCAGCATCCACTCTGGCCACCAAACAAACCACCAAATCCCCGCAGTAATTAACACCAAACCCACCACACAAACATACCCCACTTAAAAACAAGTATACCCCACAACACACTCACACACACAAAAACGAGAGTATATTTCATTTAGTTGTCGGGCTCACAAAACCACTAATCGTAGTCATGCATGATCACAGCCGGTGAAGCTTATTACGCCTGGTCTTAAGGCAACACATATAACCATATAACCACTTAAAACCCAATCCCAAATACCCTCATTCAATCCCTAGAAAGCAAACAACTTTATAACAACTTATCCAAAATCCAAACCCAAACACCTCTTAAACAATCAAACAAACAACACCAATGCACATATCATTAAATCATTCAAAACCCATAACACAAAAACCATTAAAAATCATCTAAAACATCAAATTTTGTACAAAAACCACTAAAACTAAAATCAAATATAAACAACTTTATAAAAATTCGTTAAAGGGTTTTCTAAAAGATCCAAATGGGTGTCAGAAAGTATATACAAATTTGATTTTTATACAACATATACAAAGTTAAAATTTTTAATGAGATTTTAACTTACAGAGAATGAAGATGAAGGTGATGAATTGATAAATCGCCGCCAGGTGAAAACAAAAACCGGTTTTGTTTGAGAGAGAGAAAGAGAGAGAGAGAGTGTGTGTGTTTTCTGAGATTTTGTTGGTGCAATATTTTAGATTTTTTCTCTTTTCATAACCTTCATCTTCTAGTAGCAACCAATATGACGGTGTTTGGGACTGAATTTAAGAAAAAAGATATTCAAATTGTTGTGTTTGGGAAATAGTTTTAAAAAAAATTGTGTGAAAATAGTAGCCGAGTCGGGTACACGGCTTAGTAGGGGTGTCTATGGTACTGGAATCAGATTGAACTGGAACCAGAACTGAAAGAATCGAAAATCGAAAATAAAGAAACTGTGAAACCGAGAACCGTCTCATGTTTTATGGTTCGGTTCTGATACAGGAATATTCGGTAATTCTCGAAGAGAACAAAAGTGTTAAAAAAATTCATTTTGTCGTTGACGTTCATTCATAAATGACATGCTATATCTACAAACACACAAAAAATCTCTACAACAATTCGAATCGTTCCAATACAATTTTTTTCAAAATAACATAAACAAAAACATAAAATGTCAAAATATAAATTTATAATTGTTCAAAAATATCAAGAACACGCATTTATATTTCAAACATCCAAAAATGTTTAATGCTCCATCACTTTGTTTCTCTTTTATAACTTTTGATCTCATCAAATCGTAACTGTTGGAATCACTCCTAAACCTTAATTCAAGTGTTAGTAATTAATGTGTAATAGTTAGCTTAATATGGCCTTTATGTTAGTAATTAGCCTTAGGCTTAAGTAGAAGGCCCATAAGCCCTAGCCTAGCCCAATAAGGAAAAGGATGGGAACTAGGAGTGTTGCCCTAGCTTCCCTCCTATAAATACCTCATGTAAACCCTCACTTGAGGGTTGGTTGTTCAATATATCTCTCATTCACTCTATACGCATAACCTTTCTTTATTCATACGTGTGTGTTTGTTTGGTTCGTTGTTCAACCGATCTCATCTCCTCTCTATTTCTTCTATTGTTACTTGTGTTGCATATTTGGGAACCTAACAGTGGTATCAATCGCCAAATAGTTGGGTGAACGTATTGTTGTTGAAGTGGGTTTTGGTCCTACGCGAGAACATACGCCTTGTATTGATACTTTGGGTCGCTTAAAAACACGCTTTTTACACTTTTAATCCAAGATTCTTGTCCTTTCAACGTTTTAAGGTGTTAAAATATCTGTTTTTGGCAAAAAGTTTCAAACTTTACGCGTGGATTTACGTTTTTAAGCTAGTTTTGTTCGAGGGTTTCATCCCTACGCGTAACCTGTTTAGACGTTTGGTTCATCAAGTTTCATACTTTTGTGTTATTTTGGTGATATTGAAGCTATCTCATCACAAAAATCTTGTTTAGAAACATCTTTGGGCAAAATCATTTTTTACGAGTAAAGCTACGCGTATCAAAACCCTAGTTTTACGCGTAACTTTATCCTTGGTTTGATCTTCAGTTTCGTGGTTTACCCCGTGGTTTCTTGCTTGGATAAGCCTGAAAACACGTCGACTTTGGATATCTTTTGCACTGCGATAGTGTAAAAGATCATTTGGGAAAACCCTAAAATTACGCATAAGCATAAAGCTTACGCCAGAGAAAATCCTACGCATAAGATTTATCTTACGCCTAAGCTTAGTCTTACGCATAAGGTCATCCTATGCCTAAGTTTTCACGCTAACTTCTTGTTTTACGCTTAACTTTAGTGTTTGTTCCTTTCTTACGCGTAAGCTAAACCTACGCGTAACTCTTGCTGTTACGCGTAACTTTGGTGTTTTTACGCATAAGTGCTACTTGGCTATTGTGATTTCTACGCCTGAGGATACTTCATCAACAAAGGTTCATTCGACTACAAAGATCCATTTAACAACACAAGTTCTCAACATGTCACAACCACCATACTCTAACTATTTTCCTTACACTTATAATCAACAACAACAACAAAAACTAAGTCCCCAACATCAACAATGGAATCAACAACAAGCAGTTTATCAACAACAATTTAATCAACAACGTACTCCACTACTTGCAAAGAATTCCACAACCTCAAATGGTACAACCACCACCTAGTCTTCAAGTACAACCTTACACAAACTTCTACAATCAACATCCATCCAGGAATACTATGAAGGAAACAGCATGGTTTGTCAAAATGTGTGAAGCCTTGAGTAGCCAACAATCAATTCATGAAGCCGGCTCACTTGATAGACCTCCAATGCTCACTCACGGTAATTATGATCAATGGGTGATTCGGTTCTTTAGGTTTTGTGATCTAAAGAAGCCACATGGAAAGTTTTTAAAGAAGGTCATTATGGAAGGTCCATTTCAGATGCCTACTATCGTTACACCCTGAGATCCTAATGCTGTTCCACCAAGAGATGATGTCACCAACATTGCAATCGCAGAACTCACGGGTGATCAACTTCTACACTTTGAAGTCGACGAACTTGCAATGCAATATATCCTTTTAGGATTACCCAATCCAATCCTTCGAAGTGTTGATGCTCAAAAGACCGCCAAAGCAATGTGGGAACAGATTCATCTTCTTATACAAGGCACAACACTCAATCAGGAAGACATGGAATCCAAAAGCTACTTGGCTTATGAACACTTCATAATTGAACCAGGAGAGTCATTAGAATCTTATCATCATCGCTTTTTGACATCATTAATGATTTGGACAAACACAATATCATCATGCCACGAATTGCTGCCAACACAAAGTTCCTAAGTAGTCTTGGTCCGGAATGGGAGAAGTATGTCATTTTTCTCCGTCAAGCTAAAGATATGCATCATGCTACCTGCGGATTGTTGTACGACTATCTGAAGCCTCACCAAAATAAGTTGATAAGGAAAGGATTCTCCGTGGTCAAACTGCTTTCACCATCACTTCTGACAATCAACAACTTGCTTTGTGGGCTCAAACAAACATTCCTCCTCAACAAGCTCCTCAACTCGCTCCTCAAACAACTGCAACCATCAAACCTTACGTCGACCGTCACAGCCTACAAACTCAACAAAATCAATTGGTTCTATACAACAACAACACCGCTCAAGCTCTTTACGTGAAGCCGATGAGGACTCCAATGCCTTCGATGAATTGCAACAAGGATTTGCTATGATTGCTAAAGCATTTGGCTGTTATACAAACAAATCCAACAATCGCATTCGTTCCTCATCTAATACAAGAAATCAGTGTTAGAACAATGGACGAGTTGAAGTTCAAAAATCGTGGTTATGGTCGCGCCGATGTGAGGTGGTCAAGGGTTCAATGCTATGGGAAGGAATAACATTGGCTCGCAGCGCAAGAAAGGGCTCAAGTGGTTGAACAAGGAAATGCTCGACGGGGTTAATGGTATTCGTTGCTATAACTGTAATGAGAAAGGTCATCCGCTAATGCATGTCCTAAACCGAGAACAAGAGGCGCGGCTTATTTCAAAGAGGCTATGCTATTGGCTCTTAAGGATGAAGCTGGTGGAACTCTCACCAACAAGGAACGAGCTTTATGGCGATGCAGATTCGATGATGATATGGAGGACTTGCAGGCTAATGCAGAAGTGATGTTGATGGCACAAATGCAAGCTCTACACATGAGTGACACAGGCCCAGTGTATGACACCGACGGCGTCTCGTGTACTGAACAAACAATTATCATCAATGAGTCGATATCTCCGCCACTTTCTCTATCTGACAAGGATCAAAGTGTTCAACATGAGTCCTCCACATCTCATTCCGATGATTATCAAATAGATCCCGTAGTTATATTTGATGATCAAGATGACCGTATGTTTAATATTGATAATCAAGTTGACTCTGTCATTATATTTGAGGATCTAAAGAATGATCATGTTGAGAATCTCGTTGAACAAGATGAGCTTTTGTCTAACAGAGAAACTGAGCTCTTGACCTTAATTAAAGACCAACATTCTCGTTTGGAAATTTGCACGAAATTAAAAGAAAAAAATGCACTGTTAACCAAGGATAATGAATGTTTAATTCGACCACTCAATTTTTCAAAACTCAAGAAAAGCGGAAAAGGTTTTGAAGCCGCTTTTGCCAAATCACACCAAAATGAAAAATATTTGGAACGACAGATTTGTGATCTAGCCGCTTCAAAGAATGCTTTGTTGTCTCAAATAGAACAAATGAAACATGAACATAAACAACAACTTAACGCTCTTACTTTGGACACTCAAAAGCCAACGTGAGTTGTTAACTTGTCAAAAACAGTTCTCTGAGTACAAAAGCATTCAACTAAAATGAATAGATGACTATCTTGAGGAAATTGTCGACTTACAAAGCAAAATCAAAGAGTTTAAAAATGTTGTTTATAAACATGGTGAATCAATCACAACGATTCAAAAGTTTTCTTTCAAACCAAATCCAAATGGATATGGACCTAATCTTGTCGATTAGAAACCTAAGTTTTCACACGAGCATTCAAACCAAATCCTTGAAGTTTACAAAGGCGTAACATAGAATTGGTGATTCCATTATGATCAAGGTTGCAATATAATCGGATGGAGGAATTAGATGTGATGACGAGTCGGTCAAAAATGGAAAATGTCGCATACAACAAACCATTTAACTATTCAAAATCCGTAACTTTTGTCACACAACAAGATACTTCTAACAACCCTTTGGTTATCACACCAGTTCCGAAGTCACCCTCAACCAAAAGGTGCACAAATTAATGGTCCTTTACCTTCACTTAGTGAAGTAAAAACTAATGTCGAAAGTTGTCGCGTTATCAAATACTTTGACACTTTCTTATCTGACCTCAAAATTTTGGAACGTGGGATTGAATTTCATTCCAAATAAAAGTTCATCATTTTACCTGCGCCAATGGCTGAGAACATAGAGATATTCTTCAGAAAATAATTTTACCCCATGTCAAAAATTTGAAAATTTGTGCACTATATTGGGAAAAGGATTTTCACAAGGAACTTGGTCTCATGAAAACAGCTGAGAAAACAAAACATCTATTTCTAATACTAAACGTAAAAAGAAACCGTTGAGAAAAGATGTTGATCGACTCTTGGAAGATGTTATCCGCGGCCGATATCCAAAATGCCGTTATTACTTTCTTTGCCATATGCATCCGATAATATCTCACGATTATGTTGATTCGTTGATAATGGTGTGAATTCGATATGGTGCATCGATCGAGTCTTTAACAGTTGAAAATAAACGATTGTCAAACGAACTTTCAAATGCAATACGCCGCCTTAATTGGTGTCAAAAAGATATTCATGATCAACAACTTGTTTTTCAACACAAAATCAGCGCTAGCTAGTTGCGTGTAAAATCTTCCGATCCTAAAATTGAGCAACTGGATGATTAAAACGTGTCTTTTAAGTGTCAAATCTCAAAATATGAACAAGAACTTGCAAAAGTTAAAAGGAATATGGTGTCATATTTGATTTACTCAAACAGACTCGTGATGAAGCATCAAACTAACTTGATCATTATCTTGCACACACTAAAGAAGTCATGAATTATGCCGAAATCTTCGCTCAAAATCAAGATTTGGTGCACACTATCACTAAGTTAAGGGAAATGTTAGGACAGTATGAACAACTTCCCTACCATCGTGATTAAGAGAATAGCACCAGTAACACTTAGTAATCGTGAACCTAGAATCACTACTGCCAAATCACAAATTGCTAACGCGCTTCATTCTCTATGAAACAGAATAGTTGCCTCTTTTCCAAACGCCCCGCACTTCACGCCTAGGAGCAAGACAAGGAAGAATAGGAAGTTGCGACCTAAGAAAAGAACAATAAAGAATGCTGAAGTAGAAGAACACCCTAGTACTATGAATAAAACTCATGTTGCTTCCACTATAAATATTAAGGCCTGGCAAATGTAATAGGAATAGTGATGTAATGAATGCAAAACCTTTAAGTACTTTTGATATTCAGTCTGATGCACCTTGTGTTATTTGTCGTAAAAGTATGAATTCCGATTGTCATGACAAATGTGTTGCTAAAGCTATCATCTCTCGTTTACGGAATCCTAAGATTCCGAATACCTCTAGGCCCACTAATGCTTCTAAGTCTGTGCTTGGTAAACCGCTCTCTTTAGATTCTAAGAAACGCATTGATGTCCCCTCAGTAGTTTCAAGATCACCAAGGATTGTTGTACCACCTAGCACATTCACTAAGACTAAAGCTAAGACTAGTTGGAGATGGTAGAAATGGTTACATAATACACTAGGATTTAAATGGATGCCTAAAATCATTGATGTGTGTATTTCAACTATAAGTGCTGAGGAACCCTCTAACACTTCGGGTTCCACATCTACTTCTATTCCATCCGTGTCGCCTGCGGTCAATGCAGTGTGATACAAATCATCCTCTGGATTGTTGATAGCGGATGTTCCCGACACATGACAGGAAACCTTAAATTGTTATCAAACTTTGTTTCAAAGTTTATTGGCACTGTCAGATTCGGGAATGATCACTTCGCAGCTATCATGGGATACGGAGATTACATTAATGGCAACATCGAAATTAGCAGGGTTTATTATGTGGAAGGCCCTGGGTCACAATCTATTCTCGCTGGTCAATTTTGTGATGGAGACTTGGAAGTAGCTTTCACGGAGAAAACTTGTTTCATTCGTGATCTTCAAGGAAATAATATTATGTCCGCCAACGCCATCCAGTCTTTACACTATCTCCATGCAAGACATGATCGCTTCATCTCCCATTTGTTTACTCTCAAAGGCTACATCTACAGAATCTTGGCTATGGCAACCGCCGTCTCACATCTAAACTTTCAAACCATCACCAATCTTGCATGACACAAACTCGTTGAAGGTCTCCCACGATTCCGGTATTCTAAAGATCACCTATGCTCGGCTTGTGAACAAGGAAAAGCACTCGTGCTCATTTTCCTTCAAAGGTGGAACATAGCTCTCAAAGATGTGCTTCATCTTCTTCACATGGATTTGTGTGGCCCGATGCGCTGAGACGATAAATGGCAAACGCTACATCTTGGTAATTGTTGATGACTACTCAAGATGGACTTGGGTTTATTTTCTTCGAGGTAAAGATCAAGCTCCACAGATGATCATCACCTTTCTCACGAAAATTCAAATTGACTCGGAACACCGTTAGACAAATTCGAACTGACAAAGGAACTGAATTTGTGAATCAAACTCTTCGGGAATACTATGAGAAAGTGGGAATTAAGCATCAAACATCTATTGCGCACACCGAACAAAACGGAGTTGTTGAAAGACGAAACCGTCGTTAGTGGAAGGCGCCGAGCGATGTTAATCAATGCTAAACTTCAGATTACTTATGGGTGAAGCTGTCTCAACCGCATGCTACACTCAAAACCGCTCAATGATAACAAAAGCATACAACAAAACACCATTTGAGCTTCTTCACAATCGTAAACCGAATCTCAAACACTTTCATGTCTTTGGATCTCTTTGCTATCCAAATAATGATCGTGATGACTTTGGAAAGCTCAAAGCTAAAGTTGACATTGGAGTCTTTATTGGATATTGTGAGAATTCAAAAGGTTACCGGATATGGAATCGTCGTACAAAGCAAGTTATGGAAACGATTCATGCTAATTTTGAAGAACTTACTGAAATGGCTTACGAGTATAACGACTTGGAACCGGTCTCTCAACCGCTTAAACTTCCCCAAATCCCATCATCGGTGATACAAGCCCTCAACTTACTCGCCAACAAATGGAAAGACTATTTGCTCCTCTTTAGGTGGCGATATTGATGAGCGTGCTCGGTGTATATCCGCATTTATTTCATTTGCTCGCCAACCCGATAATACTCTAATACAATACACCGCTACAACAACTCTTGTTGAAGATGCACCACCGATTGACTCTACTACAACATTGAACAAACCGCTTCCAACAATGATGAACCGGTGATGATGTTTCGAATGAAATACCCCCACCTGCAGATTTTGATCCAAATGTGTTCTTTAACCCGTTTGCTAATGAAACCGCTAGCGCACGATGTCGCTGAATCATCAACAAGCCATTTGAATCCTAAAATTTGCTGCACAACGTATACCAACATCAACCCTCTACACATAGATGGACAAAAGACCATCCTCTGGAAAATATTATTGGCAACCCGAATCAACCACTCGTTACGAGACAACGTCTTCACGAGACGGTGAACATTGCATTTATGCACTCACTGCAATGCCAACCGAACCCAAAAACATCAAGGATGCAATGACAAAAGATAACCGGATTGAATCCATGCAAGAAGAACTCAACCAATTCAAACGTCTTGAAGTATGGGAGTTGGTTGAAAGACCATCGAGGGTCTCGTCATTGGTCTAAAATGGATTTGGAAGAACAAATTGGATCTTTGAAGGGAATGTCATCGTAAACAAGTCGCGTCCGGTAGCTAAGGGTTATAGACGGAAGAGGTATTGACTTTGAAGAATCATTTGCTCCGTTGCTCGCGTCTTGAGGCCGTTCGGATATTTCGGCGTTACGCCCATATGAACATAACGGTCTTTCGGATGGACGTCAAAACTGCTTTTGAATGGTCAACCTGAAGAAACGGTTTATGTCAGCCCGTAAGGATTCGTTGATCCCGCGCTTTCGAACCATGTTTACAAACTGAACAAAGCTCTGTATGGTCTCAAACAAGCTCCTCGGGCATGGTACGATAAGCTATCATCTTTCCTCATTGCCAATAATTTTACCAAAGGTTCGGTTGACCCAACTCTTTTCATACAATATCACGGGAAACATATTTTAATTGTTCAAATTTATGTGGATGACATCATTTTTGAGTCAACTCATAAAAAGTACTCAATCGCTTTTGCAAAACTAATGAAGAAACATTTTGAAATGTACATGATGGGTGAACTCACGTTCTTTCTAGGACTACAAGTTCATCAATCACCCCGTGGTATTTTCTTGAGTCAGTCCAAATTATGCCCTTGAAATTAGAACAAATTGAATGAATAATTGTGATACTTATGCCACACCAATGGCACATACCAAGAAGTTGGACGCTGATTTGCATGGGAAATTGGTTGACCCTACCAAATACCGTAGTATTATGAGGTATCTCATGTATCTAACGCCACAGACTGATATTGTCTTTGGTTTATCTTTGCTCCCGTTATCGGTCGCGACCAACGAAACCCACCTCTCAGAGGCTAAAAGAATCCTCCGATACATAAAGGGAACCATTAACTTGGGGATCCGGTATCCAGAAGGATTCGGTTTTGAACTAATCGCTTTTTCAGACGCTGACCACGCAGGATGCTTAGACTCTCGGAAAAGTACTTCCGGAGCACTACAATTTCTTGGTGACAAACCGGTATCTGTGATCGAAGAAGGGATTGTACATGTTTGTCCTCAACCGAAGAATATGTAGCCATGTCGGCGTGTTGTGCTCAAGTCATTTGGATGAGAACACAACTCAAATATTATGGTTACGTATTTGAGAATCCGATGTATCTGCGACAATCGGAGTGCTATTGCGATCTCGTGCAACTTCGTTCAACACTCAATCAAAGCACATCGATCTTGATATCACTTCATCAAGGACCACGTGGAGCAGTCTTGTTGAATTATACTGCGTGAGTACGTAATACCAATTGGCGATCTTCTCACCAAAGCCTTAGCTCACGCTAGGTTTAATGAGTTGGTCCACCGGATTGGTATGCGGTGTTTGACTCAAGAGGAGCTGGATGAACTCTTAAAACATTCTTAAAACCAGTCAAACACCAAAATCTCTTTTGTAAATATTTTCAAAAACAAAATACAAAAATATAAAATCAGATAAAACAACAAAAATATTCTTCTATCTATATTTCTTTTAACATGGCAAGTACAACTATTCCGTCAACACTCAAATCTTTTAAAATTCAGTATTTTTCCGATCAAATATTGAGGGGGAGAAAATAAATTCTTAACTATTTCTAAATATCCACAAGTTTGCATGTTACCTAATCCCGGTTGTTTCTTTAAAATGGTGGTTACATTTCTGGTTCACTGACACTCCTCGGACTAAAATTTATAACCTTTCATTATTTCTTATGTCAAGGGGGAGTGTTATCATGTTTCTGTCTTAAAATATTTCATTTGGTAACCAAAATGGAAGTTTAAAGGCTTTGGATGAAAATGGAAAAGGTGGAGGGACTAAAACTGCCAAAAGTTCAAACTCTTTTTAATAAAACTCCCTCACCTAACTTATCCATCACATTTATTACTCATAACCTACTCTAATCTCTGTATAAATCGTTCAACAAATCCGTGTTTGGGATCATCAATTTGTAAGTTGTTTCATGATCTTTACGTATTTACAAACAATGGTTTTGAATCTTTTACAAATCCAACGGCTAAAACGTGAGATATGAGTAATTATGTGTTCTACGATAGCGTGTGAACACACAATCATTGGTGTGTGTTTGTGGTTAAAATAAGTGTGTCAAAACGTTTAAATAACATCAATGATACAATGTTTATCCTCAAAATCCATCCAGAAACATGAATTGATTGGTTTTCAAAATTAGGGTTCATGAGTCGTTTTGGGTGTTTTCAAATGTGAACGTTTTTGGTGAAAAAGATTGTTGTAGGAGGTTGTTATCAAGATGAATTGATCATATCTAGGCCCAGATTTAACCCAGAAACACTAAATGCTTGATAATTAGAAATTAGGGTTTATGTTCTTCGCGTTTGGGTATTTTTGATTCATTGAGAGTTTAATGTTAAAACTTGGTCATAACACTCACATGACATCTAAGAACCACCAGAATAAGTCTGATGCAATTTCCATGGCTAGATTTGTTATGCGTAATTTTTGAAACTAGGGTTTAAGCTCTATAAGGTTTTCTACGCGTAAAATGTTTAATGAGTTTTCATGCCATGATAAGTTATACAATGAATGTATGTGTTAATATTGTTGCTATGATTACTTTATTTCGTGTCGCTACGTATAATTCTGAATCAAGGTCATTAGCAATCTATGCATAAGGATACCTTACGCGTAGAAGGTTATGCGTAGAGAAATCTTACGCGTAAGGTTCTAGGGACTACGCGATCGCGTGAAGGATATGCGTAACTTGATAACCACTACGCATAAGGTTTACTCTTACGAGTAAGCCTTACGCGTAGGTGTTATATGCGCAACGCAGCGTAAGCTCTACGCATAAGGTTACCCTTTCCTACGTAATATTTCTTACGCGCAAAGTAGGATCCCACGCATAAGCTTGCGTCTGGCGTATATTTTCTACTTTACGCATAAGCTACCATTTATACGCGCATAAGCCTTGATCAAACCTTCATTATGAATTGTTACGCGTGCAAACTTGTAAATAAATAAATCATAATGTCACGAAACCAATAATGTCACTAATAAGCTTAAACGTTCAATATGTTGTGTTAAATAAGTGATAACATAAACTTTAAAACTTAAAGTTAACTAGCTCACGAAACTTATCGCTCGCGTCATTGGACTATTGAACAAACAAGTGATTTTGGACTCGTAACTATCATTGACATTGCACATTCAATAATTAGACAATAAAACCTTCCGTTGACTAACATTATGTCTTTCGATATGTTGGTTCTTTTGGCTAATGTTATTTCAGATCACGACATGGTTGCTCAAATGAATGTGGATGCACCAAATGTCCTCACCATTGTTGATATCTTCCAACATGGCTATCCTATGAAGATTGGAAAGAACAATCTCAGAGTTGACTTTGAAACTCTCACCGCCGGAATCTTCTTGTCTCATTGCGGTGGATATTTCGAAGAATCATCCCTATCGAACATGCTCACCAACTCTCGCCATCGTTCGAGATCTACATACGGCAATTCCGAGAATACAATGCGGATGGTCAAAGGTCAAAATCTTGTGTGCGGTGGCGGCTCAATCACAAGCAACTCACCATCACTCTACTGAGACTTAAGGGTGTTCTCCTCATTCCCGACATCATACCAACTGAATTCTCACGATGCACCTCTTGAAGAGACGGTTCGCAATTCTTGATCAATATTGGAGTGCGGCGAAGCAGGGGGTTATCATTAAGCATTCTCACGTGGATCTCAAGAACATCCCTCAGCCTTGGAGAACCCTTTATATCTTCATCACAAAATCCATTCGGTAACGATTGACAATGGCTATGAGCATCCCAGCTCGTGGGAATCGCAAATTTTTCGGGATCGATCAACATGAAGCACATCAAGTGAAGCTCGATTTGGGATGACATGATGACATTCCTCAAAAAGCTTGGTTCAAAGATTCCTTACATCATTAGATACACTAATGCTGATCGAGAGAGCACTTGGGTATAACCCAGATATCCCCAAGAGAATCAATGACCCCGACAATCTTGACATGATGTCCGAACCTACTCTTACTGATGATTTAAGGAGTCAACGACTAAAACAAGGTCTTTGTGTTGCCGAGATCACCTTCTCGTCAGGATAAACTCAAACAACTCTACTCTTATAAAAGATATTTGGTTCTTGTGAAGAGAACAAAGTTGGATTTCTTGATGAAAAATCTTAGGTACACCGCAAGGAAAACCGTAAGAGGAAGCGGAGGAAGTGCAAGCGAGAGTCGAGAGGAAGTTCCCGGGAGGAATCCTCCACAAAAGAGGAAAGTTCTCGCCAAGGAAGTTGTTCCTGTTCGGTACCTAAGCACGAACCGCAGAGAAAGCTAATTAGCGAGGACTCGGAGGGTCTTGCGCATCGATGAAGAGACTTTCTACTCTGCCGCTAAAGATGACACTACAAGATACCTAAACCTCCAGTCCTCCGGTACGTGACCAGGAAAAGGGAAGACTCGATTTGCCTTTGCCTTATGAAGCTCGGATGAAGAGCAACTGATACATCATACAAGAAAAGTTCAAATTCCTTAGACTCCAACACGTTGCAAAAGAATTTGCTAAAGATCAAATGGGTGGCCCAGGAGGATCAAGTGGTGGAGTTCAATCTTCACCGAGTCCCGATGCGGTTAATCAACCCGATAAGGGATCTGGTGCCACCACTCTTGAGCAACAACAAAAGCGCGTGGAATATTCTATTGATTACAACATTGAAGAACCAGAATCCGAGAAGTTAGAAGGTAAAAGCGATGAAGAAGCTGCGGCCAAAGCCAAAGGCGATGAACAAGCTAAGTCGGAAATGAAGAAGATGTTGAGTATGATAAGTTTCTTCTAGATAGTCTCGACGGTCAAAGGAAGAAACCGAGCCACCAAAGGACGAGTCTCCTCACATCTCATCATCATCAGATTCATCTTCTCACTCTTCACCACCACCCTCAAAAAGAACAACCGATCCACATCGGATCGGTGAAGAAGCCAAGCGCATCTTGGATCTCTCATGCAAAGACTCGAATCGTCAAAGTCATCAAGCGTCGAAAGAAAGACATACTCTACAAAAAGTGAATTTTCTAGCGATCGAGGATAACGTATCTTCATGATGAGAAAGACAAGATGCAAGTTGAAAGGGAGTATGTCCGGAAGCTCATGAAAGATGATCTTCAAGGAGCATGGACGAGATGATCAAAGGATACTCTCACAAGTTCCTTATGGAGGTGCGTTCCTAAAGCGACGAAGGAGATGTATACCGCACAACTTTATCCAATCTCTTACATCTAGCCAAGCAAGCCATGAAATCAACTCCAATGAATTTGAGCATCAATCCGGTTGAACTCACAATCTTCTCAGATGATGAATTGGTGAACCGGCTAGTAGCTCAAATGTCGAAAGCTCGCAAGGTTTGCCTCCCACGAAGCTAAATTGTTTGAAGCATTGCTTTGGAATACCAACTCGGTCGAATGCATACGTAAAGAAGGTAAGGCCTAAACGTTCAAGAGACGACGAAGACAAAGATCAGGATAAGGATAATGAGCCCAAACGCACGAATAAGTTTGGTGAATCATCCTCCATTCAGTACTCAATGGACCTCCACCTCAAGGACTCTGCTCAACAAAGATATCCTCCTCGCTCTGAGAAAAACCTCAGATTCGAGACACCACCCCAAACTCAGAAACCGGTGATCACTTTGAGTATAAGGGTGGTGGCGATGAGGAAATCCCGAGCCCCAACAACAACCCATCTCTCGACACGACTAAGAAACGGAATCTTCAACCAAGCCAAAGAAAAAGAAGAAAAGCGCCTATACCGACGTCTTATCATGGATTTGGGCGAGGATGATCTGAATTTGAATGGTTCTCGAAGCTTTTTGATTCCACTCCCTACCCATCTGAAGGTCAAGAGGTTACTGAATGTAGTACATTGGAGCATGCGAAACTACTGCAAGAAAAATTCCGTGTGAAGAAGATAACAAAATCCGAGTTGAAGCGAATCAAGAATGAAGCATTTCAACTTCTCAAAGGCGGCTTGAAAGTGCTAGAAGTTGAGTATCACCTTGATAATATAGCACGAGCCATGTCTAACAACATGGATTGGCTCAACCCAAAAGCAAACATCGACTTCACCAAACGGGACAATCTTCCATATTACACGACGGTCCAAACCTCTACCAACAATTGGCCAACGATCGACCTAGGATTCCATTCAGGATATTTCTTCAACAAAGACTTGGAATTTCTTCTTCACGGTGGCGATGGTTCAAGGAAATACGCTACATCCTCGACACTTCCATTCCGGACCATATACTCTAGCCTACATAGACATCGAGGAAAGAGCTAACCACATGTTCTCCAACAATGTGGAAGAGTATGACCGTGATGTATGGGATTCACCATTGGCGGAGCGCCGAAGAATCTACTACGAGAAGTTGCCGGGTTGAAGTCTCAACATGAAGTGTTCAATACTAAGAATATCGTTGCCATCAAACATGTTGACCTTTCGTCCAAATGGGACTACACTTTCTCAAGAATATTGTGGTCAAAAGGCAAGACGAAAGAGATTATGCATTCTCACGAAGCGGACTTTGAGAATTTGTCTCTGCGACATTGAAGACATGTACCTTGCCAAAGCAAGGGTCGCATGAGACAATTTTCAAGTACAACGTGAATTCATCAAGTCCTAGCGATATTCATCGGGCGCATAGTCATAAAGAGCGTGTAGAAGATCTCCGGCTGCGGTTGAATCATGGACCGTGTCAACTTCACTCCACCTCGGCTAGATCTTCGACATTAACCACTTTCACAATACACATTCATCAACCAACCATTGAGATTGGTTTACCTTAGTGAAACACTACGCAAGGCTGTGATGGCGTGTAGAGATCTTCACAAGTTTGGGGATCACACATTGAAGAAGGTTAGGGACGGATTAGCTTATAGGTTGAAGGATATTCATGAAGGAATTGGGTCTATAAAGCGATGGAATTCTAAGGAAAGAAGGGATGTGAAGAGGATCATCACCAAGATTGATGAAAGGTTGTACGAAGGGATGATTCGAACACTGAAAGCTTTGTAGGTGGTCGTCCCAGATTGCTCTCGCCGGCTATCAACTCCCGTTCGCATTCACGGAAACATTGATGGACTTCACTGGTACCTTGAACTGCTTCTATTTCATAATATTTTGGATGTGTGATTTATATGTCTATGGCTTGTGCACAAATTACAATGTACAACCCGCTCTTGTAAATAAAGGACCACGTAGTGCGCAGTGCCACAATCCTTATAAAAGAAAGAAGCAGCGTTTTACTTTTGAGTAAAACCTATCAAACCTTTCACTTTTTAAGGTTTTGCTCAAAAGAACAAGTACTTCCCCTTATGATTTTCAAAACCTCAACCGTTTATATCACTTGTTGAGGGGGAGTCTTTGAATTTAAAACTTTGTTCACAAATTGTTCACAATGGTCATCTTCCCATAAAACTCAAAATGGTCATATTTATTCTCAACATTTCGTCAAAAATAACATTTATATGCCATTTTTGAGGGGGAGAAAATTTATGTGATAAGAAATATGTTGTGTAAATGCAAATGAATCTTTGTGCTATAGACTTAACCAACGAATTGACGAGATCTTTACTGTTAGTAACTTCGAAAAGACTTGTCCTGGACGGGTAATAATTTCAAGCTAGTTCGCTAGTGATGTAAACGTGTCTCATAAAGGACTTGTCGAGTAGAATGTACCATTCGAGAAACTCTTGGTAGACATGATCTTTGACGGGTTTGACAACCTTTTGAGGTTTGTCCACACCTTCAAGATATTTATTAGAGCTAGTTGTCACCTAAAAGCTGACAATGTAACTCTTTAACTATTCAACGTAACCGTGTCACTCGGGGATTGTCTATCTTGAGTCGATCAATTCAAAAGTGCGCGCTCTTCTCTCACCGTGATTTACGTCTTAATTATTAAGCACGTGTGGAGGGGGAGTATTTATGCTAAAAGATAAAACTCTCACAGTGGTACAAAATGTTTTCATTCACAAACACTACGAGAGATTTTCTTGAAAATGGTTTTATGGCAATGGAGTTATAAGGTGATTAAGATTAGGAATAACCGTCTATGATCCGCCGAGGCGGGAGGATCTACCCAAGGACACTACCAATAGTTAGAATTAGAAGTCCTTAGGTATGATTGTAAAAGGAGAAAATGAGAATCGGAGAAAGAAGGAGTTGAAGAATTAAAAGAAATGCAAAGAAAAGGGTGAAAAGAAATAGCCCTCCAGATTATTCAACCTAGAGGGACAAGGGTTCAATTCATATGCTACTCTTGGTTGTCACTAGATGACACCGGTATTGAAGATTAAAAGTCGTCATGGACCCAATGGCGCATGCACTAAACCTTCTTAGCCACTCAAGTTTCTCTCAACATAAGCTTGTTTCATTCTCACAGGGAACCCTACGTAAACTATCGGCTTTCTCTTAGAGATTATTGAAGAAGGAGACCCTCTCCTAGTCTCCGCCAGAAAACTAAAACGCACTATTGAGTCTAGAGCCACGAGATTCATCAAAAGATCTCTTAGGTACACTTGACATTTCATCACTTAGTGTTCAACAATAAGAACATCAGTGGTAAGTTATCGAGTCCTTCATAGATCTTAGCAATCTATTGAGAACATTTATGAGAGGTCCACAATTGTGATCCTCAGTGATTGAATGGAAACTCCTGCCAGGGTCAACATCAAAACACGGCCAGGTCACTTGGTAACTCCCGTGGATTACGCTTAGTGTGTCTCAAAGCGGTCTGATGGGTGAGGTGATGCTTCGTGTACCTCGGTGACTCATCTCGAGAAGTAGATGTACTTCGGTACATTGTGTTATCTCACTTGTGGGACTCCGGTTCAGGAACGGCCTTTGTGAGAATTAGAGTAGTGTTTTCACACTATCTTTGTTAACACTCTCGTTCGAACTTGTAAGTGCCTCGGTATCCGCTTATTACTAACCGTTTCATGTTTTCTTCTTATGGAAGCTCGAGGCGAACGATCGTCTGATTCTTCACATGCTTATACCAATATCATCACTAATGAAAGTTCTCTCGAAAGGCAACACAAAAGTCAGAATGATTCTAAGTCAAATCAAAGAATCTACAAAGTTTAAAGACTTAAAGAACTTCATCAGATCTGAAATACAACGTCCAAAGAGCGTGTGAGCATGTTGAAGAATGACATGGAGACAACTGGAGCGATGAAGCGGACTGAGGCGGACTTGATCTGGAACAACAACAACATACTATCACTACCATCACAAAGAACAATGATCAAAGAACAAAGATATAGATGACGTCAAAGCGAGGAACTGATTAAAGAAAACAATTTCTCTACACTCGGGAGATTGTTCGAATCAAGGCAATTCTTCTCACAAGAAAGAAGAATGTCGAGAAGACGTCCAAAGCTACTATTACATCGGCACTTTCACGTCTGTATTCATCACCAACACTTGAGGGGGAGATTGTTGGAATCACTCCTAAACCTTAATTCAAGTGTTAGTAATTAATGTGTAATAGTTAGCTTAATATGGCCTTTATGTTAGTAATTAGCCTTAGGCTTATGTAGAAGGCCCATAAGCCTAGGCCTAGCCCAATAAGGAAAAGGATGGGAACTAGGAGTGTTGCCCTAGCTTCCCTCCTATAAATACCTCATGTAAACCTTTCTTTATTCATACGTGTGTGTTTGTTTGGTTCGTTGTTCAACCGATCTCATCTCCTCTCTATTTCTTCTATTGTTACTTGTGTTGCATATTTGGGAACCTAACAGTAACATAGTATTACTATCTAATTAATTATGGTCACAATAAAAAATATATATATACAAAAAACTTATTTTTATGTTGGATGAATGATATTTGAATCTTTGAATAATATTAGTAATTGTAAAACACTAAAATTGATAGTTTGGTGTTATTTGGAGAAAATAATAGGTTTTTAAGTTTTAGATTTTATTGTTGCAACTAACTAATGGGTAGAATTTTTTTTCTCGTAAAAGGATGTATGTACACAATTTTCCTAACAAACCGTATAAAATTTCATATCTTCAAAAGAGTCAGTTCTTTCGGGAAAGTACCGGAACCGGACGTTTCCAACCCGAATTCCTGAGAACCGAAAATTTGAAATTTTAGGAACCAAGAACCGGACCATGGTTCTAATATACGGTTCGGTTTTAGTACGGTACCAGTACAGTTTCTCGATTTTTTAGTTCTTCAGTTCTTTTAGACACCCCTACGACTAAGGATTTTCTTGTTTAGGCTATTTTGAGAGGCCGGTTATTTTCTCATATATGTATGGCTTAACTGGGGTATTTACGTGTGAACTTTTCTCTAATCATCCAAAAATGTTACTTAGCAAAGTTTGAATCTAAGGCTTTTTGAAAATACATCAATATATTATGTCTAACTATTGGGTCGACGATAATAATAGCGGTATGGTTGAGAGGTGTAGTTTGGAAAAAAAATATTAAAATCATAATTCCGGACGCCTCATACTTAAACTTTTTTATATAATAAATAAAACATAATTCAAAAGTTCGTTCAAGAAAGAATGGAAATGTGGGAGTTATTTAGTTGCTTAATTTTGCTAATAAAATTATATAATTTAATTGACTAATTAAATTGTTTAATTGAGTCAAATTTAAGCATATATTGTCTTTTTATGAATAATCAACAAAAATATACATATGCTTTTATGATCATTTTTTTGTAATAGACTGTGAAATATTATTGAAGTTTTCAGATCTCTTATATAATTAGAGAAAATACAAATTAGATAAATATATTATTTAATTGATTAATAAGAGAGCTTAATTGCAAAATTGAGCCACCCTATTAGATAATACAAGTCAAAATTAACGGGGTTTTGACAAAAAATTATTCTGTATTAATACTTAATATTGTGTCTTTAAAAGTAATTGCATATAATTATATAGTTCTAAGTTTCGTGCACGCACAAAATTTACACATAAATCAAATTTGTTTTAATATTTTAGTTTAGTATATACACATATAAGAATTTGCCCATGAAAATTGTGATATAAGTACACCTAATACTTATGCACGAGTTTTTTATTATGCATTAATATTAATTAAAATTTGGTAAAATATTTGTAAAAATGTCTGTTAGGTAACTCAAGATTTAATTTTATTTAGCTGACAAAGATGTTGATGTTGTTATTTAAATTTCACTACTGATATTATGTTGTACACATGATGCAAGTTTAATAGTACATAATGAACATTGATAAAGTTAAAGTATACTCATTAAAGTTTTTAATTTTTTTTTATAGATATCCTTATATAAATAAATAAGAATTACATGAGTCATTGTTATAAGTACAATTGCGTATATTTAATTTTATATTAAAGTAACCCCGTGCTTATAGTTTGATAATTATGTTCCCGGTTTTAGTAATTTAGCCGTATTTAAAATATAAACTCGTGTCCACATAGGTTATAACATTTAAAAATGAAATAAATGATTCCTTATTGAACACATATATTAAAAAAATTGATACTTATAATCTTATGAAAATTTATATGTTGTTATTTTAAAACAACATATACATTATATTTTATTTTTTAAGATATAAAGTATAAAGGGTATAAAGTATAAGGGGGTATTTGTTTATAATCCAAAGTTATTAAAAAATATGGAGGTTTATAATATTACACTTAACTCTATATAACTTTTAAAAATTCAACCACTAAAGTTTTATTAATTACCTCATCTTTTTTTAAGTTTTTGTTTTCACAAATTGGACACATATATTTTTATGTGTTTTTTTTATCAGCCAAATTTCTCCACCAAATTTATTAAAGTATGACCAAAATCAATTTAATTTTGACTTTTATTAACCAATCACATCACACGATTTTGCTTACGTGGCCAAAACAAGCTCTCCTATTGGCCAAATTTTTTTTCAATAAGAATGAATTGACAAAATCACTCCGAAATGATGTAATTCCTTTATTAATTAACACCAAACCCACCACACAAACATACCCCAGTTAAAAACAAGTATACCCCACAGCACACTCACACACACAAAAACGAGAGTATATGTCATTTAGTTGTCGGGCTCACAAAACCACTAATCGTAGTCATGCATGATCACAGGCGATGATGCTTATTACGCCTGGTCTTAAGGCAACACATATAACCATATAACCACTTAAAACCCAATCCCAAATACCCTCATTCAATCCCTAGAAAGCAAACAACTTTATAACAACTTATCCAAAATCCAAACCCAAACACCTCTTAAACAATCAAACAAACAACACCAATGCACATATCATTAAATCATTCAAAACCCATAACACAAAAACCATTAAAAATCATCTAAAACATCAAATTTTGTACAAAAACCACTAAAACTAAAATCAAATATAAACAACTTTATAAAAATTCGTTAAAGGGTTTTCTAAAAGATCCAAATGGGTGTCAGAAAGTATATACAAATTTGATTTTTATACAACATATACAAAGTTAAAATTTTTAATGAGATTTTAACTTACAGAGAATGAAGATGAAGGTGATGAATTGATAAATCGCCGCCAGGTGAAAACAAAAACCGGTTTTGTTTGAGAGAGAGAAAGAGAGAGAGAGAGTGTGTGCGTGTGTTTTCTGAGATTGTTGTTGGTGCAATATTTTAAATTTTTTTCTCTTTTCATAACCTTCATCTTCTAGTAGCAACCAATATGACGGTGTTTGGGACTGAATTTAAGAAAAAAGATATTCAAATTGTTGTGTTTGGGAAATAGTTTTAAAAAAAATTGTGTGAAAATAGTAGCCGAGTCGGGTACACGGCTTAGTAGGGGTGTCTATGGTACTGGAATCAGATTGAACTGGAACCGGAACTGAAAGAATCGAAAATCGAAAATAAAGAAAATGTGAAACCGAGAACCGTCTCATGTTTTATGGTTCGGTTCTGATACAGGAATATTCGGTAATTCTCGAAGAGAACAAAAGTGTTAAAAAACTTCATTTTGTCGTTGACGTTCATTCAGAAATGACATGCTGTATCTACAAACACACAAAAAATATCTACAACAATTCGAATCGTTCCAATAATTTTTTTTCTTCAAAATAACATAAACAAAAACATAAAATGTCAAAATATAAATTTATAATTGTTCAAAAATATCAAGAACACGCATTTATATTTCAAACATCCAAAAATGTTTAATGCTCCATCACTTTGTTTCTCTTTTATAACTTTTTGATCTCATCAAATCGTAACATAGTATTACTATCTAATTAATTATGATCACAATAAAAAATATATATATACAAAAAACTTATTTTTATGTTGGATGAATGATATTTGAATCTTTGAATAATATTAGTAATTGTAAAACACTAAAATTGATAGTTTGGTGTTATTTGGAGAAAATAATAGGTTTTTAAGTTTTAGATTGTATTGTTGCAACTAACTAATGGGTAAAATTTTTTTTCTCGAAAAAGGTTGTATGTACACAATTTTCCCAACAAACCGTATAAAATTTCATATCTTCAAAAGAGTCAGTTCTTTCGGGAAAGTACCGGAACCGGACGTGATGTAATTTCATTAATGACTTTAGAATACCTAAAGGTTGTAAGATTGGTGAGGTGGGTAGTGAGTCAAATACTCCACTTTTGGCTAATTTTTCTTTTTACCTGTGGAGATAATTTGTTTTACGAATCTATATGTTTGAAAATCATTTACAGTGAGCCATAATAACATGCTAAAGCATTAAAAATGTTAAAAAGTTGGAGAAAAAGTGTGCCGAGTCAACACAACCCAACCCAGAGTGAAAATTTACTCATTGTGACCCGTTCTCCACTCTCCTGACCTACCCAATATTTCGACCTCGACCTCTCACCAATAAATTTGTTATTGCTAATAAAAAATACCAGGAAGAAAATATTGTTCGACATGCTTTTAGACAGTTTTGTTAGATTCAGCTTACCAAGTTTGTGTGTGCAGGTCACGGGTACTTTATAAGAAAACAATGAGGATGTTATCTCTTGCTTAATGGTAACTTCGTAAGCATTTTTAGTTAATGTTCTTTTTTCATTCTTTACATGGATAATTTGCTTATATTAAACTTTTTTGAACAGATTGCTTATATTAAACTTGCTCATTTATAAACCATTTGTGGTATATGTGCCTTTAGATGTAATGTAGGAATTTTGAAAAATATCTTTGGTGGGTTACATGTTTATAAAAACATATCAATAAGTAAATTAATTAGCTTTGTGACATTACCCAAACCTGCGATAGGGATTACATCATGGTATAAGGTGGTGAAGCATCTAGATTTTGTTTTCACATATTAATATATACAATTCAAAATGTTTATGAACATTAGTTGGGTACGATGACACATGAAACATAGTGTATTTCATTCTTGATCGAGTCTAATGTTATTATTCGAATATTTTCAAATACAAGTACAAGTGGGTTGATGGAGTTACTCTCAAGAAACCGATAGTAGTATTTGCTCCGGAATACGTGGACTATTTGATGGAATTGGTTGGAACTCAACTTGATAACGAATTAATATTCCTTTGGAAAAATGGTGTGGGAGATATTTTTTAGTACTCGAACATTAGTAGGTCTTAAGAGTGTATATCGTTAAGAAATCTTAGCATTAGTGAAAACAAACTCCTTTTATTTACACTTTTAATATATACTTTTTAAACTTATTAGGTGTTCAGGGAATAAACATTGGCTTATTACTTTATTAATGCTCACTACATACATTTGCTTGTGAAGAACATCAAATTTAGAGACGACGATGCATGGAAGTTTATTATATTAATAGTTACAAACACAATAGTTTATAGGATCGTTGACTTATTACTTATTATTCCTTTAAAAAAAAATATATCATGTTTACATTCATTGTTGTTTATTACTTTATCCACACACTCAACTTCTTAATAAACAATTTCTTTAAAAACCCGGTGATTCCACGGGTCTATAAGCTAGTATAAGTATATAACGACTAATAAATCAAACCATAACCAAACTGCTATTTAATAACCAACCATTAATGGAATCAATAACACTAACCCTCATTAAACTCATCATATTCTTCTCAGCCATCAACCGCCTTCCATTACCACCAACTGCCATCTCCTCCACCACAACCACCTTCCCAAAACATGCCCGACCAACGAATTCAGGCTATCTTACCATCAACTCCACCACTGGTTCCGCCATCTTTTACATATTTTATGAAGCCAAGAACTTTAACAACCTCTCACTATCCCAAGTCCCACTTCTCATCTGGCTTCAAGGTGGCCCAGGGTGTTCTTCCATGACTGGAAGCTTCTTCGAACTAGGCCCGTATCTTGTTACGTCTTCTTTGAAGCATAATGTGGAACATCTTACACTTAAAAAGAATCCGAGTTCGTGGAATAGGCTGTTTGGTCTTTTATTTCTTGATAATTCTATTGGACTGGTTTTAGTATTGCTTCGACGTACGAAGAGATCCCACGTGATCAAGAAAATGTAGCCAAACATTTATCTATTGCGATTAAGAAGTTTATTTCTTTGAATACGTTTTTTGAAACACGACCTGTTTATATAACTGGGGAGAGTTACGCGGGAAAATATGTCCCATCTATCGGTAATTATATAGCAAAGCGTAATAAAATTATACCCATTTCAGAAAGAGTAAATCTTTGTGGATTATCTATAGGAAATGGGTTAACTGACCCTATAACACAAGTGAAAACCCATGCAAAAAGTGCTTATTATCTTGGATTAATTAGCAAACGACAAAGAAACCATTTGGAAAAACATCAACTTGAAGTTGTTAGATTAACAAAAGATCACGAATGGTATCATGCAACAAATGCAAGATCAAAACTTTTAAACATGTTACAAAACATGTCAGGATTAGCTACATTGTATGATTTTAGGAGATTGACATCTTATGAAATCACCAAAGTGACTAGATTTTTATCCGATAATGAGATCAAGAAAATCTTGAAAGCAAACGAGTCCGTAGTTTATGAAGCATGTAGTCCAGTCGTGGGGTCTGTGTTACACGAGGACTTAATGCAAAGTGTTAGGTATATGATCGAGTATTTGCTAAACAATAGTGATGTAAAGATTTTGTTGTATTCGGGTCAATGTGACTTAAGAATTGGTGTTGTGGGGATTGAATCATGGGTTAAAAAGATGAAATGGGATGGTGTTAAAGATTATATGGAGTCAATGACGGAAGTGTGGGTGGTCAACGGTCAACTTGCAGGATATGCTAAAAAATATGGGAATTTGGTGAATGTGGTGGTGTTTGGGGCTGGTCATCTTGCGCCTGCTGATCAGTCTGTTAATTCGCAAGCAATGATTGAGGATTGGGTTCTTGAAAATGGGCTGTTTGGTAATGAAAAGATGATTGATCTTGACCAACAATGTAAGTCAACTCTAGTTGGTGTTGATTAGAAGTGTATAGAAACTTGGTAGCATTGTGTTAAGATAAAAAGTTATCATTTTGATTTGCTGGTAGATTTCAATTGTTTAGGAACTTGGTAGGATTACTGATGAGTAGAAAGTTGTACTTTTAAGTAACTAATGTTATACATCAAGTAAATTGTTACTATATGATAGCAAAATATAAACACTATACATATTGGAAATGTGTAGGCTGTTGTATTGATTGAAAGGTATACCTTATTTTCACATGAAATTCTTCTTCTTCTTCGGCTTATTAGTCATCACTTGCGAATGTGGAGTTTCGGTATGCAAACATCAGTGCTGGTTCTTATTTCCTATCAAGTGGCAATGTGGCAGTTAACACTTACTGATATGGCATTCATATCGGATTTCTTGTTGGTTTTATTAGTCTTCTTGAGAACATTACAGTTACTTGACTCTGGGTTTTAAATGGAATAATATTGGGCATAAATGTTTAAGTATGTAACAATGGTGTAGCACACCATTTCTGTGAATATACAAGTTAGCTCTAATATATGATGATGGGGTTTATGACGGTCGTATACTCGCATACCATAATAGAGCTGGAAATGCTTATTAAGGTTATAACAAATTAACAATGCTTTTTAAAATGTTCAACCAAAGTAAAGTCGGAGTCATGGTTGAAAAGGACCTTTTTTTCTTCTTCTTCTCTTTTTTTTCTTTTTTTCTTTTTTTCAATTAATATGAATGGATTTGTAAGCCGGTGTAAGTAGTAATTTGAAACATTATTTATCAAAAACTAGTAGTTTTAAGCATCTTTGGCAAATCGATGTTGAGTGTTCTGGAAATGCTTATATAAACTGTACAGAAATTTATTAATGTGTTTTTATAAGACACATAAACTTTTTGTATTTATCCGTTTGAAGGTGAACTATATACAGTTATTAATGAGCAAATTTGTATGTGCCTATTTCAAATTCAAACTCCCTTTGAAGAAATTTTAAACAAGCTGCAAACTTCCCTAAATTGGACGCAAAATCAGTTTTTGTAATTTAAGTTTATAACTTTTCTGAGCTGGTTAAAAATTGCAAATTGCGAATTTATAGACTCTGTAACATCTGTAAACTTCATGATCTTTTAGTATGTTTTACACCATGAACATGCAAAAATGTTGCATTTCAAGGTGAAGACTGCTAGCAATTTGAAAGAACCTTCTTAAAGCTAAAATACTAGTAAACCTGGTCATGGTTTCGGGCTAGGCCGATATGACTCTGCGTTTATCTGATCTGATTATGAATCTGGTGTCCAATCAATTAGATGCTGCTATGGGAAGGGCGGAGTGGTACATCTAGTTGAACTGCCTGTTGGCTCTTTTTTTGTGTTTCAACTTTCAAGGGTGGGATATATATCGTTTTTCTGTTGGAATTGCTGCCACCCAAATAAATCTGCATAGCATTATCATCTACAAGGGGATATCTGTGTTATGATTCTTCTAGTGTCCAATGAAGATAGTGGTTTTTACCTTTAAATGATGATGATTAAATAAGATACAATGGGTTTAGTTTAGGTGTAGTCATGCCATGAAATTTGAAAATTAATAGCATATTTTATAAGTGAAAGTAGTCTTAGCAGTTCATGATTAAATTTGAACATAACAGATATGAAGTGTCGAAGTTTTGATTTGAAGCTACTTTCATCATCGCCTTGGCACTGCGCTGTTGGCAGCTAATACTCCTTTGCCATCCACTTCGCCCCCACCTTCGTAGCCATTATTCCAGAACTTGTAGCTTAGGATTCACCAAGTGCTGCAGCCACTGCTCTCTTCCTTTTCCCGTATGAGACTACTAGAGGTTGTTTGTGGAGATCGCACAAGATACCAATTCTTTCTTCAATGTTGTAGCACCAATCCAAATGTATGCCTTTCGTTGCTTATTGGGTTTATGGGTTTGGATATGCAGTTTGGTTTTTCTTCGCTAAAAATATTGCATAAGTCATTCAACAACAGCACACATCAATAATACTTATCAAATCATCAACTATATGCTATAGAAAGCTTGATTGAGTTGTGTTAGCTAATATCCGTACACTATTTGAATCTAAATACAACACCTGACCTAAGGAGGGAGAGCACATTACTCTGTAGAACTCATACGGGGTATAATACAGCCTGTAACAGAATCAATAAAAAAAAGTTAGAACATAAAGATGTTCATGTGTACTCAGGTTACAGTTGCACTTGGGTTGATTTTTGTAGATGATTGTAGAGTAATTTCATTAAAAGCATATGTCATATTCAGGATTTAGGTATCGGTTTCCATAATAGTAACTAGAAATCGAATACTTTGGCTCTTATCAAATGGATAAAACAGATTCAACTAGTCAAGCAGGTCAAACGGGTCAAAATTGACCCAAAATGTATTCCAAGTATATAAAATCTCCTAAATCAGATTATTGGAACAAGAAATTTTTGTTGCAATAATATAGTTTGTTATATCATACCTTGAGCTTTAGTTTATTGTGATATATTGAAAAAATAAAACGACCAAAAAGTGTTTTCCTTGACTGGATCATACAGATGAGAATAAGTAATACAAACCATAGTAAGAGCAGCATTGATATTCTCTTTGACCGGAAGTACTCACACATCAAAACTTGAAGAGGCAGGTGCTTCCATAAGAAGGTGCAGAAGAAATGCATACGTCCCAGCCGTCATCGTGACAATTCGGAAATGGTGGGCGGAATTCTTCAGAAAAGCTTGGGATTCTAACTTCTTGCAAGTCTTCTGGAAAATCACTGCAGTTTGAACCCTTATGCTTTCAGGTTCTTGATATGAATACCGTCAAATTTTGGTTTGTTGACTAGATTGCTATTACATTGTAGTGATCACGGTGGATCTACAAAGTGAAGTTGCATTTGTATTTTCGGAGAACACTGTGGATATGCTTATTATCATATATAGTTGTCAACACACCATTTTTGAAGCTTTGTTGATTCAAGGTCATACATCTGTTTTGTGATAGGATCGTAAAGGGGTAAATGGAGTGATAAAAAGTTACACTGGCTAATTATTTAAAGAGTCCATGACTTGGTCACAACATCTTCATCTAATAACATTCTAACGTACACATGTCTACTTATCGTCCACCCGTACATGATAATTAAAGAAAGTTATGCTACAAATATACAGTATAAAAGAACACATTCCATTGCTATAAGTCAACCATTCAACAAAACATGATAGTGAATAGTAAAAAAGTAACAAACCATTCAATTATTTTGTTCCTTTGCATGATCTTGTTAACGCATTTGTTATGATTGCATATATATATGTGTGTGTGTATTCCTACATACGAGTGATTGTGAAAGTCCGTTTGTTATATTAGGAAACGTACAATATTCTTATTGGGTAAGTATGCTAGCTGACTGATGATCGATTAAGTTTTGGGTGGTGTATTGGTACACCCTATAGTGGATAGTGGCACCCCAAAAAACTAAAAAAAAAGATGGGTGTTGGAATCCATTTAAGGGGTATGAATAACCGATCCGTGTTTAATGGGTTCAAGTCTATATACTCATAAAGAAACATGTATAGTAGTAATACATCTTATTTTGTTTCAAGTCACTTTGTTAAACCATGATAGACATTTAAGCAAGTTTACAGTTTCTAAATGTTGTTGACAATTAAAACCTTACTCATTATATTTTGGTACCGAAAACGTAAAGTTGTTTCATGTATCTTATCCTTTACGCGCATGGAAATCAAAAAACGTAATCATATTTGAAATATTTGTATCTTTAATACAACTAGCATACAACTTGCAGTATGATCACTTCATACGGCGGCAAAAAGTTGAGAAAAGTAACAATGGTTGGTGATAGATGGTAATAGCAATGAGATTTACTTAACATTGTAGGCGTGACAATGTGCATCCCATGAGCACTTCCATCACGAGTCCAGCTGATCCGGTTAAACACGTCAGATTGGATCCAGGTCTAGGCCGGGATTGGTATCAGTTTCGGTCAAAATTGAAGCTTCTTTCTTCGTCAAACACGGGTAGGCAGCAAACTTAGAGCTGTCAATTCTCTCTCCTCGGTTATATGACTCGCCTAGTACAAAAAAAGCAAAACGGGTCAAAAGTCACTTGAGAGATTTTAGCATAGCTACTTTCCAATATTTGTAAATGTAACGAATCAATAATTCATTATTAACACAAAATTTAAATAAAAGAGGCGTGCGTTGCGACTTAGCTTCTTCACAATGTCGGTGTACTCAACATTACCTAGACATTTTTCGCCATAGGAACATTTCTCACGTCTAGAACCCATGAACTCAAGATTGTTCTTGGCCTGTGACCGAACATAAATATTACACCATGATACACAAGCTTTGAATTAATATAAAACTAAGAAAACACACCTAAAACCTTCCAAGCAGGCGTTTGTATATAGGGCTTGAATGGTCAACCTTGAAGCCCATATCTTGAAACATGGTCAACTACACATTAAAGCAAATATATATATTAGAATATACGGAAAAATATGAAATATATAGATGTTGATAGTTACTGTTCTAAAATCCATCATTAGGGCAAAGCAGATGGCTTGCTTTGGCGTAGCGGCAAGTGCATCTGCGAGGAAAAATATGCCAACATTTTACACTTAACTAAAGAAAAAAATTATTAATTATTTATCCATCCACATCAAACAATAAATCTGACTAAACCTTGTACAGAAAGGCGTTCAGATTGCATCAGGTAGGCTGTCATAATGGATGCATTGCATGCAACAAGAGTACGTGTAAATCGTTATACATATTGTGGTAAAGAATAATAACAGGATGCATATGAAGATGGTACGACCTACATTCTGGATAGATGATGAGTGCTTATTCACTCATCATTTTTACCCATCTAAGCCCACAAAAATGTCTAAAAACACAGAAATATTACCAATTATTCTCTGAGATATCCTTAGGTGTGTTTTATGTGTTTGGTACAAAGGATCAGCAGGGCAAGCAATGATAGGCTCGGATTGGAAAGCGTGCTTTGAGATGGAGCCGAAGCGGATTTTCTACATTTTGAGCCAGGGATACACATTTGAGAGTGAGCTTGGGGAATCGGAGACGGAAAACCTAACCTAAAACCCAAATTTCCATTTCACCTTTCAACCCGAACCCAATGATCGTTTACAGTCACCAAAAATCCAAATTCATATTTCATTCCCTTAAACCTTATTTTTATTTAAAACCAATTATTTTTCAAAAACCAATTTTTATTGAAAATATTTTCTCTTAAAAAAAAAAAAGTTTTAAGTAAAAATCAGAAAAATACAAGTTTTATCAAAAACCTTTTAAATAAAATCCTCTCTTTTATTTTAATCCCTCTAAAATCCTTCTTTTTGAACCCCCCCTCTTTATAACCACTTGAACCCTCCATGTTTTTGACCCTCTTCCTCTTTATTACCCAAAACAGAAAACCCAGAACATAACTCATTTTTCCCCGCCAAAACCAAACCCTTCATCCCCTTGTCGTCTTGTTCTTTGTCACCATCTCAACCCACTGATTCCCTAGCTCATTCCTTACCCCACACCCACATGGCTCAAAAGCCACCTTGGCAATCCTATGTGGTTTCATTGGAGCTCATAAATGGACGGCTTAGATGGCAACCCTTGGTGCCCAAGATCATTTTGATGGCTTGGATTGAACCAAAGAAACACACAAAGTACCAAGACCATACGTCTCACTAAAACAAACACAAGCTCAAGACTCCAAGACCTAGCTTATTTACGGTATAAATAGTAGCTTATGTAGCCTTCAAAGGAGGAGGATTTTTAAGTTTAATTTAGTTTTTGTAGCTTTAATTTATGTAATGTTCTTTTTAAATTAATGAAATTTTTTTCTTGTCTTACTTTTGCTTATTTAGCAAATAAGCACTTTAGTGCTTATTGGCTTATTACCCCTTATTATCAGTTCTAAATTTCTACTTTAAGCTGCAAAATAGTTTTTCCAAGTAAAAAGACCAAGTTTGTTTCTAAAAAATGGGTTTCAAAGCAATTTTACCCCATAAAGGGGTGTTTGGTTTGAGGTCAAATCTGGGTCAAAAACATTTTCTACCCATTTTGACTTCTTAAGTCATAGTCAGTTAAGTTTTTTTTAGTTGTTTTAAAAGAAGCTAAATGGTTTGAACAAGTTTGGTTGAAAAGGAAAAAGAAAAAATTATTTCTGTCAAACAAAGCTATGCAATTTCTTTATTCTGACCCATTTTGACTTATTTTTCATCAAAAAGTTTTCCAAAACTACTTTTCTTGCATCTCACATACCACTCTCAATATAGTGTTAGTCCATTTTACTTAGTTTAGCTTTAGCTTAGTTTAAATTGCATTTAAAATCTGTTTTGCCCATTTCACTCTTTGTCATCACGGCCACAATTGTCAAATCCCTTCCTTTCTAGATTTTAATTTGCTTAATATTAGGCCTTATTGTCTCGAAAATTGTGTACGCATAATCTTAGGTAGGTCATCTAGCTTATGCACATTTTTGTTGAATTTTATCTTAGCTTATAAGTAGCTTTTTAGTAGCTCCAAACTGACCCCCTTAGAATTTGCATTTCTGTGACTCATGACCCCACATAGAAGCCCCTTGTCCTCATTGTGCATCTCCTTGCTTCAGCTTATTTATGCTTATTTTGTGGTTCCCCTTAGCTTATCTAGATACCTTGGTACTTCGTAGGTAAATTAGATTAGGATTCACTAGTTAGTAGCTTAATTACAGCTTATTTAGTGCTTATTTAAGTTTATTAAAATAGTTTTCTTTAGTATAGCTTAACTCTAGTTAACTTTAGCTTATTTTATTTCTTATATATGCATGATACTTATTGTCCTTGAATTGCTTATCCTTGCCTTTTTGTGCCTTAAAAAAATCTGTCAAGTGTGTTTAAGTAACAATTGTGTCAAGCTACGTAGATAAGCAGTTTAAACTGCTTATTGAAAGGTTTTCATAAATCAAGTTTTTAGCAAAAAGTGCTTATTTTTATACCCACTTTGAGTTTCAAAAGAAAAATTTTTAAAAAAAAGTATATATATATATATATATATATATATATATTTCGCTTTTTCCAAAAAATTATTTTGTCATGTTTCATGTAGGAAAAATAAATTTACATTCTTAGAGTCAATTTTGCAAAATTTAGTTTTAAATCGCGTTTTCTTAAATTCCCGTAGTTACGTTTTAAGAATAAATTGCGTTTAGAGTAAATTTAGGTAATTTCTTAGTTTATTTGCTTTAGTTTGATTTAATTTGTTCCCCTTTCCTTAATTTCCTTTCCGTTATTTAATTTAAACTTAGAACGTAATCAAAAACACAAAAACTCCAAAACATCGAGCATTTTAATAACAAACCTAAAGCGGCGTTGCCCATTCACACCTCGTTGGGAAAGCGACCGGATATCCTTATCGGTATCACATATCTCACTCACGGGATTTGATTGACTAACCTTTTTCCTAAGAGGTTTTCGATTCGATTCTCGTGTTTATTTTGATATTGATATTATTATACTATTTCATCCATACACACCAACCCTAAGCCTTATTTCACACGAATCAAATTTTGGCCGCTGCGGCGATTGTCGCGTGACAATATCGTTGAAGGTTTGACGATTAGTGACTCGAGATCCTTCCTTCGTGAAGTTATTGCTTTTTGAAAAATTATAAAACACAAAAATATTTTCCTTTTTATTTTGTATATATATATAAAAGATTAAAAATACAAAAAGATTTTCCATTTTGTTTTAAATAAAATAGAAGACACAATCAATATAACACTTCTCAACTTGAGTTTTATCATTATAAGTTCGAACAAAGATTAAAACTTGCCTTTGTGTCACTTGCGTGAATCGCTTGTGATTATTGGTTTAAGTTCACCTGTGTTTTGCCTCGGTCTTGTTTTAATGAAAGTGTTTTTGGTAGTGCATGCTTTTCGTTCTTCTAATTCTTCTAATCCCCTTCTTGAACTTCATACAATTCCGAAGATGAAATAGGCGTCCCCGCCAATAGTCGAACCGAGATTACGTACTAATCCCGACCCCATTCTCGAAATGGCGGAGGATAACCGTTCTATGTTGGAACAACTCCAAGCACCCACTGAGGGTTATGGAGAAGCCATCGTTGTTCAAATCGTTCGAAAATTTTGAGCTCAAACGGATTGATTAACTTGGTATCGTCAAGCCAATTTCTGGTTGAGAGAGCGATCCTCACTCTCATATCCGGCGGTTTAACAAGCTCCGTCTACAATCAAATACGAAGCGTGCGGAAGAAGCAATCAAACTACTTCTTTTCCCGTTTTCACTTGAGAGGGCGCCCGGATTTGGCTCGAGAACAACCCCTCAATCAATCACCACATGGGAAGATTTAGTTTCAAAATTCACTAACGCAATTCTTCCCACACAAAAGACAACACAATTAAAAAATGAAATCACAAAGTTTACACAAAAATTTGATGAATCATTTAGTGAAGCTTGGGATCGTTTCAAGGACTTACTTCGTCAATGTCCTCACCATGGCTTTTCTGAGTTACATCAACTCGATACTTTCTACAATGGTTTTGAATGAAAGCGATCAAGACTCTCTCAATGCCGCCGGTGGTAATCTCTTGACCGCTCTACGAAAGATCGTTGTCCATCGTGAGAACAAGTCTAAAGTCCGCACCTCACGAAGCAAACCGATTGCTTCAGTGAGTCTTCACCTTCCTCGAGAAAATGTCTCTAGCACGGATGCTAAGATTGACAAGCTTACGATGCTATCAAGCATTGGTTCTCTCAAAATCTCTTTCTTCTCCATCTCCAAATCCACCGCTCAAGTCAAGCGGTGGCACTACTGTACTACTTGTGGTGGGCCTCACGCTTACTACAATTGTCTGCGCTACGATGGTAATCCTTTTGAAGCAAATGCCGTAGTCGGGCCTTACAATCAAGGAGGTAATCAATACCGTCCTCAAGTTGACCCGAGCTATCGTGCTAACAATCAAGGACCACCCGGTTTTCCTCAACCTAACAATCAAAATAGGTTCAATCAAAATCAAGTGAAAGGGCAAAATGTTCCATATCAAGCCACGATGAACCAATACCGCCCCAACTTGGGGTAATCTCAATCATGGTTATCAAGCTCCTAATTACCAACCCCGGTTGGCCCTCTATGAACTTTCCAACTACATTAAGTCTAATGAGGTTACAATTAGGGGTTTGCAAAACCAAATCACTACTTTGAGAAATGATTTCCAAACTTCAATGTCAAAACAAGGTAATGAGTTAAAAATGAATTGAACAAAACAAACAACAAAATTGATCAAAATCAAAACAAAATTGAAAATATGTTCAATAGTATCATGTGTCAAATGAATCAAGCTTTAACTTCTAAAACCCTTAGGCTATCACGATTCCAAATCGAAGGGAGAGTTGAATGCTATTGCCACCAGTGGTAAGACATATGATGGACCTTGATGCCTACACTCCGGTGAGGTAGCACAAGAAACGAGGTGACAAAGGACAAGGTGCATTCTACAAGCCCACAAAGTATTGCGCCTTCGTCCAACCTCGGTAGTCCAAATTTCCATTCGGAACCGATGTTCGATGACTAATCTAAGCCTTCAATTCCTTATCCTTCAAAGGCTTAGTGACCAAAAGCTCGTGACAAATCTAATCAACAAATGGAGAAGCTTATCCAAATCTTTCAAGATTTGCGCCGAATTAGTTTTCGCGGGCTCTCTCCTTCTAATGCCCAAGTTTGCTCGGCGATCAAAAGCTTGTTGAGCAACAAAGAAAAATTTCGAGTTGGCTAAAACTTCCTTGAGCGAAATTGTTGGTTATCCTTAAAAACTTCGAAAAGTTAGGAGACCGAAAATTCCTAATCCGTGTGATTTTCAAGGGATAGTTCAATGCTCGCTTTGGCGATCTTGGCGCGAGCATTAACTTAATGCCACACTCTATGTGGAAGAAGCTTTCGTTACCCCTACTCACACCTACATGTATGATCCTCGAGCTTGCCGATGTTACAAGTTCTCGTCCATTAGGTTTAGCCAAGGATGTTTGTGTGAGAGTAGGAAAATTTTATTTCCCATACGACTTTGTTGTCGTCGAGTTTGATGCGATCGAGTACCCCTCATCCTTGGGAGGTGCTTCTTTAAAACGGGTCGTGCATTGATCGATGTTGATGAAGGGTACTTTGAGGGTGAACAAAGGAAGCCGTAACTTTTAATCTTGATCAAGTTACGAGATACTCCCGATTTATGACGATCGTCCGTCAACAAAATTGATGTCATTGACATTGTATGGGAGGAGTATTCTCAAGAAATTCTTGGATTCTCGGTGGCAATCCCCACTTTGGTTGATCCCATCGTTGCTCTCTCTTCCCCTCCCCTCACTCCGTTTGAGGGAAGTGACTTTATCTTAGAAGAGATTGAAGTTTACTTAATAGTGAATCGGTTTCACGGAAATTGATTACGCCGATATTGATCTCGAAGGAGACATTCTTCTCCTTGAGAAGTTGCTCAATGATGACCCATCATCACTCCCTCCTCAAGAACTTCATATTGAGGAAATCAAGAACATTGAAAATTCTCATGATCCTCCGGAGGTCGAACTTAAGGACTTACCACCTCACCTCGAATACGCATTTTTGGAGGGTGACGATAAATTACCTGTCATAATTGCTAAAGACTTGAGTGAGGAGGAAAAAGCTCTCATTCACGGTTTTGAAGTCACACAAGCGAGCCATTGCTTGGAAACTTTCCGACATTAGGGATATTAACCCGGAATTTTGTACACACAAGATTCTAATGGAAGATGATTTCAAACCGTGGTTCAACATCAAGAAGGGTGAATCCTAAAATCCACGAGGTTATCAAACAAGAGGTTCTTAAACTTCTTGATGCGGATTGATTTACCTATCTCGGATAGTTCTTGGGTGAGCCCGTTCATTGTGTGCCCAAAAGGGTGGCATAACGTGTTGAAAGCGAAGAAAACAAGTTGATTCCTACTCGATTGGTTACGGGATGGCGTGTTTGCATTGACTACCGAAAGTTAAATGAAGCCACCCGTAAAGACCACTTTCCCTTACCTTTCATGGATCAAATGCTTGAGAGATTAGCGGAAAGCGAATACTATTGCTTTCTCGATGGTTTCTCGGGTTATTTCAAATACCCATAGATCCTCAAGACCGAAAGACCACCTTCACATGCCCTTATGGAATGTTGCGTAGGCGCATGCCTTTTGGGTTATGCAAGCGCTCGGTACATTCAAAGGTGCATGATGGCCATCTTCCACGACATGATCGAGGAAACTATGGAGGTCTTTATGGATGATTTTTCGATCTTTGGGGATTCTTTCAAATCATGTCTCTCCCATTTGGACAAGATGCTAAAACGTTGTGAAGACACAAATCTTTGTCTAAATTGGGAGAAAAGTCATTTCATGGTCAAAGAGGGCATAGTCCTCGGTCATAAGATCTCTAAAAGCGGGATTGAGGTTGATAAGGCTAAAGTTGATGTCATATCCAAATTGCCTCATCCCACCACCGTTAAGGGTGTTCGGAGTTTTCTAGGTCACGTCGGCTTCTATCGTCGATTCATTAAAGATTTCTCGAAAATAGCCCGGCCGAAGACCCGTCTTCTTGAAAAAGATACTCCGTTCATCTTCTCCAAAGAATGCATTGAAGCTTTCCAAACTTTAAAGAAGAAACTTACGGAAGCTCCTATTCTAGTTGCCCCCGATTGGGACTTACCTTTCGAGCTCATGTGCGACGCTAGCGACTTTGCTCTAGGTGTGGTCTTGGGGCAATGAAAAGCAAAACATTTCCAGCCTATACATTATGCTAGCAAAACTTTGACCGAAGCTCAAGCACACTACACTCTGACGGAAAAAGAATTACTAGTAGTAGTGTATGCTTTCGAAGTTTCGACCATACTTGATCTTGTCTAAAGCATAGTGTATACGGATCACTTTCGCCCTCAAATATCTCTTTGCAAAAGCAAGATGCAAAGCGAGATTGCTCCGGTGGGTTCTCCTCCTACAAGAATTTGATATCATCGTTCAGTGATAAAAGGGGCGAGAACCTCGCGGTGATCACTTATCCCGTCTTGAAAATCCTCACCAAGGTGTGCTCGAGAAAAAGGAGATCAATGAAACATTTCCTCTCGAGACACTCAATGTGGTATCTCTAGGTGGAGATTCGAGTACCCCATGGTTTTCCGACTTTGCAAACTACCATGCGGGAAACTTCATTGTTAAAGGGATGTCGTCCCAACAAAAAAGTAAATTCTTCAAAGATGTTAAACACTACTTTTGGGACGACCCATACTTGTTCAAAGTGCATGCGGATCAAGTCATCCGGCGGTGTGTTCACGACCAAGAAGCGTTGATATTCTCAACGCTTGTCACAATGGACCTGAGGGGGACATCATGGCCCGAACTACACCGCCAAAAGGTGTTTGATTCGGTTTCTATTGGCCCACAATCTATCGCGATGCCCAAGACTTATTCAAATCATGTGACGCTTGTCAACGTCACGGAAAAATCTTGCAAAAGGATGAAATGCCTCAAAATGCTATCCAAGTGTGCGAGATCTTTGACGTGTGGGGCAACGACTTCATGGGCCCGTTCCCGTCATCTCGAGGGAACAAGTACATACTCGTGGCGGTCGATTACTTGTCAAAATGGGTGGAAGCGGCGCTCCCCACAACGGCCTTGCGAGTTGTTGTGAAATTTCTGAAATCTCTCTTTGCTCGTTTGGAACTCCCAGTGCCATAATTAGTGATGTGATGCGCACTTTTGCAATGACCAATTCGCCAAAGTCATGCTTAAGTCATCGGTGTCACTCACCGTCTTGCTACAGCGTATCACCCACAAACTAGTGGTCAAGTGGAAGTCTCAAATCGTGGTCTAAAAAGAATTCTTGAAAGGACCATAAGTGAAAACCGTGCCTCTTGGTCGGATAAGCTAGATGATGCACTCTGGGCCTTTCGTACCGCTTACAAAACACCCATCGGTTGTACTCCTTATAAGCTTGTGTACGGAAAGGCGTGTCATCTCGATCGAGCTTTCGAGCACAAAGCCTATTGGGCCTTGAAGCATGCTAACTTTGATCTCAAGTCGGGGTGATCACGAAAAGTTCAACTCAATGAATTAAATGAACCGTGATCAAGCCTCGAGAACTCTTTAATCTACAAAGAGAAGACAAAGAAGATCCATGACTCAAAAATCAAGAACCGCGTTTTCAGCGTTGGTGACGAGTCCTTCTTTTCAATTCTCGATTAAAGATCTTCTGGGAAACTTAAAACCCGTTGGATGGGCGTTCACCGTTGTTAAAGTTTTTCCTTATGGTGCCGTCGAGTTATCTCAAACCGACGGACCAAACTTCAAAGTGAACGACCATAGATTGAAACATTATTTTGGAGGGGACATACCTCAATTGGTTGTCGGATCTCCAAACCTTCCTATGAACAAATGAATTAGGAATCGAGTGAAGCTAGCACTCGGTTAACAAAAACAGTAGCATTTCATGGGTGTCCACCCATGTTTCTGACTTCTTTCTCTTTTCTAACACTAAGTGTGGGGGAATTCCCCACTGTTGTTTGCTTGTTGTATGTTTGCTCTCTGTTTTCGAGGATTCGTAGATCGTGATGATTGATCGCCTGTTTTCAATCCGGCCGCCCAATATCGATCTTTTGCTAACGTTTATCTAGGGATATCTTTATAAAATCCTTTTTGTGAAAAAGATTTCGCTTCCACACTTGGCTAGTAGTATTACCTTTTTCCGTTCTATAGTTTACATTTCACTGAGTAGGTACTTTGAACATTGAGGGCAATATTCAATACTAAGTGTGGGGGGGAATTCTAGCAAAATTTGATCACATGTGTACCTTCTAGTACCCTAGCACCCCCGTTTTAACCAAAAATTTTAAAATTTTTATCGCTTTAAGTCAAGTATTTACATTTACAAGAAGTGCTTTGCAAAAAAATAAAATAAAAATAAAGCGTTGATACCTCGGTATTAATGGTAGTTTAGTCTTGATTCGGCTAGAACAAGGGGAATCCCGACTCTGCTAAGAGTGTTGATCTAGTTTTCCTCTCTTAACATTTAGGCTAAGGTTTTAGGCGTTGTGCAAATGAAAATGCTAAGCGTGGAGTAGTTGGTTCTCTTTAGAGCTTATATAAGTAATCTATGGCTTTTTCTCCCAGAAGCTAACTAATTGGACTTAAATACGTGCTCATTGTCAAATTTTTGAACATTCAAATCGTCTTGTTACAATAAAAAGTTTTTAAGCAAAATTGATTTAGAGTTCGAGTTCAACTTTTTATTTAAATTTTCGAGAAAGCATACTTTCTTAAAATCTGAATAATGTTGCAAAATGAGAGTATCGTAAAAGTGCTTGAATGATGCAAAAGTTGCAAGTTTAAAGTTCAAAGTCAAAATGAAAAAAAAAAAAAAAAAAAAAAGTTGAAAAATGAAAAATATGAGTTGCGTGAATAAAAGCATTATGTTGCTTATGAATAAATGTGTGAAACTTGCTTTTTCTTAAATTTAAATCGGAAGTTGAACTCGTATTCGTCAATATTGTCTAAAAGTTTGTGGTAATTTGAAATCCTTGATTTCAAAGATCCCGAAAGCTTCGATACTATTCTCGAGGGTGAAAACCTAGCCTCCTTAAAAGGACAAGTTGAGAAGAAAGTCGCAACATGGAGTGATCTCACCTTTGAATCTCTAATTTCTAAATTGTCGTCGGTTGTAATCCATTTAGGTTTAGTTTTAACTAACGGTAGCCGTAAATCTTTGGAATCGAATTCCGTGATTCCGGTACTATTCTCAAGGGTGAAAACCTAGCCTCCTTAAAAAGGACAAAATTTGAGAAAGCCGCTACATGGAAGAGGCTCTTTCGATCCTTAGACTTTCATCGTTTCAGGTGAGTTAGTACTTTAGTTAAGTGGATAACAACCATAACAAATGTCGATTTCAATGGTCAAACTTTTGAAAATGAGCACACTCACTTAAATTGTATAAAATGCGGGAGTAAAAAGTTAAGTCTCGACTTACATAGATTATTGATATAAGTAGTGTTAGCATTTTACAAAAACATTTGCACAATAAGTTTAAGCTTGGTTTGAGAGTATAAAAAAGAGGATGAGCGATTACAATTCTAGGAGACACCCATTTTGTGTGAATCCCGTTCTATGATGCCATGTTTTGATAATCAAGCACGTTATTTATTTATGTTCAAGTTTAAATTTCTAGTAGTAGAATAAAAAGTCGAAAGCGGGTATACTTGGTATTTTTGATCCTTTCATTACTTCATATGATCGGATTGCTAGGGACTAGCAATTGATAGTGTGGGGATTTGATGAGTGCTTATTCACTCATCATTTTTACCCATCTAAGCCCACAAAAATGTCTAAAAACACGAAAATATTACCAATTATTCTCTGAGATATCCTTGGAGTGTGTTTTTATGTGTTTAATTTACAAAGGATGAAGCAGGGGCAAAAGCGGATGAGAAATGAGCTGGATTGGAAGCGTGCTTTCTTGAGATGGGCCGGAGCGGATTTTCTACATTTTGAGCCGGGATACACATTTGAGAGTGAGCTTGGGGAATCAGGGCGGAAAACCTAACCCTAAAACCCAAATTTCCATTTCACCTTTCAACCGAACCCAAATGATCGTTTTACCCGTCACCAAAAATCCAAATTCATATTTCATTCCTCTAAACCTTATTTTTATTTAAAACCAATTATTTTTCAAAACCAATTTTATAGAAAATATTTTCTCTTAAAAAAAAAAGTTTTAAGTAAAAATCAGAAAAATACAAGTTTTATCAAAAACCTTTTAAATAAAATCCTCTCTTTTATATTAATCCTCTAAAATCCTTCTTTTTGAACCCCCTCTAATAACCACTTGAACCCTCCATGTTTTGACCCTCTTCCTCTTTATTACCCAAACGAAAACCCAGAACATAACTCATTTTTCCCCGCCAAAACCAAACCCTTCATCCCCTTGTCATCTTGTTCTTTGTCACCATCTCAACCCACTGATTCCCTAGCTCATTCCTTACCCCACACCCACATGGCTCAAAAGCCACCTTGGCAATCCTATGTGGTTTCATTGGAGCTCATAAATGGACGGCTTAGATGGCAACCCTTGGTGCCCAAGATCATTTTGATGGCTCGGATTGAACCAAAGAAACACAAAAGTACCAAGACCACTTCTGTCTCACAAAACAAACACAAGCTCAAGACTCCAAGACCTAGCTTATTTACCAGTATAAATAGTAGCTTATGTAGCCTTCAAAGGAGGAGGATTTTTAAGTTTAATTTAGTTTTCTGTAGCTTTAATTTTTATGTAATGTTCTTTTTAAATTAATGAAATTTTTTTTACTGTCTTACTTTTTGCTTATTTAGCAAATAAGCACTTTAGTGCTTATTGGCTCATTACCCCTTATTATCAGTTCTAAATTTCTACTTTAAGCTGCAAAATAGTTTTTCCAAGTAAAAAGACCAAGTTTGTTTCTAAAAAAATCAGTTTAAAAGCAATTTTACCCCATAAAGGGGTGTTTGGTTTGAGGTCAAATCTGGGTCAAAAACATTTTCTACCCATTTTGACTTCTTAAGTCATAGTCGGTTAAGTTTTTTAGTTGTTTTTAAAGAAGCTAAATGGTTTGAACAAGTTTGGTTGAAAAGGAAAAAGAAAAAAATATTTCGTCAAACAAAGCAGTAATTTCTTTATTCGCGACCCCATTTAACGACTTATTTTCATCAAAAAAGTTTTCCAAAACTACTTTTCTTGCATCTCACATACCACTCTCAATATAGTGTTAGTCCATTTGCACTTAGTTTAGCTTTAGCTTAGTTTAAATTTGCATTTAAAATCTGTTTTTGCCCATTTCACTACTGTCATCACAGCCACAATTGTCCAAATCCCCTTCCTTTCTAGATTTTTAATTTGCTTAATATTAGGCCTTATTGTCTGAAAATTGGTACACATAATCTTAGGTAGGTCATCTAGCTTATGCACATTTTTGTTGAATTTTATCTTAGCTTATAAGTAGCTTTTTAGTAGCTCCAAACAGCCCCCTTAGGCTGTTTTATAGCAGCACTGCAGCCCCCACATCAGCTTGTGCATCTCCTTGCTTCAGCTTATTTATGCTTATTTTGTGGTTCCCCTTAGCTTATCTAGATACCTTGGTACTTCGTAGGTAAATTAGATTAGGATTCACTAGTTAGTAGCTTAATTACAGCTTATTTAGTGCTTATTTAAGTTTATTAAAATAGTTTTCTTTAGTATAGCTTAACTCTAGTTAACTTTAGCTTATTTTATTTCTTATATATGCATGATACTTATTGTCCTTGAATTGCTTATCCTTGCCTTTTTGTGCCTTAAAAAATCATCAAGTGTGTTTAAGTAACAATTGTGTCAAGCTACTTTGTAGATAAGCGAGTTTAAACCGCTTATTGAAAGGTTTTCATAAATCAAGTTTTTAGCAAAAAGTGCTTATTTTTATACCCACTTTGAGTTTCAAAAGAAAATTTTGAAAATATATATATATATATATATATTTAAAGCTTTTCAAAAAATTATTTTGTCATGTTTCATGTAGGAAAAATAAATTTACATTCTTAGAGTCAATTTTGCAAAATTTAGTTTTAAATCGCGTTTTCTTAAATTCCCGTGAATTACGTTTTAGAATAAATTGCGTTTAGAGTAAATTTAGGTAATTTCTTAGTTTATTTGCTTTAGTTTGATTTAATTTGTTCCCCTTTCCTTAATTTCCTTTCCGTTATTTAATTTAAACTTAGAACGTAATCAAAAACACAAAAACTCCAAAACATCGAGCATTTTAATAACAAACCTAAAAGCGACGTTGCCCATTCACACCTCGTTGGGAAACGACCCGGATATCCTTATTCGGTATCACATATCTCACTCACGGGATTTGATTGACTAACCTTTTTCCTAAGAGGTTTTCGATTCGATTCTCGTGTTTATTTTGATATTGATATTATTATACTATTTCATCCATACACACCAACCCTAAGCCTTATTTCACACGAATCAATAGACCTGCAAAGCAATGCACCAAAACCGAGCCATTTTTCCTGGCTTGATCAATAAAATCCAAACAAACTTCCTAATAATCGAGCAAATTGGCACCGTCCGAATCTTTGAGAGGTACAACCATCCTCACCGGCCTTGAGGATCATGACATACAGTCTCTAACACATAATGGATCTTTTTATCCGAACCCCACCCGTCCATGTATACTGTGCGGATCTCTTTGGTGGGAACAAAAAAAGTTGGTTTCAATTATGTGAAAAACCCTATAGAAGGCTTGCTCAAAACTGATAAAATATGTGTGATTTCATCTTTACTGCCGCCAAGAAGGACTTCTGAAGCTGCATTGATGTCTCCCAGGAATAGATTCTCCGCCAAGTACACCATCCCCATCCCTAATTTCAACTAGTAAATCGCCGTGAATATTATTGATTGCGAATGCCTATTTTGAGTTAATTTTATAATTTCCACCACAGCAAAGTGACCATGATCACAAAATCAAGGAAATATTAAAATTGCTCATATCTTTGTAAAAGTAACTACTTATATTTTAATTACTCAACCCTCTCATACTAACCATAAGCGGTTTCCAATAGAGTGTCTTGATCCCTTACCACCTTTATAGCGGATGTAATAGCGTTCGGTCACGGCATCCACACGGCACAAACAAACCACCAAATCCCTTGATGAATTAACACCAAACCCACCACACAAACATACCCCACTTAAAACAAGTATACCCAGCACACTCACACACACAAAAGCGAGTATATTTCATTTAGTTGTCGGCTTCACAAAACCACTAATCGTAGTCATGCATGATCCGCAGTGGTGATGCTTATGCGCTGGTCTTAAGGCAACACATATAACCATATAACCACTTAAAACCCAATCCCAAATACCCTCATTCAATCCCTAGAAAGCAAACAACTTTATAACAACTTATCCAAAATCCAAACCCAAACACCTCTTAAACAATCAAACAAACAACGACAATGCACATATCATTAAATCATTCAAAACCCATAACACAAAAACCATTAAAAATCATCTAAAACATCAAATTTTGTACAAAAACCACTAAAACTAAAATCAAATATAAACAACTTTATAAAAATTCGTTAAAGGGTTTTCTAAAAGATCCAAATGGGTGTCAGAAAGTATATACAAATTTGATTTTTATACAACATATAAAAAGTTAAAATTTTTAATGAGATTTTAACTCACGAGAGAATGAAGATGAAGGTGATGAATTGATAAATGTAGCGGTGAAAACAAAAACGGTTTTTTTAGAGAGAAGAGAGAGAGTGTGTGTGTGTTTTCTGAGATTTTTGTTGGTGCAATATTTTAGATTTTTTCTCTTTTCATAACCTTCATCTTCTAGTAGCAACCAATATGACGGTGTTTGGGACTGAATTTATGAAAAAAGATATTCAAATTGTTGTCTTCATTCATGCTAACAGAAATAAGGGCGTCTGTGGATGGTTTGTTTTGTTTTAATTGGTGGTTCAATGAAGAACTGTAACACGTTAGTATTTTCAGTTTTGATGTTGAGATTCGTTTGCATCTGTGATGAATAGATTTGATGATAAGATGAGATGGAGGGTAGGCGTATTTTTTCTCTCAGATTCTTTGGGATAAAAAGTTATGTAGGAGGCGACATTTTTCTGAGTTTGTGATTAGGTTAGTCAAGATGCTTTTAGGGTAGTCTTATATTTAGTGTGGCATATCTGTTCGAAGTTCATTGGATTGAATGGGCCTCTATCAGATTTGGATCGGGTATTTACCTTGAGAGTTATATTCGTTCATGGGCCTCGACATAAAGTTGGATGGGCTGAAATTCATTTTGATTCGTGGGCTTCACTGATCATTTGGATTGTTGGTGTATTGAATGGACTGGGATTGAGCTGCAATTAAACACAAGGGAAACAATATTCACGGCTTGAGCGAAGATGTAAAAAATGACTACGGGGTTTTTGTACGGTATTATTGACGAGAAATTGACGTGACGTTTCACGGGTGGACTTCTTTATCTTTAAGACGATGGTTGGTTGGATGCATGTCTCAAGATAACTTGTTGGAGCACATTATGAAATTTGACAATGCGGTTATAAGCGATGTAAGGAGTTACGTTGTAGTTCTCACAGTGTGTAACCATCACTTTAAGAAGTTACGTTATAGTGCTCAGTGTCACACGGCGTTGTGGATTGTTCAAAAAAAAATTTAGAACAAGCAGTAAGTCACAAAGTTGGGATTTTTACTTCCTTTTCAAGTCAGTCGTATCGGGCTATCTCCATATGTGGTCATTACAATTAGCCGGTGAATTCAACGGAGGTTCGATTTCAGGTTGGTTTGAGAAAATTATTGAGAGTATCTTTGCGACATATTCTCACGGAGATTTTGATCAAGCTATGATATTAATATTGCATCAATAAAAAAGGTAATACGGTATACGCAAACATTATGATGATTACGATATCTACGCAACCATCAAGAGGGAGAAGTTGGTATTTCATCTTCCGTGATTGGATTCTGAAGGGATTTGTGCTTAAGGCTGAAGAAGGAAGTAGTGTGTGTGTACATCGGGGCTTTTTACCAACTTGGATGCAATACTAAGTGAGTTATGTTGTTATGATGTTCGAGCGACAACCATTATGCGATCAAGAGTTTACTTTCTTAGTTGCGAGTTGGAAGAGTGTTGTGCGGTTGAGGAGGAGCATAGAAAGAAAGTGGCTCACTAGTTAGGAGAGTAATAACCTAACTAGACGCATTCTGACGGTTGAAGTTGAGCTACAAGAATTTGTGCGTCGGTGCCAAAGATAAAATGTCGAGGTCATCGGAAGAGAACTTCAAGTTTGCCTCAGATATCTAGACTACTAAAGAGACTCTGCGCTTCAAGAAAGTCAACATTGTTCATTACTATTGTAATTTACTTTGTTTTGTATTTATAGGTCTCATTGTAACCATTCACGTGTGGCGCTATCTTGGAGGGAGATTGTTAGCCTCACTCTTTTTTAAAGATAACGTCACTTACGTGAATTGGACTAGATGCGTAGTATACTTTGCCCTTAGGGACTACTATCGTTTAAGTGGCAAAGTTAGAGCCTATAAATACCCCTCATGACTCTCCATGAGGGGTGAGGTGAAGCATTTGGTTAGTGGGTGTTTGGTTTATTCAATAAAAGTGTTAAAAAAATTCATTTTGTCGTTGACGTTCATTCATAAATGACATGCTATATCTACAAACACACAAAAAATCTCTACAACAATTCGAATCGTTCCAATAAATTTTTTTTCAAAATAACATAAAATGTCAAAATATAAAGTTATAATTGTTCAAAAATATCAAGAACACGCATTTATATTTCAAACATCCAAAAATGTTTAATGCTCCATCACTTTGTTTCTCTTTTATAACTTTTTGATCTCATCAAATCGTAACATAGTATTACTATCTAATTAATTATGATCTCAATAAAAAATATATATATACAAAAAACTTATTTTTATGTTGGATGGATGATATTTGAATCTTTGAATAATATTAGTAATTGTAAAACACTAAAATTGATAGTTTGGTGTTATTTGGAGAAAATAATAGGTTTTTAAGTTTTAGATTTTATTGTTGCAACTAACTATTGGGTAGAATGTTTTCTCTCGTAAAATGTTTTTATGTACACAATTTTCCAAACAAACCGTATAAAATTTCATATCTTCAAAAGAGTCAGTTCTTTCGGAAGAAATCCTCGGAACGAGCGTTCCGGCGAATTCACGAGAACCGAAAATTTGAAATTTTAGGAACCAAGAACCGGACCATGGTTCTAATATACGGTTCGGTTTTAGTACGGTACCAGTACAGTTTCTCATTTTTTTTTAGTTCTTCAGTTCTTTTAGACACCCCTACGACTAAGGTTTTTCTTGTTTAGGCTATTTTGAGAGGCCGGTTATTTTCTCATATATGTATGGCTTAACTGGGGTATTTACGTGTGAACTTTTCTCTAATCATCCAAAAATGTTACTTAGCAAAGTTTGAATCTAAGGCTTTTTGAAAATACATCAATATATTATACTATATACTAAACACCGGGGAAGAGAGAGAAACCAGCCATGCATTAAATGCCAACTTTTTCAAATTGGCAGAAACAGCCCCTGAGGTTCAAGTGACGCTGCAAAGTAAGTCCAAACATTAAATGCAAAGTTTCACAACTTGGCAAAAACAGTCCCTGAGGTTTAAGCGTCGTTACAAAATAAGTCCAAACATTAAATGCAAAGTTTCACTACTTAGCAAAAATAGTCCACGAGGTTCAAGTGTCATTTGCAAAGTAAGTCCTTTGAAGCCATTCCTATACATCAGCGGGTTCCCTTCGTTATGTCTAACTATTGGGTCGAACTGATAATAATAGCGGTATGGTTGAGAGGTGTAGTTTGGAAAAAAAAATATTAAAATCATAATTCCGGACGCCTCATACTTAAACTTTTTTATATAATAAATAAAACATAATTCAAAAGTTCGTTCAAGAAAGAATGGAAATGTGGGAGTTATTTAGTTGCTTAATTTTGCTAATAAAATTATATAATTTAATTGACTAATTAAATTGTTTAATTGAGTCAAATTTAAGCATATATTGTCTTTTTATGAATAATCAACAAAAATATACATATGCTTTTATGATCATTTTTTTGTAATAGACATGAAATATTATTGAAGTTTTCAGTTCTCTTATATAATTAGAGAAAATACAAATTAGATAAATATATTATTTAATTGATTAATAAGAGAGCTTAATTGCAAAATTGAGCCACCCTATTAGATAATAAAAGTCAAAATTAAGTTTTGACAAAAATATTATGTATTAATACTTAATATTGTGTCTTTAAAAGTAACTGCATATAATTATATAGTTCTAAGTTTAGGTACGCATCTAAATTTACACATAAATCAAATTTGTTTTAATATTTTAGTTTAGTATATACACATATAAGAATTTGCCCATGAAAATTGTGATATAAGTATAACTAATACTTATGCATGAGTTTTTTATTATGCATTTATATTAATTAAAATTTGGTAAAATATTTGTAAAAATGTCTGTTAGGTAACTCAAGATTTAATTTTATTTAGCTGACAAAGATGTTGATGTTGTTATTTAAATTTCACTACTGATATTATGTTGTACACATGATGCAAGTTTAATAGTACATAATGAACATTGATAAAGTTAAAGTATACTCATTAAAGTTTTTAATTTTTTTTTCTAGATATCCTTATATAAATAAATAAGAATTACATGAGTCATTGTTATAAGTACAATTGCATATATTTAATTTTATATTAAAGTAACCCCGTGCTTATAGTTTGATAATTATGTTCCCGGTTTTAGTAATTTAGCCGTATTTAAAATGTAAACTCGTGTCCACATAGGTTATAACATTTAAAAATGAAATAAATGAGTCCTTATAGAACGCATATAGTAAAAAAAAAATTGATACTTATAATCTTATGAAAATTTATATGTTGTTATTTTAAAACAACATATACATTATATTTTATTTTTTAAGCTATAAAGTATAAAGGGTATAAAGTATAAGGGGGTATTTGTTTATAATCCAAAGTTATTAAAAAATATGGAGGTTTATAATATTACACTTAACTCTATATAACTTTTAAAAATTCAACCACTAAAGTTTTATTAATTACCTCCTCTTTTTATAAGTTTTTGTTTTCACAAATTTGACACCTATATTTTTATGTGTTTTTTTTATCAACCAAATTTCTCTACCAAATTTATTAAAGTATGACCAAAATCAATTTAATTTTGACTTTTATTAACCAATCACATCACACGATTTTGCTTACGTGGCCAAAACAAGCTCTCCTATTGGCCAATTTTTTTTTCAATAAAATTGAATTGACAAAATCACTCCGAAATGATGTAATTCCTTTATTAAATAAAAGATTAATTAGGGATTTAAACAAATCCCTAAACCAACAAGGCTTCACGGTTCATAATTAAAATAGTTAATTTCAAAAATGGCCCATGTGGTATGTCAGGTTTAACGGGTTTAATACAATTTACTTTTTTTACTGATCATGTCCCTGTGGTTGCGACCCATTACGGTTTTGGTCCCTTGACCAAATTTTCTGTTTGTTTGACCCTTTAGTTGGTCATGTGACCAACACGTGGGGGGTACTTATGTCTTTCATGTTTGGAGGGTCTTGACCAGTGTTTATATCCCGTTTGACTCAACAAAACATTCATAACCAATTTAATCCATAAACTTCTCTCTAAACTTTAACCTAAATCCCCAAATTGAAACAAACCTTATATTGTTGTTCTAGGTTAATTAAATCATTAAGCAAAAATATCTTGTGATTGGAGGGTTCGTAAGAAGGGTTCGTAAGCAGATCCCTATCATGGTTATTTTAAGTATATTGGATTGTCCATTCTTAATTGATTTTTTTTATCAATAATCTTGTTTAGCTAACTCTTAATATTTTTTAATGTAGATGACTCCTTGATTAATAATGTAGTATATAATGATGTGTTAGATAACTCTTTGATTAATACTGTAGTAGATAATAATGTGTTAGGACAGTAAAATAGGAATGAAAGCATTAATGATGAGTCTAATGCTGAGTCAGAAAGGAAATTTGTTCTGGTAGTGAACATGGTTCTCCACTAGTGGAGATTTCAACACCTCTAATTGGATTTGAGATGACTCCACTAGATGTGACAAAAAGTCCGGTAAGGATGAGGGGTGGTGGTGTAATAATGAGAGGAGGTGTTGTGAGGATAAGGGGTGGTGGTGTGAAGGTGAGGGGTGGTAGTGCAAGTAATAAAGGTGGGAGTAGCAGTAGAACTGGGCTTAGGACAATCATGAAAAAAATGTTAGGTGTAGAGGGGAAAAGAGATGGATTAAGTTCTTTTAGGTATCCTGGTGGAAAGTTGCCTATAGGATTTGGTGTTTTTTGGGATCCAATTGATGAAGAAGCTATGTTAGAAGTAGAAGTAGGATGTCCTGTGATGTGAACTTAGAAGTAGGATGTCCTGTCTTCGTATATTAGTGTAATGGTGTCAAATGGAACTCATGACACATATGCTAAGATATATTAAATATTATATAGAGGTTGCATAGTTGAAAACCTTATATATCATTACATGTTATTGTCAAATGAACCAATAAAGAGTCATAATCTGGAAGACCAAATTTTGTTATCCAACCAAGTCACAGCATCTGTTATCTGATCTCTCTTTTCTTTCAGAGACGGATATTGATGTGTTGGATAATCTCTTTTGCTTAAATTTTGAAGTTATGCTGGCTAACTGTATTCCTGTGCAATAACTGTCTGTGATATATAACCAATACCTGGTTTTGTGGTACTACCATTCAGCTTTTAGTCAATGCCATTTTATACAAAGTGTTCATGTGTGGCAGGGATATCCTATATGGTATATCCTGGAGCAGTACATTCTCGGTTTGAGCATTTAGTTGGTGTTTATTGGCTTGCTGGTAATGCAATTAAAAAACTCAAGGCACACCAAGTAAGAAATATATTTTGAATTTTGGACTGCTTTCTTTAATCATGTTGGTCAATACTTATTCCATTGACATGCACTCATTTATTTGTAGAGCTTAGAGCTTGACATTGATCAGGCAGACATACAGACTTTAAAACTGTCTGGTAATTAAATTTATTTGATCTATATTATCACCACCTTTGCTGTGTTTTCGTTATTTATCTTTACCTCTAATCACAAGCTTACTGCATGATGTGGGTCATGGGCCCTTTAGCCATTTGTGTGACTGAATAAATCAGAATATTAACTCCTATTTTATTTTTCTGCTTCGCAGATTACGTACGTTACATTGTTCGTGACTCGAGAGCTTATGGGCTTGGCTGCAACTTTCAGTTTGAAAGGTAAAAAATTATGTCTCTGAAATATGAAATCTTGTTATCCCGTAAGCAATGTCACTCGAGAGCTTGTGGGCTTGGCTGAAATCTTGTCACTTGAGAGCTTGTGGGCTTGGTGGCTTAGTCTAAGAGAAGAAGATTTAGCAGTAAGCAATGTCAAAATTGATATGACAAAGGGAAGCAACAATCCACTAGAAAGGTATACTTGCAAGAACTGTTATTATTCTTTTCGCATCCCTTTAATTGCCTCACATGGGTTTTGTTTTTCTAACTTTATCTTCTCTCTTCTTGAGGTACCCCCATCTAGCATCAACTTCTTTGAGGTACGTAATAATCTTATCACTGAAATCTTCTCTTGCCTGGTTGCAGATTGATAGAATAACAGAAAATAGAGGTGGAACTTTTGACCCATTTGATTGGGTCAAAATGGGTTAAACAAGTTAAAAGTCGACCATAGTGTCTTTTAATACACACAACTCACAACCTCTTAAATTGATTTGAGTATATAGTTTTTGTAATCATAATTAACACAAAAGTTATTTATAAATACTTAAATACTTGTAAAAATATTTTGTTCAACCCAATCCACACCAAAACTACCCATTTGACCCACTCAACTAGCCATTTGCTACTTCTAGCAGAAAGTCACATATAATATCTTTTTTGAGTTGATAAAACTTGTGAATGTCAAACACCAAAAGAAACAAACGGGCTCATTGTGATGTCAAAACACCAAGATTGCGTTCATCTAATAGTTGTGGCATCTGGTCTGACCTGTAAAATTATCACATACTGCAATCACAAAGAAAACTAAAAGATATTCTTAGAACAATTAATCAAATTTTAAAAGGTTACCACCATCAACGTTGACAACATAAAGATTCTTCCTAAAAGCAGCGAATATACTTCCAAATCTCCACCAAGAGTGTTGTAGTTTTGGCACAAATTCTTTTCCAAGGCTATTCATGAACAAATCAATAAGCAACAAAAAATCAAAACTAAGCTATTAAAAAAAACGAAACAAAACAAAAAACAAGCAACAGAAAATCAAAATTATCTCAACAAATCACTTGCTCTAATAGAGATGATTACGAGTGAATACTGATGAACAAAGGATACCTTGGAAGCCTGACCAATCTAAGCGGATCATTATGACTGTGTGGCGTGAATGCCATATTATCGGAGTTAACGGCAATATCGCTCTTCAAAAATCAACCAAAACCAACCTCTCTCTTGGCTACATAAACAAGATACAATGCTAAATGCATTCCAAAGCGCTATTACCTAGAGGCGGAGACGAAGCGATTTTGGAAGGCAAGCGAGAGGATTGACCTCTTTTTACTCGGTTTGAAAGTTTCGATTACCAGCGGCTTCCTTGATCAAGACACGAACCGTACTTCTGCGCAACCCGGCGCTTTGAAGGGGTCGGTCTCATTTTATTGCATGAAAGCAATTTCACTTAATGCTCAAAGCGGTAGGGCGAGATTCAGCTGTCGCTCAGTTCCTTCTCGTTGGTTATTCCCTCATGAAGCACCGCAATGGCGGCCGACTCTCACCTCAGGAGCATCTTAGACCATTCGTAGTACTTTACAATCTATAACCACACATCAGCAAAAAGTTCACTTTCATTTTTCATCACAATCTATCACTAGCACCCTTGATAAATCACATTCTATCACTCCATAACAATAGTTACTCAATTATATTTCATTACGAGTTCTAGCCCTCCTCCCGGGAATATGATCTATAACATTTTCCTGCAATGCAACAGTTCGCCTGCATTTTGATATTATTTCTTTCTATGGTGTTATTTTTGATTCGGGTTGGCTTAACAGAGAACAATCAATTCACAATCTATTCTAACTAATAAAACACAGTTTTTTTACTTCTCTCTTAATCAATTTTTTCTAAATATAACATTGCCTATAATTGTGCCACGTGGAAAATAAGAATGATAAATTAGAAATTTGGAATAACTCAACTTCGCTTAAAAGTATTGTCTCACATTTAAAACATACTATTTGTGCATTATCCTCACATTTGGAAAGTCTTACATTGAGAAGCTTTTTTGGCAAGCATAATATGAGTTTATACATATGTGTTGCAGTCTCATAATGGATTGGGCTTAAAATCTCAAATGATAACACTACATAATTCATATTACGCTATTACTAATTGATTTTCATTTTTAATTTGCGAGGGTATGATTCCACATAGTCTGATAATATGTCTTTGCTTATAAATTGATTACTACGTTAAACTTGAGAACAAAAACTGTTGTTAACAATGTTAAGTAACTAGGTTTGACATGATCATAAGCTATAATTTTATTTTCTTACATAACGTAATACGCGTTTTGATATCTTCCTTTTGGTTGCATTGCCCTCAAACTTGTGATGTATCACATATAAAACTAATAAAAAACGTTTTATTGTTGGGTGTCTAATGCAAAGAGTATGGAATTGAAAATATATGCCACTCTTGAATTAAAACTATTTGATGAGCTCTTTATTATCTGAGCTCATATTGCTTCATTACACCGTTTTGCGCATTGGCGATCAAGCGGTACAAACTCGTTTATATGATGACAACCATGTAGCGATAGTTTTATCTCGCATTCTTATTGATCTTTGCCTTGGCGATGTTCTTACTATTCAAGTTTAGTCTATCAATAAGTTAAGTGTTTGTTGAACGATGACACACGTGAGGAAGTTTAATGTTTCTATTTAGCATTTATAAGGATATAAGATTGTACGAAGGGTTTAAATAGTCATGTTGAATCAACTTTTTTCCTCATAATAAAAGTTGAAATTTCTCTTAGGCCTACTTTTAAATATATTATGCAAAGCGAGTTTGCTAAAATGTTGACCTAGGCATGTTCTTAGGTAGCATTTGGTTTGTTGTACGGGAACTCTTCTATTTTTCTAATAATCAAAATCATTTTGGGTTTATGCTTAGGTTTATGTAAAGAAACCTTAGCAAGAAGCTAAAGGTGAGAATAATTACATAAGATTACCACAAAGCAGTCACAGGATCAAAGCTCCAAATATCCAACAAGGATATATCAAACTTTCCATGAGTGTGAGAAAACTTCAATGTCTTCACTAAGAGTGACTTCGCATGGTGATATAATGTCAACGGACGGATCATTCCTATATCTCGATATAAACCACAAGGTTAAGTGAATGATTGTGTTAAAGCAATACGTATTCTATAGGTTAGTGAATTACGTGTTAATAGCTAATAACACAAGAGAGTAGGTAATTATATTGGCTTCACATCTTAAATTGTAATTTATGCATATTTATTTATTTATTTATGGTAAATCACGGGCGGAGGGATTGCAAATAATCGTGTTTGAGTTTCTCGAGCTCTCTTTTAGCGTCGACAACCTTGATCTTTGTCCTTATTTTAAATCCAATTACTTAGAAAGGAAAATAGATTTGGGTAATGCGCATGTAAATATTGACCATCGTTATTTCTAACATGTTAATAAAAGCATGTTAAATATATAGATATGTTTTATAAAACTTTAAAGTTTACACAAATGTAGGATGTTATACAACCAAGTTATCATACACATCGAGCAAGTTATAACAAGTCAAGTTACGAATGATAAAATAATAGAACAAAGTTTTAGATTCATGCTTACATATAAACTTACGTGTATTGATATCATAATAATGGGGTACATATGAGTTTATATATAAGATACATACAAGCCTAATACATACGGGCCTAAATACACAAAGCCTAAGACTAAGACTTATTGTCTAACAATAGTGTTACTAGAAATAATCAGACAAATTTTTGTAAGTAAACAACTAAATTTATGTTGTTTTTTCTATACTATATATAATTCTAAAATTAACCGTCCGGTTAAAAAAATATATGATTCTTTGAAATTTGAAATTGTATAAGATTTAATTCAACGAGAATCTAAGCCGTGTGTTTTTTCGTCTTTTATAACATTTACATGCCGAAAAACTTTACCAAAATAATTCTCAAACTCTTCACTTATATATGTTTTATTGTTTAATCGTTGGCTGAGTTGGATATGTTTACAACTCATGATCTTTGTTGCGTTCAATTGGTTCATCCAACTATCCAAGTCAGGCGAGTTTGGACTTTGGAGGTATGATCTAAATTTCATTTGCTTAATTTACCATCGTTACACTGTCTTATGCTATCTAGGATATCGAGCCTTATGGTATCTAGGATATCGAGCCTTTGTAGATAATTTTTCATTTCTAATCGTAGGTAACTACATCGTCTCAAGTCGCATCAAAATTGTCGTAATCAATTGTTTGATTAAAAGCATGAAAGAGCTTTAAGTTGCTCTTTCTAAGGGTTTTCTTTCTTTTTAATATCACGTGCTACATGATACGTGTAGGCCGTTGTAAATGTAAACCATGTTGGTGATAGGTGAATTAATTGTTGAGTTTATAATATTGCCGCTTCATGTTTTGTAGGTTATTAAGATTTGGAGTCCAATACTTTTAACGCGTGTATAAGCTTTGATTATATGCATTTCCGTTTGATAGTGTTATGTTTGGTTTTGAATGGGGATAATTACTAAAAAAAGGTAACTTACCACTTTTCCAATGTTATGTAGCTATTTTTTTTTTGTTATTACTTCATCTGTTTCAAAGTAAGTATCCAGTTTGACTCAAGTCAAACTGGTTCAACACTAACCTTAAATTTTTGTTTTTGTTTTTGTGTTATATAATACTTGATGAAAAATTATACCAATGAAATATACACTTAAAACCCAATCCATTTATATATTTTGCATCAAGTATTATATAACACTCACAAAAATAGTTAAGGTCAACGTTTTAGAGTCAAACTGGACACTTATTTTGAGACGGAGATAGTATATGTCAAACTTACTGAATTTTGAATTTTTTTTGTATCTTTGTGACAATTTTATCCTTCTCCATTAATAGAATAGTTGAAAAACATAGGGTAAAATGATCCCTAATACACGCAAGATTAGTAATTCAAAAGGTTTGGAATATAATAGCAAAAGAAAATTAGAAAATGGCTACACAACATTGAAAAAGTGTCAGTTTTTTTTATTGTTATATATATATTTTTTTACATGTTCTAAACAGAACTTGAACCCTTAACCAATTAATTAAAAGTTTCTCACACAACAAAGGGTACATTTGGTCATCATTTCAAATATGTTAAGGAGTTGCTCACGTGTATACATTTTAGAAGTGTTTGATTTTAGGTTCTTCGTGTAGTTCCAATTAAGATCGTCTCTTATTCTTAAATTACTAGACGAATATCCGTTGAGATTTTATAACGGCAGATAGTTTCAGTGATAAAAAAAAGTTTGCGGGTTATAAACGAAAATAATAAAAGTTTGAGAATTTTGGATTAAACATAATATTTTGAAACCCGTTTTGACCGGCGTTCACCCGGTTGAAACCGTTCGGTTGAAAAATGGGTCAAATTAAACGGTCAACCCGCCCGGGTTGGGTAAAAATGGGTCAAATTAAACGGGTTAACCCACGCTGGGTTTTAAGCGCCCGTGTCAACTTCGGGTTTTGATGTGTATTACTGATTATGTTAATAGTTTCCACTTTGCATAAGCTTTACGAAAATAATGTAAGTTTTCTTAGATAGATGGTGAATTTTAAGTTTGACCATGGTGAATTTTTCACTTTTCAAGTTTGACCATTATTATTTGATAGATAGTATCATAGTATAGATAATTAAGTGGACAATGGTTACTTAAATCCGTTATCATCTATTTTGTTGATGAAATTACTTTTATGCTTGAATGTTTTTTCCTTTTTTCCTCTTCTGAATCTATGTTAATAAATAATCAAACTTATCCACCTTTATGACATACTACCTTCGTCCCTAAATAAATGTTCATTGTTGACTTTTAAAATCTTTTTCTTTCAATTTTGACATTAAATTATTTAATTTGTGTTATTTAATACTTAATGAAAATTATATCAATGAAAATACATTTCAAACCCGATCTATTCATATATTTTGCATCAAGTATTACATAACACAAATAAAATAATTTAAAGTCAAAGTTAAAAAAAAAACCTTCAAAAATCAATAGTGGACATTTATTTAAGAACAGAGGAGTATCAACTATGATTTAGATCAATCTCATTTTTATACAATCTTTAAAATAAATATACATGTGGACAATTAATTTACAAGAACATCGAGTCACAAACATCATCAACTAGGGGTGTTCATCGGTTCGGTTTTGGGTTAATCGGTTTATTAGGTTGGTTTGTTCGGTTAATTTTTTCACGGGCATAACCGAAAACCAAACCGAACTGAAAATATCTGGACCAAACGAACCGAGAACGAAGTTGGTTATTAATGGGTCAAAAAACGAATTTATATATATTTTTAGTTTAATTAAATAGATTTTTGTCAAAAAATTTTTATATCAATCATAAAAAGTGTTTTTTATATTAGGATAAAATTTTAATGGTCTTTTTGTATGTATAAATATATAAAAAGAATTATATATTAAATCTATAAAGTATTTATATATATAAATATATAAAAAATATATATATATATATATATATATATATATATACATATATTCGGTTTTCGGTTCACATAGCCCAAACCATATTCAAACCGAAAACCGAATTTTTAGTTCGGTTCGGTTAGGTTTTGAAAAATTCGGTTCGGTTATAAATTGGTTCGGTTTTTTAGGTTGGTCGGATTCGGTTTTGGTTTATTCGGTTGTTACCCGACCCATGAACACCTATTATCAACATATGCTGCGTTTCTACAACAAATTAGAATGATCAACAACATAAATTACAATATTTTAATTCAATTTTTTGTTCTTTTTTAGTTATTTGAAGATTTTTTGGATTATCAATATGTTTTAATTTCAAAAAGTTTCTTTTTTCAACAAGGTAGACTCATTTGTTTCTTTTTTCGTGCTCATTATGCTATGTATATGTATATATTTGTGTTATTATTCTTTTAAATACAGTGAATTTCACGGGTCTTTTAGCTAGTGAGAGAATATTCGAAAGTTGTCAACAATAGAAATTATAGAAACATCCAAAATGAGTTCAACATTCAATCTCAGTTGTTTAGAAAGAGGGATAACGAACTATGAGATAAAAATTAAGAAAACATCCAAAAAAAACTAGTTCACCATTCAATCTTAAGGGTCTTTAGAAAGAAAGAGTAACAAACTATATATAAAAAAGAAAAAGTCAACCAATGATAAAAAAACATGCAAACTAAAAGTTCCATCCATGCATCCCATGAGCTCTTCCATCACGAGTCCAATGATCGGTTAAACGCCGATTGGATCAGTGTCAGGCGGGATTGGTATCAGTTCGGTCAAAATGAAGCTTCTTTCTTCGTCAAACCACGGTGGCGGCAAACTTAGGCATCAATTCGTCTCCGGTTATATGACTCGCCTAGTACAAAAACAAAAGCGGGTCAAAGTCCTTACTTGAGAGATTTTAGCATAGCTACTTTCCAATATTTGTAAATGTAACGAATCAATAATTCATTATTAACACAAAATTTAAATAAAAGGCGTGCAGGTTGCTTGACTTGGCTTCTGTCACAAGGTACTTTCGGCATTACCTAGACATTTTTCGCCATAGAACGTTTTCTCAAATCTAGAACCCATGAACTCAAGATTGTTCTTGGCCCCATTGACCGAACATAAATATTACACCATGATACACAAGCTTTGAATTAATATAAAACTAAGAAAACACACCTAAAACCTTCCAACGGAAGCGTTTGTATATAGGGGTTGAATGGTCAACCTTGAAGCCCATATCTTGAAACATGGTCAACTGCACATTAAAGCAAATATATATATCGTAATATACGGAAAAATATGAAATATATAGATGTTGTGATTACACATTCTAAAAATCCATCATTAGGGCAAACAGATGGCTTGCTTTGGCGTAGCGACGTAAGTGCATCTGCGGGGAAAAATATGCCTTGACATTTTACACTTAACTAAAGAAAAAAATTATTAATTATTTATCCATCCACATCAAACAATCGACTAAACCTTGTCGAGAAAGGCGTTGGTCATCGGATAATTTTATCATAATGGATCATATTTGCATGCAACAAGTCGTGTAAATCGTTATACATATTGTGGTAAAGAATAATAACAGGATGCACATGAAGATGGTACGACCTACCTTCCGGATAGACGCATAGAAAGCAATACCAAAACCGAGAGCCATTTTTTCACGGCTTGATCAATAAAATCTAAACAAACTTCCAAATAATCGAGCAAATTGGCACCTTCGAGATTTGTTGAGGTAAAGCCATCCTCACTGACTTGAGATCATGACATACAGTCTCTAAAACATAATGGATCTTTTATCCAACCCCACCCGTCCATATATCATGCGGATCTCTTTGGTGGGAACAAAAAGTTGGTTTCAATTCGTGAAAAACCTATAGAAGGCTTGCTCAAAACCGATAAAATATGTGCGATTTCTTCTTCTTTCTTGCCGCCAAGATGGACTTGAGCTACATTGATGTCTCCAGGAATAGATTCTCACACAAGTATACCATCATCCTAATTTCAACTAGTAAATCGTCGTGAATATTATTGATTCTGAATGCCTATTTTGAGTTAATTTTATAATTTCCACCACAGCAAAGTGACCATGATCACAAAATCAAGGAAATATTAAAATTGCTCATATATGTAAAAGTAACTACTTATATTTTAATTACTCAGCCCTCTCATACTAACCACATAAGAAGTTTCCAATAGAGTGTCTTCGATCCCTTACCACCTTTATACGGATGTAATAACGTTTGGTCACCCATCCACTCGGCCACCAAACAAACCACAAATCCACAAACAAACCACAAATCCTTGATAATTAACACCAAACCCACCACACAAACATACCCCACTTAAAACAAGTATACCCCCAGCACACTCACACACAAAAATAGAGTATATTTCATTTAGTTGTCGGGCTCACAAAACCACTAATCGTAGTCATGCATGATCACAGGCGGTGATGCTTATTACGCCTGGTCTTAAGGCAACACATATAACCATATAACCACTTCAAACCCAATCCCAAATACCCTCATTCAATCCTAAACAAACAACTTTATAACAACTTATCCAAAATCCAAACCCAAACACCTCTTAAACAATCAAACAAACAACACCAATGCATATCATTAAATTCATTCAAAACCCATAACACAAAAACCATTAAAAATCATCTAAAACATCAAATTTTGTACAAAAACCACTAAAACTAAAATCAAATATAAACAACTTTATAAAAATTGATTTAAAGGGTTTCTAAAAGATCCAAATGGGTGTCGAGAAAAGTATATACAAATTTGATTTTATACAACATATAAAAAGTTAAAATTTTAATGAGATTTTAACTACGAGAATGAAGATGAAGGTGATGAATTGATAAATGCTTGTGAGGTGAAAATAAAACGGTTTTGTTTGAGAGAGAAGAGAAGGGTGTGTGTATGTTCTGAGATTTTTGTTGGTGCAATATTTTAGATTTGTTCTCTTTTCATAACCTTCATCTTTTAGTAGCAACCAATATGACGGTGTTGGGAATTTGAATTTAAAGAAAATATTCAAATTGTTGTCTTCATTCGTGCTTCTGAAATAAGAGTCTGTGGATGGTTTGTTACATTTTAATTGTGTGGATTCGATGAAGGCGTAACATGTTAGCGGAATATTTTCAGTTTGATGTTGAGATTCGTTTGCATCACATGATGAATAGATTTGATGATAAGATGAGATGGAGGGTAGAGCATTATTTTTTCTCGGATTCTTTGGGATAAAAAGTTATGTAGGAGGCTGACATTTTTAAGGTTTGATTAGGTTAGTCAAGATGCTTTTAGGGTAGTCATTATATTTAGTGGCATATCCATTTAGTTCATTGGATTGAATGGGCCTCTATCATTTGGATCAGGTATTTACCTTGAGAGTTAGATTCGTTCATGGGCCTCGACATAAAGTTGGATGGGCTGAAATTCATTTTGATTCATGGGCTTCACTGATAATTTGGATTGTTGGTGTATTAAATGGACTGGGATTGAGCTGCAATTCGCTTACAAGGGATACAATATTCACGGCTTGAGCGAAGATGTAAAATGACTCTGGCGGGGTTTTATGCGGTATTATGTGAAATTGACGTGGCGTTTCACGGGTGGACTTCTTTATCTTTGAGGCGATGGTTGGTTGGATGCATGTCTCAAGATAACTTGTTGGAGCACATTATGAAATTGACAAAATGCGTTTATAAGCGTGTAAGGATTACGTTGTAGTGCTCAAGTGTAACCATCACTTTAAGGAGTTACGTTGTAGTGCTTTCGATGTCACACGGCGTTGTGGATTGTTCAAAAATTAAGAACAAGCAGTAAGTCACAAAGTTGGGATGTTTACTTCCTTTTCAAGTCGATCGTGCTCGGGCTATCTCCATATTGGTCATTACAATTGCCGGTGAATTCAACGGAGGTTGATTCAGGTTGGTTTGAAAATTATTAGAGTATCTTTGCGCATATTCTCACGAGAGATTTTGATCAAGCTATGATGTTATATGCATCAAGAAAAAGGTATCGGTATATGCACTTAACATTATGATGATTCGATATCTACTTAACCATGGGAGGGAAAGTTGGTATTTCATCTTCGTGATTGGATTACTGAAGGGATTTGTGCTTAAGACTGAAGAAGGAGAAGTAGTGTGTTATGTACATGGGCTTTTACCAACTTGGATGCAATACTAAGTGAGTCATGTTGTTATGATGTTCCCGAGCGACAACCATTTATGCGATCAAGAGTTTACTTTCTCCATTTGCGTGTTGGAAGAGTGTTGTGGGTTCAGGAGGGAGCATAGAAAGAAAATAAAGGCTCACTAGTTAGGAGGGAGTAATAACCTAACTAGACCGTTCTGATTGAAGTTCGGTGCTACAGAATTTGCGTCGGTGCCAAGAAAATCAGGAGTCATCGGAAGAGAACTTCAAGTTTGCCTCATTATCTAGACTACGAGACTCGGCGCTTCAAGAAAGTCAACATTGTTCATTACAATTGAAAATTACTTTTGTTTATATTTATAGGTCTCATTGTAACCATTCCGCATGAGCCTTTATCTTGGAGGGAATTGTTAGCCCATCACTCTTTTATAAAGATAAATGTCACTTCATTAGATTGGACTAGATGCGTGATATACTTTGCCCTTAGGGATACTTTCGTTTAAGTGGCAAAGTTAGAGCCTATAAATACCCCTCATGACTCTCCATGAGGGTGAGGTGAAGCATTTGGTTAGTGGGTGTTTGGTTTATTCAATAAAAGTTATCCTTATCTTCTCCTCCCTCTCTCTAGTTTCTCTCTCTAGGAAGATGATGTTCTTCATCTTCTTCCACCAACCCCGACCTCCAAAACCACATAAATCACAAGTCTTATCGATCGTAACATGTTTGGGAAATAGTTTTAAAAAAAATTGTGTGAAAATAGTAGCGAGTGAATTTTGCGGCAGTAGGGTGTCTATGATGCTTGGAATCGGATTGAACTGGAACCGGCAGAAAAATCATCCCGAAATTAAAAAGAAAATGTAAACGGCTGTCTCATATGTTTTATGGTTCGATTCGTCACAAGGAATACCGGTAATTCTCGAAGAGAACAAAGTGTTAAAAAATTCATTTTGTGCGTTGCGTTCATTCATAAATGACATGCTATATCTACAAACACACAAAAAATCTCTACAACAATTCAAATCGTTCCAATAAATTTTTTTTCAAAATAACATAAACAAAAACATAAAATGTCAAAATATAAATTTATAATTGTTCAAAAATATCAAGAACATGCATTTATATTTCAAACATCCAAAAATGTTTAATGCTCCATCACTTTGTTTCTCTTTTATAACTTCTTGATCTCATCAAATCATAACATAGTATTACTATCTAATTAATTATGATCACAATAAAAAATATATATATACAAAAAACTTATTTTTATGTTGGATGAATGATATTTGAATCTTTGAATAATATTAGTAATTGTAAAACACTAAAATTGATAGTTTGGTGTTATTTGGAGAAAATAATAGGTTTTTAAGTTTTAGATTTTATTGTTGCAACTAACTAATGGGTAGAATTTTTTTTCTCATAAAAGGTTGTATGTACACAATTTTCCAAACAAACCGTATAAAATTTCATATCTTCAAAAGAGTCAGTTCTTTCGGGAAAGTACCGGAACCGGACGTTCCGACCAATTCTGAGAACGAAAATTTGAAATTTGGAACCAAGAACCGGACCATGGTTTCTAATATACGGTTCGGTTTTGAAAATGCGGTACGATGCAGTTTCACCAGTTTTAGTTCTTGAGTTCTTTTAGACACCCCTCGACTAAGTTTTTCTTGTTTAGGCTATTTTGAGAGGCGGTTATTTTCTCATATATGTATAAGCTTAAGCTGGGGTATTTACGTGTGAACTTTTCTCTAATCATCCAAAAATGTTACTTAGCAAAGTTTGAATCTAAGGCTTTTTGAAAATACATCAATATATTATGTCTAACTATTGGGTCGACGATAATAATAGCGGTATGGTTGAGAGGTGTAGTTTGGAAAAAAAATTAAAATCATAATTCCGGACGCCTCATACTTAAACTTTTTTATATAATAAATAAAACATAATGAATCAAAAAGTTAAGTTCAAGAAAGAATGGAAATGTGGGAGTTATTTAGTTGCTTAATTTTGCTAATAAAATTATATAATTTAATTGACTAATTAAATTGTTTAATTGAGTCAAATTTAAGCATATATTGTCTTTTTATGAATAATCAACAAAAATATACATATGCTTTTATGATCATTTTTTTGTAATAGTATGAAATATTATTGAAGTTTCGGATAAACATATAATTAGAAAATACAAATTAGATAAATATATTATTTAATTGATTAATAAGAGCTTAATTGCAAAATTAGCCACCTATTAGATAATAAAAAAGTCAAAATTACTTGGTTTTGACAAAAAATTATTCAATATTAATACTTGATATTGTGTCTTTAAAAGTAATTGCATATAATTATATAGTTCTAAGTTTCGTGCACGCACGAAATTTATACATAAATTAATTTTTTTTTAATATTTTAGTTTAGTATATTTAGTTAAGTAACACCGTGGAGGATGGACGGGTCTTTACCCCTTTGTATGCACGATCCACAGCCCGATGTGTGGGGTTTTATGTAAGACTATAAATACTCTCTACCTCCCAAGGTAGAGAGTTGGAGCTCATAATAATATCTTTCACTTTCTCTCACTAAGTTCCCTAAACCTCTAACTTTCTCTCTCTAGAATTCCATCTATATGCTACCTTGTGTTAATGTTATGATGTGTATGTGAAAAGTTATATCTTACAATTGGTATCAAGAGCCATGGTTAGATCATATCGTGCACATCTTTGGATTTATAGTGATTTTTAGGTGGTTTTTGAGTTTGAAAAAGTTTAGTGGTTTTTGCATCATTTGGTTGATTTCTTGTGTTAAAGTTTGAATTTTGTTGGTACTTTTATGTTTAGAATCATCAAAAGTGTTTAGGTTTTCATTTGGTAAGCTTGAATCATCTTGGTTGGGTTGTTTTTGGATTGAAAAGTGATGTTTATATGGTTTTTCAAGCTAGCGACTTAGTTCACGGAATATTTTCTTGGTAGCGACTTGCTTCACATTTTTGTAGCGACTTACAGTGTTGGAGCTAGCGAGTTAGATCTAGCGAGTTAAAGTACAAGTAGTAGATTCTCCACTACGGTGCGACTTTAATGGTAGCGACTTGGTCGATGTGAGTTGCTCTTTAGCGACTTGTGTCTCTAGCGACTTGTGTAGCGAATTGCTGCTTAAATTTGGTTAGCGACAGTGCATGGCAGTTACTACTTAGCGACTTGCTTTTCATTAGCGACTTGGGACTCTAGACTTGGGGTGTAGCGAATTAAGGGTTAGCGACTTAGTGCATTAATTTCTAGCGACTTAGTGCATTATCTTCTAGCGATTTAGTATTTTATCTTCTAGAGTCTTGAGTGATTGTTTAAGGTTTTCTCTTGATTGATAAAATCCCGTGAAAGAATCTATTTCGGTTTAATCATAGAGTTATAAAATCGTATAATCTGTTAACATGTCTACCAACGTTCCCCTTTGTCATCTCCCTTTGCGAGGGATGTTCAAGCGGTGGCTCAGATACTCGTCCACCCATGCTTGTAGGCCGACTCACGACTCTTGGGCTCAACGAATTAGATTGTATTGCCTTGGAAAGGAAAATGGTGTCAACATTCTCAAATCCATTGATGAAGGACCATATCGAGTTGAGACGACTAGAGACTTACTTGATACTAATGCGAGATGGTACTCTGTTTACGGAATGGACAGACCTAAGATGTATGATGAGCTTGATGATAAAGAAAAAAAGAGATTTGATCAGATATCGGGCTTCAAACATTGTTCTTCAAGGTCTTCCTAAAGACATCTACAAGGCGATCAATCATAACACGAGATGCTAAGAGTTTGGGACAATGTTAAGATGCTTCTCTCGGGTTCAGATTAACTATGGAAGGCAGAGAGAATCCCAACTCTATGACCAATTTGAGCATTTCAAGATGAAACCAGATGAGAGTGTCTATGAGTACTATGTGAGATTTCATAAGTTAGTTAATGACATGAGGAACATCAGAATGACTATGCCTAACATTTAGTTGAACTCAAAATTTGTGAACAACATGAATCCCGAATGGCACAAGTTTGTTACATTTGAAGCTCACTAAAGGATTGAAGAATACAAACTATGAGCAACTCTATGCCTTCCTCCTTCAGAATGAGACATGCTATGTTTGAAAAATTAATTCTCAATCAGTTCAAAACCAACCGGGGAGAGACAAGCTCGTCTAATGACTCTCTGACTTTCTACTCAAACATCTGAATCACAACCAAAGCATCACAAGTCATACCCTTGGGTAATGGTAATCACAAACTCATTCATGATCCTATGTACAAACAAGGCGATCTTTGATGCTCCGTGGGTAGCTTCATTAATCAACTAGCTCTTCTCATCAGTCAAAACATGAATACTCTCCCACAAACCAACAACAACCTCAGAGTTGCATCAAACCCACACAATCAAGCCACTATTAAAGATGGAAGGATGGTGGTGCAACAGTTAGGAAGAAACGATATGATCGGGGGCGAGGTGGAGGAGAGGTTATGTTGGAAACCAGAATCGAGGAAGGAATGGTAACCAAGGTCAAGCTAAGCTCATCAAATGTTATAACTGTGGTGGAGGGGGACACATTGCAAGGCTGTACATCTCCAGCCTGAAGTCTTGATTACTTGAGAGATAAGATCTTTGCTGGCTCAAGCTCGGGACAATGGTGCTACTTTGAATGAAGATTCTTGTTTCTTCTTTGAGGGCAATGCCAAGACCTATGATGCAGATGTGGATGAGCGCCTATTAGGGATAGGTCACAATCATCAGAATGCCTTTCAAGTCGTTGACATGATGCATCGACTCGATGTGGATGATGGACCTCTGGCACACACACAATTTTATGGCTAGCATTTCTCCAATGGTTTCTCCCAAGGTCTCTTCTTCATCACTATCTGGGCCATCCCATGACAAGCTCATCTCAGGTATTAAAACTATACGATGATGTGATGTGCACGGATGCATGACAAAGTACAATCAGCTGAAACTATTGAATCAAATATTGAAAATATGGGTAATATCAATATTGTCCCATATGATCAATATGTGAAACAAAGTGAAAGTGAAGTTGGACCAAGTGATGCATCTTAGGTCAACAATGACTATGTTTTTGATGAATACAACATGTTGCCCCTGATGATTCCATTATTTAGAACTAAATGCCTATAAAGAACATGTTGCTATTTATGAACAACGTGCAAAATTTAAGTTGACCACTCGTGGCGGAAATGGATGACCAAGTAAGTACAAGTAATTAGAAAAGTAAGTTTAGAAGAAGTATTGAAACAAGAATTAAATTCCTTGCAAGAAAAACTTTCTAAAACATCTAAACAAAAACAAGAACTTCAAGAAAATGTGAAAATGCTTAAGCAAGAATTTAATGCAAAGGAATCAAAACTCTTGAGAGATTTTTCTAATCTAAAAACTTTGAAAAACAAACTTGAGAACAAGTTGTACATACAAGGAAACACCATTCAGGCTTTCACATGGTCACTAAACATCGAGTCTTAGCGATAAGCATAGCATTCCCCTTGTTGAGGAACGAATCAGGTAATTAAAAGGCTAGAAATGCTCATAAGGTGCTTTATGATGGTAATGAAATTCTTAAGCCAAGGCAGAAACCTAGTTCGTTGAGTGCCTGAGGAAGATAAGAAATCAGATGAAGTCACTAGGGAAAGGATGAACAAAAAACTAGATGACCGAAATGCAAAGAAAAAAGATTATCACTCCCCATGACTACAAGAAGGAAAACTGGATTTCCTTGAACATGTTAAAGCCTCAAACATTGCGACTCGAACAAATTTTGGAAAAGGATTTAGAAAGGCAAAATTTGAAAATATTGTTGAAACAAACCCCCCTTTATGGAAAATGCCTAGAGCGATTGAGTATCCTCCTAATACACCAATGCATCTAGTTCCTAGAAAAATTGCCACTAAAAGCAAGACCTTAATTAGTCAATATGTTATATTTCAACTATTTGTTGATTTTGAGAAAACTTGTAAGAAAAGGATCACACCATTTGGTATAGCGAAGGAGAAAGGGGTTTTGAGCAAATGAAAGAATGTTATTTTACTGAGGTCATGCCTTTCTTTAAACTTCTAAAAGATCACTTTGAGAGTCTTAAAAGGAGGATAGAAACTGATATTAAGGGAATGGAAAAGGAATTTGATGCAATGGTAAGTTAGTGATTATGGCGTGCACTAAAATATAATGAGATTGAGAGGAAGAACTTGCATACATTAAATGAGACTCTTATTACTGAATGTGTTGTTCAAGATATTTTTTTCCTTTGCTTCAAATTGCTCTATTAATGCTTCCAAATTTCATGAACTATCTTTTCACGAAAGTCTCCCATGATCGTGTCATTGAGCTTGAAAAACTAATTCTAAACTAAACGAGAAAATTGAACTGGATGATCACGACAATTTGGTTAAACATTTTTCTAAACTAGAAGTTGAGCATTTTAATTTACAACTAAAATATCAACATCTCAAAGAAAATGTCAAAACTTCAAATATCAAGACATCTTCGATGCTCGAGTTTGATGCAGCTTTTCAAATTAACAAGCGTGATGCAATTCAAGCTCGGTCAACGATCGAGAAAGTTGAAAGCCCAAATCTCTCAATTAAAGGGTCAAGCGAACAATATGACAGGCTCCCAAATGCCTCCTCCTTTAGATTCTCAGAATTCTCAAACTTTTCATCTTCAAAACTTAGTAAATGCTTTACAAAAGGAAAACGAAAGTTTTCTAGAAGAAAATGAAAAGGTTAAACGACATTTCAAAGAGTTATATGATTCAATGAAAGTCACTCGTGACAAAAACAACGAACAAATAGCGTCTTTACAAAGGAAATTGAGAATCTGAAGAGTCGAAATAAAATGGAAAATGCCACTGACAAATAAGAATGTTGTCTCAAAGTTCCTCTTATAATAAATATGCTTTATCGTAAATATATTCCCCTCATCTTAGGAATAACAAACTTGCTTTTCAATCATACTTCTCATCCCTTAAGGATAGTCTAGAATGTCTGCATGAGATTGTTGAAGAGGATTTAATTAAGAAACCTCTTGATAATGAAATTAGGTTTGCTTGCCTATATGCCAAACGATCTCAAGAAATCTTAGAATGTTGATCACAATATGCCCAAAAACCTTAGGTGAAAGAGTTAATCCTTTGATGCCATGTTCTATGCCTAAAGCCAAGTATGAAATGCATTCTATTCCCAATGTTTTGAAAGTGAACACTAATGTGCCTTTAAGTAGTTCGATTCAGATCGACAATGCTAAGAAAGAGAACTCAAGTGTGCCTTCTAAGATTACAAATCCACAGTGCCTCTAGTTTTATGAAAGTGAACCTAAGTGCACGCATGTAGTTCGGACCCTTACATCTAAGCGGGTGATGCAAAGAGTAGTTAAACCAACTAATGTTCCCATTCCTCTACAGAGATGTTGGTGACATTAAGCGGGCGGTCAAAGTCTCAAGACAATACGTAATTAATTCTAGTAATTGAATAAAACGAATCGTGTTGATTCTAGTAATTGCCATAAATCTTTGTAATTAATTCAATTCAGATACTATTTGCAAACCTTGTACTGATATGCGCTTGAATCTGTTCTAATCATGAATGTGGTTAATCTTTGTCTAATGATGTTAATTGCCAGTTAATATTGTTAAATGCTAAAATTCATGCTAAGAAGGCAAAAAGACAAAACGAAGAAGTTAGAAACAATGGAAACCCACAGGGAAGAACATTTATAAAATAGGTTTTATTGGATACCTTTTGGCCTTAAGAATAATCAGACAATGCCCACTAGAAAATGGATGCCCCTATGGTAGAACTATTCCCTTAAGAAGATCACACTTTGAATAGGGCAAATGTTGACACTAGTCATTGCATCTATTCCCATGATTCCATTGCTTCTTTTACGATATGGATGTTTCTATTTACGATGTGGGTGTTCCAAACATTGTTACTAACCAAATGGAACCCATTCTTGCATGGGGATCCCAATTATACAGTTATCCATTTTTATGCGTGTTCAAGCTGCGGTCGTTCAAATCGTTACGGTACCTGGACTGTTTGTTCCAAGCATATACTGGAGACGGTCGCGGCTCATGAACTTCGTGAGCAAGTTCATAGGAACTGTTAGATTTGGTAATGATCATTTCGGTGCTATTATGGGTTATGGAGATTATGTTGTTGTTGATAGTGTCATCTCGGGTCTACTATGTTAGTGGTTTGGGTCATAATCTGTTCTGTTGGTCAATTCGTGACTCGATCTAGAAGTTGCCTTGAAAACATACTGCTTTGTTAGAGATCTTAATGGTAAGGAACTGTTAAAGGAACTTCGTGGGTCAAACCTTTACACCATCTCTATCGATGACATGATGAGGGCTTCTCCAATCTGCTTGTTATCAAAGGCTTCAAAAACAAAGTCATGGTTATGGCACCGTCGTCTCAATCACTTTAACTTCGGCACCATCAGATCTTTCGGAAAGGACTTAGTTGTAGGTTTACCTAGACTAAAGTATGAAAAGGATCATCTTTGTTCAGCATGTCAATTGGGAAAAAAGCAAGAAATATGCCCATAAACCCAAACCTACTAACTCTGTCCAGATTCTTCATATGATTCATATGGATTTATGTGGACCAATGAGAGTTCTGAATATCTTTGGGAAGAAATATGTGTTAGTTGTGGTTGATGATTACTCTAGATTCACAGGTCAAGTTCTTAGGACAAAGGATGAAACTCGATATCATCATCAAACTCATCAAACAGTACAGGTTCGACTTAACAAAACCGTGGAATTGTCGAGCAGACAATGGGCCAGGTTTGTCAACAAACAACTTAATGAATTCTATGAAAGCGTTGGAATCAGTCATCAAAGAAGTATTTCACGAACTCCTCAACGAGCGGTGTAGTTGAAAGACGCAATCGGACTCTGGTTGAAGCCGCTAGAACAATGTTGATTTACTCAAAGGTTCCAATGTTTCTCTGGGTTGAAGCAATCGCCACTGCATGCTATACACAAAATCGTTCCTAATCCACCTTGTACATGGAAAAACTCCATATGAACTTGTCCACAAAGAAAACCTAATCTCTCTCCTTCGTGTGTTTGGTGCATTGTGCTATCCAACTAATGAGGTCAAGACTTAGGAAACTTAGGGCTAAAGTGACATTGGAGTATTTGTAGGATATACCAAACAAAAGGGATACGAATCTACAACAAAAGAACCGAAATATCATGGAAACCATTCACGTTACGTTTGATGAGCGGTCAAATGGCTCTGGACACTCCAGCTGGGACCCGACTTCAAGACAGTCCCATTGGTTCATCTCTTGTTCCAAACTCTACTCAAGAAACTCCATATGTACCTCCATCCGAAGATGATGTAAAGAAATTGTTTGATCCTATGTTTGATGAACTGTATGATTCAAATACGAATGAGGTGATGATTCCTAGCAGAGGATGCTCATATTCACGTGATGAAGTCAATCCTTCAGTCAATATCTTTAAGTCAAAGCACTGCTGTGCGATCCTTGATCTCATCAACAAATCATCATTCTTCAAATGTACATCATGGAAATGTTTACGCATCAATGATGAAGTTAATCCCTTTGCTACTCCTGAGGATGCTCCATTTTAAAACATATTTGCTACTCACGAATCATCATCGAACCATCTTCTTGAGACATCGACTCTGCTACCTCAGTTCCTCAACAACCGCCACATGAACACCTTAGAAAATGGACTCACGATCATCCATTAGACAACATCATTGGAAATCCCTCTCGTCCCGTATCAACCCGGAAACAACTTGCAACCGATGCCTTATGGTGTTTCTTCAACTCCGTACTTTCTAAGATCGAACCAAAAGATGTTAAAACCGCCATGAATGAAGACAGGTGGTTCAATGCCATGCAAGATGAAATTCATGAGTTTGATCGACTTGATGTATGGGTTAGTACACTCAGACTGTGCTATGATTATAGCTCTCAAATGGATCTTCAAAGTAAAACTTGATGAGCATGGTGATGTGTTGAAGAACAAGGCTCGTTTAGTTGCTAAAGGATATCGTCAAGAGGAGGGTATAGACTTTGAAGAATCTTTTGCTCCTGTTGCTCGAATAGAGGCAATCGGAATCTTTTCGGCTACGTTGCTAGTAAGAACATGGTAGTTTATCGGATGGATGTGAAGGCGGCATTTCGAGCGGAGATCTTAAAGAAGTCGTCTCACGTCCGCCAACTGAAGGATTTGTGAATCAAGAGCATCCTACTCACGTTTATCGTCTGAAGAAGGCTCTTTACGGTTTAAAGCAAGCTCCTAGGGCATGGTATGATACCTTTGTCAAAGTTTCTTCTATCAACCGGATTGATAAAGGAGCGATTGATCCTACATTGTTCACCAGGAAGTCGGGCAAACATTTAACTCATGTTCAAATTTATGTTGATGATATTATTTTTCCTCGACTGACCCAATGGAATGTCGTTTTCTAATGAAATGAGTTCAAAGTTTCAAATGTCAATGATGGGACAAATGTCATTTTTCTTGGGATTACAAATTTCACAAAGTCCCGGAGGCATTTTCATAAATCAATCTAAATATGCAAATGAGAGTTTAAAGAAATTTGGATTTGATTCATTGACCACATTGACACCCCATGATTGATCGAACCAAACTAGATGAGGACCACTTAGGGATCATGATTGACCAAACGAAATATCGTAGTATGATTGGATCCCTGATGTACCTCACTGCTAGTAGACCGGACATCTTGTTCGCTGTTTGCATGTGTGCTAGATACCAGGCTAAGCCTACTAAAAATCACCTTGAAGCGGTTAGCGGGTCTTCGGTATCTCCAAGGAACCATCAATATGGGACTATGGTACCCGAAGGACACTGGTATGTCACTAACGGCCTATGCAGATCTTGATCATGCGAGTTGTCAAGATACCGTCGAAGTACACATGGAGGTGCTCGGTTTTTGGGTGATAAGCTTGTGAGCTGGTCTTCAAAGAAGCAAATGAGTACTTCTATTTCCTCTACAGAGGTTGAATACATAGCCATGTCATCATGTTGTGCTCAAATCTTATGGATGAGATCTCAATTATCTACTATGGCTTTGAATTCAACAAAATCCCTACATCTTGTGATAATAAAAGTGCTATTGCTCTCTCATGCAACAACGTTCAACACTCAAGAGCAAAGCATATCGACATTCGACATCATTTCATCAGGGAACAAGTGGAAAAAGGGGTGGTGGAACTATATTTTGTGAGGTCTGAATATCAGTTAGCGGACATCTTCACCAAAGCTCTTCAAGAAGCGTTTTGAGTTTATTCTTCCACGTCTTGGTTTGAAAAGCCTTCAACGAGAAACTCTCAAAGCGTCTTGAGGAGGAAGGCGAGGAGTAAAGGTCTACCTTCATCTATCTCTTGTAAATATTTATTCGAAAAACAAAATACAAAATATAAATCTTTCAAAATCCATAAAAATTTGAAAAAATTGAAAAAAATCTTCAAAAATATTGTCAATTTGTCATGTTTTTCTCGATTCGATAATATCTACGGTCTTTGTCTTGTCATTCAAAGAATGACACGGGACTTTAGATGTTGTTAATTTTATTAAAAATCAAAAATATTTTTGGGAGAAAGAGAAAATGGTTTATTGTCATTTTAGGGCAATAACCGGTTTTAAAAGAAAGAACCGAGCCATGTTTTACCATGTTTTCAAATTCCATGCTCTGATTCTATAAACATTTATCTGCTTTGAACTAAATGCTTTGAAAAATAATTCGGTCTCTATTTTTGATAATCATCAGGACTTATTTGTCAAAATCTCTATCTCTCAATCAACAACCTATGTCATTGATTGAGGGGAGAATGATTTCAATTAAATTAAAAAGTTATTTGGCATTAAATTGTTTTCAAAAGATATACATGCATGTTCCATCAATGGAGTTTAAAGTCTTAAAATCCGATCCTTATCGGTTAGCGCTTTCATAATCAAGTCACAATTCTCCTTAAAAGCTTTCAAAATCAATTTAAATCAATAAGAGATCACAAATCTCAAATGATTTGATAATTGTGATCGGGGGAGAATGTGTGATTTAAATTGGATTTAAACTGATAATTAGATAAATGGTTTTATAATGATGTACATGCTATCCTCCTCATGTGACAAGCGATTTCAAATTTTCCATGCACATGTTGAGGGGGAGCATCTATCTTAAACCTATGATTTGAAAAGTGATCATTTATCTCAATGTTCTGGTTCCCTCTAGTATGTGTAAAACTCTTTTCAAACCTCGAGGCACATATTGAGGGGAGCAAATTCATGGAAACCTCATCCTTCCCGAAATGCTTTATCTACTTGATTTGATCAAGGAAGTGATGGTGATATTTTTTAGAAAATGGTAAACAAAGGAGTTAATTTCTTCCTCTTGCCTCCGTGTGCAAAACAATTTCAAACATTTGATGCACATGTTGAGGGGAGCACTTATTCTAAAAATATCAAAACAATTCAGGTACAAAATGTTTTGATAATATATCACAAGTATCTGAATTGATTTTCAAATGGTTTTCTATTGGTTCCAATGGCAGATGAACAATACCAAATAGACCAACTTTACTTTATGTATGGTGATATAAGGATGATAAGGTTAGGTATTGGTTCCCATGATCCGCCAGAGCGAGGAGGATCTACCGAGGGACAATCCACTAGTTAGTGTAGAAGTCCTTAGGTATGATGATAAAAGGAGAAAAATGAGATATGGGAAGAGTGCGGACTAAGACCGAGCTAGTACTGGAATAAACCCAACAAGGTTCTAGTTATGAAGTCTCGGTTAGCTTGAAGGGGTTGAAGAATGAAAAAGAATTGAATGAGAAAAGGGTGAAAACAAATAGCCCTCCTATTATTCAACCTTAGGGCGAGAAGCGGGTTCAATTCATATGCTACGATGGTAACATCGATTGAAGACAAGACGTCATGGACCCAGGTGGCCGCTGCACTTCAACTTTCCAAACCACTCAAGTTCCTCTTAAAAGGACTTGTTTCATTCTCACGGGGAACCGACATTTATCTATCGACTTTCTCTTAGAGATTGTTGATATTGAAGAAGGAGACTCTTTCCCTAGTCTCCGACACGGGATCCAAATATGCACAAATTGAGTCTAGAGCCACGAGATCATCAATAAATCTCATTAGGACACTTTCAATGAAGACTCTCTTTCACACAATGTGGAAAGAGAGATTATATCTTGAGTCCTACGCATTATCCTTGTGGTATTGCGAGAACATCTGAGTGATATGTTTACATATTCACAATGAAGATGGAAAGCCTACGGAGCCAACATCAAACAAGCTCCTGGTAGGTGGCATGTGAGATCTATTATACAGATCAACCATGTGACAAGCTGAGCGAAAACAATGGGGCGATTCAATCTTTTGAATCAATCTGGTTCGGAGTTATGGATTGGCGGATACCTTTGAAAACCGGTCTTTGTGCTTAAAAACTCTTTTCTTTAGCACATCGACCGTGTACTCATTTTTCAAATCAAAAGGTGTTTTGATTGATAATTGATTTTCATTAAAACCTTCGTTGTATTGCAAAACAATTTCTATTGAGCAATACACGATTGTTTTTCAAATCTCTTTTCATCAATCGGTGGACTTAAAATTATTTGATTCACTCACTCGTGTTGTCTTCTTTGAGACGTTCGGTTTGAAACAGCTAGACATTCTGCGAAACCACATCAAGGAAATTCTTGAATTATACCGATCACAGGCAGTACTATATGTCTTGATCAGCGGGGAACCGTGGGGCGTGTACCTCAATTCAACGAAAGTGATCAAAGACACTTCCGTGCGATTTATTGCTAAGCTTTGTATGCGTACGCCCGACGTTTGCGGTATTGGAATGAAGCGGTCAATCCATAGCCGCATGCTCACTTAACACATTCATCTCAAAAAAATCATGATTAGTGCATCAATGACTCACGATATTTTCACTCCATGCTTTCTGGCTTTGCCAATATCATGATTCAACAAATGCTTGCTACTCGATGAGAAGATATCATGATCCGGAATGTGAGCATGTCGGTCCTAAAGTCACAACATCACATAATACCAACACCACAAAGGATGTCACAGAGATTTTTTATGGATGATAATCTCAAATGATGGCTCAAAATTATTATCACGTGGATCAGTAAAAGACCTCCACTTGAAGTAACCAAACATGCAATGTGAAGAATCAATGACTACGAGCTTAGGAACAAAGGACTACATCAAGAATGCAAGAACAATTGTTAATGTCATATCTGTTTGTATTCAATGTAATTTTAGTGCATGATTGAGGTGACCTCCCTTAGGGGGAGATTGTTAGGAATTAGAAATTCCAGGTATTAAAGAGTCGGTCACCTCAAGTATATGTAATCATTAGAAAGCTCGTAGTCGTAGTTATTTTAAGTTAAGTAGTATTTAGTTAAATAACACCGTGGAGGAGGGCCGGACGGTCTTCTTTACCCAGCATATGCACGATCCACCCGATGTGTGGCGTTTTATGTAAGACTATAAATACTCTCTACCTCCCAAGGTAGAGAGTTGGAGCTCATAATAATATCTTTCACTTTCTCTCACTAAGTTCCCTAAACCTCTAACTTTCTCTCTCTAGAATTCCATCTATATGCTACCTTGTGTTAATGTTATGATGTGTATGTGAAAAGTTATATCTTACC